>OX465582.1:3728208-4073208 GCA_950022655.1 Alentia gelatinosa
ATTAAACCTCTGCATGTTTCATACCATGCACAGGGAAGGAAGAAAAGCACATTTGATAAAACCATTGACATTGTTTCGCCCGTTCCATTTCTTGAGTAAGGTTCAAAGCTATCGACCCAAAGACAAAGAAAAACTCCTGTTTGTCGCCCAACCACCACATGCGAGGAACGGGCACAAGTTGAAAAATGCCAAAATACCAAAAAAAGCTAAGAAACATTCACTAAATACATACTTCACCACTTTCTAGGGTACATACACCAAGTTTCGGACGAATTTCAGAACATAAAACACACAGATTAAACAAAAAATAGTCAATATTTCGGAGAGAATAAATGTCTGCCTTACCTCATGTGGCGCTGGTTGATGCAAGAGGCTGGTGTAACGGTTTTACGCGCCAATTTGAAAGTTATGGCGGAAGGAATGGTTTCCCCAAAAAAAGTTTCGGCAGTTCCGTATTTTCTGAAAATTTACAAATTACTTCCTCACAAGTCCCCAAGAGATTGAATCTTTATGATTTTTAGGAAAAATATGCACAATAACATATACTTCAAGTGTAGAAAATAGAAGTGAATATTAGTGCATTCGAGAAATATTGACAAAAACATTCGGTGTCACGGGGTAAAGGTGGTTCAGTATAAAAACAGGTAAGTGGTTTTCAATCTGTGCTCACTCACTTAATACTGGATGGATAAGGCTATAACTTTACTTATAATTGCACAACACCTTAGGGAGTATATAGGGAGTATTAGTTGTGTAATAGGCATGAAATTAGATACCATTTTATAAGTACGAAAATGGCGTTTCGGACGTTCCGCGCGAAAAAAGTGACAAACCCATTTTTTGTCAGACCTGCAAAAAATCCAGGAAAAAATACCCAGATACCCACCAAAATTGTGTATGGCATAGAAAACAGATACAGCTCAAAGGAAAAGTTGCTTTCCATATGCTGAAAATGTAATATTTAATATTATGACACTTATGGTATTGTTGTTTTTTGGGTTTTTTTTACTATTTTTACCCATTTTCAGACTTTCATGATTTATTGCATAATGAAGGAGTTGTCATACAGACTCAAACTTATATCAATTTAAAGCTGGGAATGTCCTTGATAAGATGCAGAAAACCGTTTTTAAATATATTAACTATCAAAGCCTTCACGGAACAAGCTGCTATTTGCGCCTGTCTGTTATCCTATGTTGCAGAATCGTGCCGCTATTGTGTCACTAGACCCAATAACGGACATTCTACAGACTATTGAAACGGATCCCAGTTTTAGAATTCTTACCTCGCTTGCCTTTCCCTCCAAGTCTTTGAGCTTTTTCGTTTAGTGCGACAAAAGAAATTGTTGTTTCGAAATTTAGAGATTTGCCGCTTAAGCTGTCTCCATATCCAAAATGTTCGAGTCCTACTTTACCCGTATGGGTAGACTTGCGATCCACCATATAAGCAATATGGTTTGCGTATCGAGAACCATTTAAACCGTGGTCATTAATACTCCTCAAAACCTCCATACTAGCAGATAGCATTTGATCGAAAGAAGGGTGCTCAACACTTGGGGGAAGGAATGGCAACAAAGAAAAGTATTTGCACTTACGTTTAACTTTTGTCACACAAGAGTGTGTGACTTCTGCACGTGCTGAGTCCCCTTGTACATCTGGTGGGCAAAATCTTCCTTTTCCTACAGGATATGCAATTTTAAAGTCCATTTTTGGTAAGGCTACTAAAAAAAAAACTTGTTTCTCATCACCGCGCGCATCTGCAAAAACCATTTTAGAAGGTGTTTTTTTTGGGGGGGGGGGTTAAAAGGAGATGAACCTTGATAGAAATGATGAAAAGTATGTGTATTTAGTATCAGATTAAAGCTCATGATGCCAGGGATGCTTTCAACGTATAAATAGTATAAATCTGGAAAAACCGCGTATGCAGACACCGCACATAAGCAGACATTTTGGCCTGGAACGGAGGGTGACCGCTTACGTAGGGTTTTACTGTATGTCTAAAGTCCATTCTATTACACTTTTAAGCCCTCTTTGATCCAGCAAAAAAAAAAAAAAAAATGTGCCCTCATCATATTTTTCATGGCCTGGTAATGAGAAACAAGTTGGTTATTTTTAGTGGCCTAAAGGACTGTCTTGGATTGTACTAGGCTGGAAACCTATATCAGGCTGGAGCCCCCCATCATATTGACTCGAGCGGAACTCATCCGGCTGGTCGTCTGGTCTTTCCTGAGAATCCAAAGTTGTTGTTTATAACTTTTTTATAACAAAGTCCAACTCATATTTAAAGACAAATGCTGGTAGTTTGGGCGATTTCTCAATTTTATTGAATTTTGCAAATAACTCTGGATAATTCAAGTTCCATATATCAGTAAATAGAAAATGCAAAAAAAATGGCATGTCACCATGCTAACTTCTATGGGAGGGCCATCTGAAAATGTAAGTGCTTAACTATTGGTGTCTATGGGAAACTTTTTTGACTTTGTGGCTAGATGATACTGATGTTCTATTACTATTTTTTAATAATTCTGGATTCTGATAGTTGGGAACATATACAAATGAGAAATGCTAAAAAAATGCTATGTCACCTTGCAAACTTCTATGGGAAGGCCATCTGAAAAGATGAGTTCTTAGCTATTGGTGTCTATGGGAAACTGCTACATTTTCATGAACTCAGATGACAGCACCAGCGTAAATTGAGTAGCAACAGGGGGAGCAGCGATACCTACCCGCATTTGTCTTTAAGCTCACATGCTTCTTTTTTCAAGTCCGCATACACTGCATGCTTCGAACGGAGCATGCAGTTTAAATGTGCATACCATTGGAATAAGTTACCCATAGATCCATTGAAACCTACCCAAAGTTTAAATATAAAGAAAAAACCGTTCTAGCCAAAAGCCGTCAAAATTACCAACAATAAACTAAACTGAATAATCTGTTAACCGTAGTTGATCCCGAACCCCTACCCACATGGCATACTTCCTCATTTATGAGATGTTAGTTTGAGCACTTGGTACAGTGTTTTTTGTTTTGTTTTTAAGTCTTTATTGCATTCGATTGTTTACAAATCGCTCTTCCTTGCAATACATTGATGATATTCACAATGAGGTTGTTACAACTCCCCCTCCACCACATTACATAGCCTCTCTTCTATCTCCCCGTCTACCACATAACATGGCCTCTCTTCTATCTCCCCTCCACCACATTACATGGCCTCTCTTCTATCTCCCCGTCCACCACATTACATGGCCTCTCTTCTATCTCCCCCTCCACCACATTACATGGCCTCTCTTCTATCTCCCCGTCCACCACATTACATGGCCTCTCTTCTATCTCCCCCTACACCACATTACATGACCTATCTTCTATCTCCCCGTCCACCACATTACATGGCCTCTCTTCTATCTCCCCCTCGACCACATTACATGGCCTATCTTCTATCTCCCCGTCCACCACATTACATGGCCTATCTTCTATCTCCCCGTCCACCACATTACATGGCCTCTCTTCTATCTCCCCCTACACCACATTACATGACCTATCTTCTATCTCCCCGTCCACCACATTACATGGCCTCTCTTCTATCTCCCCCTCGACCACATTACATGGCCTATCTTCTATCTCCCCCTCCACCACATTACATGGCCTCTCTTCTATCTCCCCCTACACCACATTACATGGCCTCTCTTCTATCTCCCCTCCACCACATTACATGGCCTCTCTTCTATCTCCCCCTCCACCACATTACATGGCCTATCTTCTATCTCCCCCTCCACATTACATGGCCTCTCTTCTATCTCCCCCTCCACCACATTACATGGCCTATCTTCTATCTCCCCCTCCACCACATTACATGGCCTCTCTTCTATCTCCCCCTCCACCACATTACATGGCCTCTCTTCTATCTCCCCGTCCACCACATTACATGGCCTCTCTTCTATCTCCCCCTCCACCACATTACATGGCCTATCTTCTATCTCCCCCTCCACCACATTACATGGCCTATCTTCTATCTCCCCCTCCACCACATTACATGGCCTCTCTTCTATCTCCCCCTACACCACATTACATGGCCTCTCTTCTATCTCCCCTCCACCACATTACATGGCCTCTCTTCTATCTCCCCCTCCACCACATTACATGGCCTATCTTCTATCTCCCCCTCCACATTACATGGCCTCTCTTCTATCTCCCCCTCCACCACATTACATGGCCTATCTTCTATCTCCCCCTCCACCACATTACATGGCCTCTCTTCTATCTCCCCCTCCACCACATTACATGGCCTATCTTCTATCTCCCCGTCCACCACATTACATGGCCTCTCTTCTATCTCCCCCTCCACCACATTACATGGCCTCTCTTCTATCTCCCCGTCCACCACATTACATGGCCTATCTTCTATCTCCCCGTCCACCACATTACATGGCCTATCTTCTATCTCCCCGTCCACCACATTACATGGCCTCTCTTCTATCTCCCCCTCCACATCACATGGCCTCTCTTCTATCTCCCCGTCCACCACATTACATGGCCTCTCTTCTATCTCCCCGTCCACCACATTACATGGCCTCTCTTCTATCTCCCCCTCCACATTACATGACCTATCTTCTATCTCCCCCTCCACCACATCACATGGCCTCTCTTCTATCTCCCCGTCCACCACATTACATGGCCTCTCTTCTATCTCCCCCTCCACCACATTACATGGCCTCTCTTCTATCTCCCCGTCCACCACATTACATGGCCTGTCTTCTATTTCCCCTCCACCACATTACATGGCCTATCTTCTATCTCCCCCTCCACCACATTACATGGCCTATCTTCTATTTCCCCTCCACCACATTACATGGCCTCTCTTCTATCTCCCCCTCCACCACATTACATGGCCTCTCTTCTATCTCCCCGTCCACCACATTACATGGCCTCTCTTCTATCTCCCCCTCCACATTACATCGCCTCTCTTCTATCTCCCCCTCCACCACATTACATGGCCTCTCTTCTATCTCCCCCTCCACCACATTACATGGCCTCTCTTCTATCTCCCCGTCCACCACATTACATGGCCTCTCTTCTATCTCCCCCTCCACATTACATGACCTATCTTCTATCTCCCCCTCCACATTACATGGCCTCTCTTCTATCTCCCCTCCACCACATTACATGGCCTCTCTTCTATCTCCCCGTCCACCACATTACATGGCCTCTCTTCTATCTCCCCCTCCACCACACTACATGGCCTATCTTCTATCTCCCCTCCACATTACATGACCTATCTTCTATCTCCCCCTCCACATTACATGGCCTATCTTCTATCTCCCCGTCCACCACATTACATGGCCTCTCTTCTATCTCCCCCTCCACCACATTACATGGCCTCTCTTCTATCTCCCCCTCCACCACATTACATGGCCTCTCTTCTATCTCCCCTCCACCACATTACATGGCCTCTCTTCTATCTCCCCCTCCACATTACATGACCTATCTTCTATCTCCCCTCCACCACATTACATGGCCTATCTTCTATCTCCCCGTCCACCACATTACATGGCCTATCTTCTATCTCCCCCTCCACCACATTACATGGCCTCTCTTCTATCTCCCCCTCCACCACATTACATGGCCTATCTTCTATCTCCCCGTCCACCACATTACATGGCCTATCTTCTATCTCCCCCTCCACATTACATGGCCTCTCTTCTATCTCCCCTCCACCACATTACATGGCCTATCTTCTATCTCCCCGTCCACCACATTACATGGCCTATCTTCTATCTCCCCCTCCACCACATTACATGGCCTCTCTTCTATCTCCCCCTCCACCACATTACATGGCCTATCTTCTATCTCCCCGTCCACCACATTACATGGCCTCTCTTCTATCTCCCCCTCCACATTACATGGCCTCTCTTCTATCTCCCCCTCCACCACATTACATGGCCTCTCTTCTATCTCCCCTCCACCACATTACATGGCCTATCTTCTATCTCCCCGTCCACCACATTACATGGCCTATCTTCTATCTCCCCCTCTACCACATTACATGGCCTCTCTTCTATCTCCCCTCCACCACATTACATGACCTATCTTCTATCTCCCCTCCACCACATTACATGACCTATCTTCTATCTCCCCTCCACCACATTACATGACCTATCTTCTATCTCCCCGTCCACCACATTACATGGCCTATCTTCTATCTCCCCGTCCACCACATTACATGGCCTCTCTTCTATCTCCCCGTCCACCACATTACATGGCCTCTCTTCTATCTCCCCCTCTACCACATTACATGGCCTCTCTTCTATCTCCCCGTCCACCACATTACATGGCCTCTCTTCTATCTCCCCGTCCACCACATTACATGGCCTTTCTTCTATCTCCCCCTCTACCACATTACATGGCCTCTCTTCTATCTCCCCGTCCACCACATTACATGGCCTCTCTTCTATCTCCCCGTCCACCACATTACATGGCCTATCTTCTATCTCCCCCTCTACCACATTACATGGCCTCTCTTCTATCTCCCCTCCACCACATTACATGGCCTCTCTTCTATCTCCCCGTCCACCACATTACATGGCCTCTCTTCTATCTCCCCCTCCACATTACATGACCTATCTTCTATCTCCCCCTCCACATTACATGGCCTCTCTTCTATCTCCCCTCCACCACATTACATGGCCTCTCTTCTATCTCCCCGTCCACCACATTACATGGCCTCTCTTCTATCTCCCCCTCCACCACACTACATGGCCTATCTTCTATCTCCCCTCCACATTACATGACCTATCTTCTATCTCCCCCTCCACATTACATGGCCTATCTTCTATCTCCCCGTCCACCACATTACATGGCCTCTCTTCTATCTCCCCCTCCACCACATTACATGGCCTCTCTTCTATCTCCCCCTCCACCACATTACATGGCCTCTCTTCTATCTCCCCTCCACCACATTACATGGCCTCTCTTCTATCTCCCCCTCCACATTACATGACCTATCTTCTATCTCCCCTCCACCACATTACATGGCCTATCTTCTATCTCCCCGTCCACCACATTACATGGCCTATCTTCTATCTCCCCCTCCACCACATTACATGGCCTCTCTTCTATCTCCCCCTCCACCACATTACATGGCCTCTCTTCTATCTCCCCCTCCACCACACTACATGGCCTATCTTCTATCTCCCCTCCACATTACATGACCTATCTTCTATCTCCCCCTCCACATTACATGGCCTATCTTCTATCTCCCCGTCCACCACATTACATGGCCTCTCTTCTATCTCCCCCTCCACCACATTACATGGCCTCTCTTCTATCTCCCCCTCCACCACATTACATGGCCTCTCTTCTATCTCCCCTCCACCACATTACATGGCCTCTCTTCTATCTCCCCCTCCACATTACATGACCTATCTTCTATCTCCCCTCCACCACATTACATGGCCTATCTTCTATCTCCCCGTCCACCACATTACATGGCCTATCTTCTATCTCCCCCTCCACCACATTACATGGCCTCTCTTCTATCTCCCCCTCCACCACATTACATGGCCTATCTTCTATCTCCCCGTCCACCACATTACATGGCCTATCTTCTATCTCCCCCTCCACATTACATGGCCTCTCTTCTATCTCCCCTCCACCACATTACATGGCCTATCTTCTATCTCCCCGTCCACCACATTACATGGCCTATCTTCTATCTCCCCCTCCACCACATTACATGGCCTCTCTTCTATCTCCCCCTCCACCACATTACATGGCCTATCTTCTATCTCCCCGTCCACCACATTACATGGCCTCTCTTCTATCTCCCCCTCCACATTACATGGCCTCTCTTCTATCTCCCCCTCCACCACATTACATGGCCTCTCTATTATCTCCCCTCCACCACATTACATGGCCTATCTTCTATCTCCCCGTCCACCACATTACATGGCCTATCTTCTATCTCCCCCTCTACCACATTACATGGCCTCTCTTCTATCTCCCCTCCACCACATTACATGACCTATCTTCTATCTCCCCTCCACCACATTACATGACCTATCTTCTATCTCCCCTCCACCACATTACATGACCTATCTTCTATCTCCCCGTCCACCACATTACATGGCCTATCTTCTATCTCCCCGTCCACCACATTACATGGCCTCTCTTCTATCTCCCCGTCCACCACATTACATGGCCTCTCTTCTATCTCCCCCTCTACCACATTACATGGCCTCTCTTCTATCTCCCCGTCCACCACATTACATGGCCTCTCTTCTATCTCCCCGTCCACCACATTACATGGCCTATCTTCTATCTCCCCCTCCACCACATTACATGGCCTCTCTTCTATCTCCCCCTCCACCACATTACATGGCCTCTCTTCTATCTCCCCTCCACCACATTACATGACCTATCTTCTATCTCCCCTCCACCACATTACATGACCTATCTTCTATCTCCCCTCCACCACATTACATGACCTATCTTCTATCTCCCCGTCCACCACATTACATGGCCTATCTTCTATCTCCCCCTCTACCACATTACATGGCCTCTCTTCTATCTCCCCTCCACCACATTACATGACCTATCTTCTATCTCCCCTCCACCACATTACATGACCTATCTTCTATCTCCCCTCCACCACATTACATGACCTATCTTCTATCTCCCCGTCCACCACATTACATGGCCTATCTTCTATCTCCCCCTCCACCACATTACATGGCCTCTCTTCTATCTCCCCCTCCACCACATTACATGGCCTCTCTTCTATCTCCTCCTCCACCACATTACATGGCCTATCTTCTATCTCCTCCTCCACCACATTACATGGCCTATCTTCTATCTCCCCTCCACCACATTACATGACCTATCTTCTATCTCCCCGTCCACCACATTACATGGCCTATCTTCTATCTCCCCCTCCACCACATTACATGGCCTCTCTTCTATCTCCCCCTCCACCACATTACATGGCCTCTCTTCTATCTCCTCCTCCACCACATTACATGGCCTATCTTCTATCTCCTCCTCCACCACATTACATGGCCTCTCTTCTATCTCCCCGTCCACCACATTACATGGCCTCTCTTCTATCTCCCCCTCCACCACACTACATGGCCTATCTTCTATCTCCCCTCCACATTACATGACCTATCTTCTATCTCCCCCTCCACATTACATGGCCTATCTTCTATCTCCCCGTCCACCACATTACATGGCCTCTCTTCTATCTCCCCCTCCACCACATTACATGGCCTCTCTTCTATCTCCCCCTCCACCACATTACATGGCCTCTCTTCTATCTCCCCTCCACCACATTACATGGCCTCTCTTCTATCTCCCCCTCCACATTACATGACCTATCTTCTATCTCCCCTCCACCACATTACATGGCCTATCTTCTATCTCCCCGTCCACCACATTACATGGCCTATCTTCTATCTCCCCCTCCACCACATTACATGGCCTCTCTTCTATCTCCCCCTCCACCACATTACATGGCCTATCTTCTATCTCCCCGTCCACCACATTACATGGCCTATCTTCTATCTCCCCCTCCACATTACATGGCCTCTCTTCTATCTCCCCTCCACCACATTACATGGCCTATCTTCTATCTCCCCGTCCACCACATTACATGGCCTATCTTCTATCTCCCCCTCCACCACATTACATGGCCTCTCTTCTATCTCCCCCTCCACCACATTACATGGCCTATCTTCTATCTCCCCGTCCACCACATTACATGGCCTCTCTTCTATCTCCCCCTCCACATTACATGGCCTCTCTTCTATCTCCCCCTCCACCACATTACATGGCCTCTCTATTATCTCCCCTCCACCACATTACATGGCCTATCTTCTATCTCCCCGTCCACCACATTACATGGCCTATCTTCTATCTCCCCCTCTACCACATTACATGGCCTCTCTTCTATCTCCCCTCCACCACATTACATGACCTATCTTCTATCTCCCCTCCACCACATTACATGACCTATCTTCTATCTCCCCTCCACCACATTACATGACCTATCTTCTATCTCCCCGTCCACCACATTACATGGCCTATCTTCTATCTCCCCGTCCACCACATTACATGGCCTCTCTTCTATCTCCCCGTCCACCACATTACATGGCCTCTCTTCTATCTCCCCCTCTACCACATTACATGGCCTCTCTTCTATCTCCCCGTCCACCACATTACATGGCCTCTCTTCTATCTCCCCGTCCACCACATTACATGGCCTATCTTCTATCTCCCCCTCTACCACATTACATGGCCTCTCTTCTATCTCCCCGTCCACCACATTACATGGCCTCTCTTCTATCTCCCCGTCCACCACATTACATGGCCTATCTTCTATCTCCCCCTCCACCACATTACATGGCCTCTCTTCTATCTCCCCCTCCACCACATTACATGGCCTCTCTTCTATCTCCCCTCCACCACATTACATGACCTATCTTCTATCTCCCCTCCACCACATTACATGACCTATCTTCTATCTCCCCTCCACCACATTACATGACCTATCTTCTATCTCCCCGTCCACCACATTACATGGCCTATCTTCTATCTCCCCCTCTACCACATTACATGGCCTCTCTTCTATCTCCCCTCCACCACATTACATGACCTATCTTCTATCTCCCCTCCACCACATTACATGACCTATCTTCTATCTCCCCTCCACCACATTACATGACCTATCTTCTATCTCCCCGTCCACCACATTACATGGCCTATCTTCTATCTCCCCCTCTACCACATTACATGGCCTCTCTTCTATCTCCCCGTCCACCACATTACATGGCCTCTCTTCTATCTCCCCGTCCACCACATTACATGGCCTATCTTCTATCTCCCCCTCCACCACATTACATGGCCTCTCTTCTATCTCCCCCTCCACCACATTACATGGCCTCTCTTCTATCTCCCCTCCACCACATTACATGACCTATCTTCTATCTCCCCTCCACCACATTACATGACCTATCTTCTATCTCCCCTCCACCACATTACATGACCTATCTTCTATCTCCCCGTCCACCACATTACATGGCCTATCTTCTATCTCCCCCTCTACCACATTACATGGCCTCTCTTCTATCTCCCCTCCACCACATTACATGACCTATCTTCTATCTCCCCTCCACCACATTACATGACCTATCTTCTATCTCCCCTCCACCACATTACATGACCTATCTTCTATCTCCCCGTCCACCACATTACATGGCCTATCTTCTATCTCCCCCTCCACCACATTACATGGCCTCTCTTCTATCTCCCCCTCCACCACATTACATGGCCTCTCTTCTATCTCCTCCTCCACCACATTACATGGCCTATCTTCTATCTCCTCCTCCACCACATTACATGGCCTATCTTCTATCTCCCCTCCACCACATTACATGACCTATCTTCTATCTCCCCGTCCACCACATTACATGGCCTATCTTCTATCTCCCCCTCCACATTACATGGCCTCTCTTCTATCTCCCCGTCCACCACATTACATGGCCTCTCTTCTATCTCCCCCTCCACCACATTACATGGCCTCTCTTCTATCTCCCCCTCCACCACATCACATGGCCTATCTTCTATCTCCCCGTCCACCACATTACATGGCCTCTCTTCTATCTCCCCCTCCACCACATTACATGGCCTCTCTTCTATCTCCCCGTCCACCACATAACATGGCCTCTCTTCTATCTCCCCGTCCACCACATTACATGGCCTCTCTTCTATCTCCCCGTCCACCACATTACATGGCCTCTCTTCTATCTCCCCCACCACACTACATGGCCTCTCTTCTATCTCCCCGTCCTCCACATTACATGGCCTCTCTTCTATCTCCCCCTCCACATTACATGGCCTCTCTTCTATCAACCCCTCCACATTACATGGCCTCTCTTCTATCTCCCCGTCCACCACATTACATGGCCTCTCTTCTATCTCCCCGTCCACCACATTACATGGCCTCTCTTCTATCTCCCCGTCCACCACATTACATGGCCCCTCTTCTATCTCCCCGTCCACCACATTACATGGCCTCTCTTCTATCTCCCCCTCCACCACATTACATGGCCTCTCTTCTATCTCCCCCTCCACATTACATGGCCTCTCTTCTATCTCCCCCTCCACCACACTACATGGCCGATCTTCTATCTCTCCTCCACCACATTACATGGCCTCTCTTCTATCTCCCCCTTCGCCACATTACATGGCCTCTCTTCTATCTCCCCCTCCACATTACATGGCCTCTCTTCTATCTCCCCGTCCACCACATTACATGGCCTCTCTTCTATCTCCCCGTCCACCACATTACATGGCCTCTCTTTTATCTCCCCTCCACCACATTACATGGCCTCTCTTCTATCTCCCCGTCCTCCACATTACATGGCCTATCTTCTATCTCCCCTCCACCACATTACATGGCCTCTCTTTTATCTCCCCTCCACCACATTACATGGCCTCTCTTTTATCTCCCTGTCCACCACATTACATGGCCTATCTTCTATCTCCCCGTCCACCACATTACATGGCCTCTCTTCTATCTCCCCTCCACCACATTACATGGCCTCTCTTCTATCTCCCCCTCCTCAGCATTTCTATTTTCCAGTTCTAACTTGCAAAAAGGGCACGAGTACATGTATCGCAACATTTCATAATAAAGGTTTGTACCACATAAAACAATACAAGTAATGATACACGTCCACATACTAATGAACGAAAATGTTAGTATGAGGAAGGACCAACCAGAGATTTTGCAGGACGTCTGCACTTGTCACCGGCTGAGGAGGGATTGGCCGATCCCCAGTGCCTTGCCTTTCCAAGTTGATGAAGCGTGACGTGGTCGCGCCCGTCGCGCCTTCTCGTGGTGATCCATAGAACTGGGAGCTGTTTCAAAAGTCGGGAGGGTGCTAAACGAGAGTACTCACCGCCAAAGCGAGAGCTTAACAACTGCACTTGAAGCGTCGCTGTCGAGGTGGAGGTGCCGCTCCCTATTGGGTATTGGTAACGGTTATATATATATATATATATATATATATATATATATATATATATATATATATATATTGGAGAAATAAACCCCCAGAGGGTAGGGATTATTTTGAGTATAAAAGGACAGGACATCTCCAGAAATGGACGCCAGAGGGACCCTATCTGTTTGGAATTCGATGGAGGGATTGGATCCTCGAATTTTGGCTTTGACCATAATCAGTACTATATGCCCTGTATTGAACTTTTTCAGATTTTTGATTGTTCATTTATACAGAAGAGTACCCGGCTCAATAAGGGCTGGTATTCTTGTGCTTGCAGCTTCTCTTCTTTACACAGTTCACTTTATACCAGTCATACATATATACACAATATTGACTGGATTCAGATACAAGCGGTCGTATGCTCCGAGGAGTTGACGCGTAGTAATATCCGAGCGTATGCGAGGATATTGCGCAGAGTCAACTCTGAGGAGGGTACAACCGCTTTTATCTGAGACCAGTCTATATTGTATTTATTATCCACCTTTTCTGGACAAGTGGCATGTCCATATCAGTTCGATTTAGTTATGCACTATTTTTCCGTACGCACTATTTTTTCCCTATGCGCCACCCGGAGCATACAACATATCTGTATACGCCGGGTATGTCCACACAAACTCCCCATGTGTTTTCTATGGACACTTTGTATGAGGTGGATAATAAAGAACAATACGAACCTTTTGAACCTTTTGAAAAGCTTTGAGCTTTACTATATACCACTAGAGTCAAGAACTTAACTGAACTTTAACACTGATTCAATGACATATTCATCCAGCTTATATAGAAACAGCAGGTGGCATCTGACTTCAAGGTAAGCTTGTTAACTCTGTGTTGTGATTGGCTTTTGGAGCAACAGTCAATCAGGACTGACCAGTCTTGGTCTGTCACACTTGGAGGGCCGCTCATGTCACTAACAACTCGGGTGTCCGTGTCATGTCAGAATGTCCTGCCCACATGTGGCCAGACCGGCAACTAGAGTGAGTGATAATGAGGGTAAATATGCCATTCACTCGATGGCTGCCGTATGGTCAACATCAAGACATGGAGGAGCAACTATGAAATGGCAACTGTCCTAATGCAGTCATTTCGGTACCAATAAATGTGGCCAATTTAGATGACTTAATCTCTTAACATAGAAAGCAATACAATCGGTCATGATGGGGTTGTATTGACTGGAACTTTAAATATGTCTTCCCCATTTACCACATGAAATCAACTCGGACAACATAAAATTTAAGCTCCGGTCGCACATCCCACCTGTGTTGTTCAAATCACATTGTGCTAGCCAATACCATGGGGTGAAGCTATAGTCTTTCTCTTGCACAAAAGTGCATCTGATCAGCGCTTTCGCGTCCTTTGCGAGACGGGCGAGATTCTGATCCTCGCTACTCAATTATCAACCCGAACACGTACCTTGCCCGGTTACAGCCTTAACCTGAGCCAATAAGAGTGCCTTGCTATTGTAAAACTGGATGAGTTTTAATCTTGGCCACCATATATGCCACGACTGGAGTTTGACATAGTGATTTCACGAGGCGAAGCCAAGTGAAGTCCGGACCCAAAACTTCAGGAGTGGCATGCGGTGACCAAGATTAAAACGAATCAGGTTTTGATTTTATCCTACCCCGTCTTCTCGATTTTGGAATATTACATGATAACAATTCGGTATGCCACTAGTGGCATATAAAACTCGTGGCATATGAAAACTCAATGTTAAGCCTATGGGGTTTTATATTAGGGGTATAAGATAATAGTCATTACAATTGATAAACCAAAGATGCCAAGCTCTTGCTCCAAATGAAGCTGGTTTTCTGTAGTGTCTACAATTTATCCCTGAAGATGGCCAACTAGGGAAAGTTGTACACATGGATGAAGATCAAATGCTGATTTTCAGCACTGTAGTAGTAAATGTGTAAATTGGTATAAGTCTTATGTTTGGGGTCTGTCGTTTCCTAAGGGCAGCTACTTGTGTTGTCACGAAACTAGACAACCCCAATGTCTGTATGGTGTCACAGACATGTCACAAAACTAGTGAAACAGGTCCATGATGTGTCTAGATTTGTCTAATTCTTATGTTTGGGGTCTGTCGTTTCCTAAGGGTAGCTACTTGTATTGTCACGAAACTAGACAACCCCAATGTCTGTATGGTGTCACAGACATGTCACAAAACTAGTGAAATGGGTCCATGATGTGTCTAGATTTGTCTAATTCTTATGTTTGGGGTCTGTCGTTTCCTAAGGGTAGCTACTTGTATTGTCACGAAACTAGCAACCCCAATGTCTGTATGGTGTCACAGACATGTCACAAAACTAGTGAAACGGGTCCATGATGTGTCTAGATTTGTCTAATGCTTATGTTTGGGGTCTGTCGTTTCCTAAGGGCAGCTACTTGTGTTGTCACGAAACTAGACAACCCCAATGTCTGTATGGTGTCACAGACATGTCACAAAACTAGTGAAACAGGTCCATGATGTGTCTAGATTTGTCTAATTCTTATGTTTGGGGTCTGTCGTTTCCTAAGGGTAGCTACTTGTATTGTCACGAAACTAGACAACCCCAATGTCTGTATGGTGTCACAGACATGTCACAAAACTAGTGAAATGGGTCCATGATGTGTCTAGATTTGTCTAATTCTTATGTTTGGGGTCTGTCGTTTCCTAAGGGCAGCTACTTGTATTGTCACGAAACTAGACAACCCCAATGTCTGTATGGTGTCACAGACATGTCACAAAACTAGTGAAACAGGTCCATGATGTGTCTAGATTTGTCTAATTCTTATGTTTGGGGTCTGTCGTTTCCTAAGGGTAGCTACTTGTATTGTCACGAAACTAGACAACCCCAATGTCTGTATGGTGTCACAGACATGTCACAAAACTAGTGAAATGGGTCCATGATGTGTCTAGATTTGTCTAATTCTTATGTTTGGGGTCTGTCGTTTCCTAAGGGCAGCTACTTGTATTGTCACGAAACTAGACAACCCCAATGTCTGTATGGTGTCACAGACATGTCACAAAACTAGTGAAACAGGTCCATGATGTGTCTAGATTTGTCTTATTCTTATGTTTGGGGTCTGTCGTTTCCTAAGGGCAGCTACTTGTATTGTCACGAAACTAGACAACCCCAATGTCTGAATGGTGTCACAGACATGTCACGAAACTAGTGAAACAGGTGCCCAGAGCCCGTCACTACCATTATGAATGCAGACATGCACCTAAAAGACCACTCAAGTGGGACTCTAAAACTAGAATTGCTGCAAGGGAACAGGGACTGGCTAGAGAAAGTGAAACTGATATGGTGGATGCACGCTATTCATATCATTCATTTAGACACACCAGAATTTCTAAGGATAAAACTGTGTAATGTATAGCTGTGATCGATGTGCAATGTATAGTTATGATCGAATATGACACCGGAAAATGAACCTGCATTCAACATTAAATCACAATCATTGTTGCATCACCTGAAGATGAATGTGGACTAATCCAGACAAAAGTAACGAGATTGTATATATGTCATGTAAACCAGGATCCATCGAGTGGACAATGTATGCTGAAAACAAAGAAAAACTGACTGTTATTCCGTACTTTGTACATATGGTACACAAAGTCAATGATATAATAGATCATTAATCTACACGCGGCGCGAAATAAAAAAGGAGATGTAGATTTTGGGGAAAATAAAATTTTATTTTTGTGTATAAAATTTTATGAGTTACATTTTAATAATCATGAATGTATGTGATTACTAAAATGTTAAGTATTGATAAGATGATTGGTTAAAAATAAATATTTATAGACAATAATCGATGGTTTTGTGGACAGGCTGCCGTAAACCACGAGAGGTTGACGCGTAGTAATACACGAGCGCTAGCGAGTGTATTACGAGGTCAACCGCGAGTGGTTTACAGAGCTGCCTGTCCACAAAATCATCGTTTGTTGCATTTATTATCCATCCTTTCGAATAGATCAAACCCAGTAATTGACATTCTAAAGGGTTTAACAATAGGGACTATGTCTTTGCTCTATAGCAAAAGGGACTATTTTCCCCGTATACCATGGTTTTGAGGCCGTATATACCACAGGTTAGAATCCGTATACCACAGTTATGGTATCTGACAGGTTTTATACAATGGGTTGTGGTTTACTGAGTCCCCATACATTTTCAATGAGGGCTTTGTATACGATGGATAATAAGTAATAAAATGCGATGAGCGAATAGCGAAATTGAATGAGAGGATGTGGGTGGGTGGGTAAAATAAATTGTGCCGTGTGCGTTGTATGAGCAGCGAAGCGAGAGTGAGGGCGTCTTTGCGGGCCGTGTGTATGTAGTGGTGGTGCAGTGTATTTTTGTTTATGAGTATTTCGTACTGCGGAGCTCAATGACCCGCCAGAGGCCACCAACCTCTGCCGAACCATAAAAAGCCTAGAAATTAGCCACATGGACATACACAGTCTATATTCTACACTACAATTCTCTCTAAATAATTTTGATTTCATTGGCAGTCGAAAAATGCCAGGATTAGGAGAAAACGTCTTTACTGTGGCGACGTCCTTACTTGGTCACCTGTGGCTTCGGCGAATTTCCACCACAGATGACCGAGAACTTAAGCGCCAAATCCACTAAGGCGAATTTCCATGTGAATTTGGGTTCACGGACGTTCGCAGACGTTCACAGACATTCTCATGGACATGCAAATGCCTTGCGGCAATATTCAATATATGGAATATCATCGCATGGGATTCGCGCAGTCGCATGAATAAAGACTTGTTTTCATATATATATATACGTCTATATTTCGCACCAGCATATGAGGCGTTTACATGACTGTTTACTTTTGAATACGGACGCGTCTTGGCTGTATTTCACACCTGGGGTATACGAGAGGAATTATACTCTACACGATATATATACGCTAGTTGTATATGAGTAGCGATAGAAAACAAAAAAGGTTCGGCCCCCGCTGCCTCCCGTCAGTCTGTGTTG
The DNA here is from genome assembly GCA_950022655.1 of Alentia gelatinosa. Lineage (NCBI taxonomy): Eukaryota > Metazoa > Annelida > Polychaeta > Phyllodocida > Polynoidae > Alentia > Alentia gelatinosa. The sequence continues at coordinate 3,746,245 of OX465582.1, forward strand.
GTAGAGTGATCCTAAACCCCCCTCTCACCCTCTTAATGTTAAGAGTGAGGTAAAAATCTGATTGATAATGATATAAAAACTCAGAAAACTCAGTCGCATTCTTGGTTCTTGGACAGGAAACTGTCCCCATACGAGAAAAACTCTAGACCAAGTTTGTCGCATTTTAAACGAACGACTTGGTCGTACTCAACCAAACTTTTTCCAGTGTGGGTGGCACGTCTATCCACCAAATACGCTACATGGTCTGAATAGGATGAACTATCTAAGTTTTGTTCGTTAATGGAATGCAAGAGTCCCAGGGAAGCACTAAGAACTTGGTCAAAACTAGGGTTATCGACCCCCGGGGGGGGGGGGGGTAAGAAAGGTTGAATGAAAAAAAACCTGCACTTACACTTAGTCTTCGAACTACGAATGTGGACAAATTCTGAATGTTTTTCCGTTCCCTGAACATCTGGAGCACAAAAAGTTCCTCTGCCAACTGGATAGACAGGCTTAAAACCTCCTTTTGGGAGAGGCGAGGGACTTTCATCAAGTACAGTATGAGAAAAAACCCTATCAGACACCTGGTCAGAACGAGTATCCTCTCTATAGCCTTTCGCTCCATCCTCCGGTAGTTCTATCCCTTTAATTAGCTGAACCAAAGAACTCACTTCTTTCCGTAAGTCTTTGACCTCTCGTCTCAAAACCTCGTTATCCTCTAGAACTGGTTGCAGCCAACCTGGGGCTGACGCTATCTTTCATTCTACTCGAATAACTCTAGTACTTTGTTCTCCAACCCCACCTTCCTCACACCATTTTTCCCCTTCGTCTCTGAGTTCCTGTTCAATTTCGTCCACCCGACAAAAAGGACACCCATCCCGGTTTGACTGGGCATCATATTCACGGCGACAACTGTCACAACGACGCATTGTAACAATACAGTTCAACAATAAAATTAACAATAATGTCACCACTAAACATATAGCAATGCAGGAATTGGAACGACTAACATGTCGTGACCGACCAACCTGTCGAGACTCGGTCTCGTCACTTGAAAAAAAATTCTTGTGCTTCTGAGACATCAGTCCTGCTTGAGGGTGTGAGGTTGAAAGAGTGGGTTGAGACTCTGGCAGGCCTCGCACGTCGACTCCCTCACGTGTCCCTGCTTGCTGCGTTCCAAGTGGACTTGTCCGTAGACCTGATAAAGACCTCAGCGACCTCTGGTGGAGTCTTGTGTAGTTAAACGCCTTTCCTGTCTATACTCATATAACCCAGAGAGGTTATATTTATATGCGATTCTCCTTTTTATAGTCTTCCTGCCATGCCCTCTGGTGCTAGTCCTTAGAATCTGGTGTATGGTCCCGTGGTCCTCGACGGTTTGGTCACCTAGGACCTGTTTCATTAGTTCTGTGACATGTCTGTGACACCATACAGACATTGGGGTTGTCTAGTTTCGTGACAACACAAGTAGCTGCCCTTAGGAAAAGACAGACCTCAGACATAAGAATTAGACAATCTACACATCATGGACCTGTTTCACTAGTTACGTGACAAAAGTGGCACTATCAGTGCAAGCAAGAACGGACAAAACGAAGTCTAATGTCTAGTTCTTTTGAAACCAGACAAACCGGACACGCCATCTAGACATGTCACGAAACTAGTGAAACAGGTCCCTGGTGGGATACAGCTGGACTACTTTTTATATGTCCATAAGCGCTAGGCACTTATAGTCCACATAAAAGTTGAGTGCTTCTGGACCCCCAGATGGATTTTCCCACCAGGCCCCTGGCAATCTTCCCATGTAGTTTCAGGTGTGTAAAGACCCTTCCCCTGAATTTTTTTTTTTTTTTTTTATTCAGTTGAAAAAAAGTGTGGGTACAGATCATTCATCCTTGTTAGGACGTTCTTCCATGGTCCAGTCCAAAAAACATATTAACAATATGGTGCGATTCACAGTACATTTTTGTGAGATGAGTATTAACATGATTCACTCTTAAAGAAAAGCATTTGTAGTCAATTATACTCTTTTACTTGTACAGGTCATATGACTCTATACTTCTGGTGTATTTTTACATATCTTTCATATTTCCACTTTCGTAATTATTGTTATTTCTATATTGTAGAGTGAATTTCATAATTCAAAAAGAGACAACACAGGACATTACATTAGCAGGACAGGACTACACAGTTTTCCCTAATTAACCTATACATAACTCGATATATATTCATAAATCACTTAGTAAGACAATAATTCATATATATGTGGAGGGGACTTTGTGGCTTCGCGACTATCGAGCAAGTGACTGTCTCAGTGCAGTGAACCGCTTGCTGCGGTCTGCGTTATGTTAACAACACCCCACCAGGTGTGAGATACAAATTTCTTCTGAAATTAGGAGAGATAATACGAATAATTCATATATAGACATACTTTTACTTGCACACAGTAATAATATAATACCAGTTAATACAATGATTCTCTTTCTAGTTTATAGCTTTTAGCTTATAACTTGTGGTCATATGACTCACTTTAACTGTTTAGTGGTCATGTGACTCACTATGTCAATCTATCATTATCTTATCTAGTATATCTTGTTGAAGGAGATGTTTTTTTACCTGTGCCTTAAACTTCTTTATACTTTCTAGTTTTTGTATACTGCCCGGTAACGTGTTCCATAATAACATTCCCCGATATATCGGGCTATTTCGGTATTTTTCAGTTTGCGAACGTTTAGTTTTAATCAAGATCTTTGTACTCATTCTAGTTCTTTCCCTTACCGGCTCAATAACATTGTCATCATTTTTCACCCATCTATATATATTTAGTAATAAATGCAATCCCCTGCGATACTTTATCGACCTAATTCTACATCTATCATAAAGTTCTTCATTACTTATATGTACCCATCTTGGTATGTTCAGAGGTATCCTGAAACTATGATTCAGGCACGTTTGCAATTTAGTCCTCTCTTTCTTTGTGCACATATAGTATACACTGTCCACATACTCCAGGCATGGCAGTATTTTCTGTTTTGTTATAGATATTGATGCTTCTTCACTTAGTAAATACCTTAATTTTCTCAACTTATAGTTCTTTTGATTAGCCTTTTGTATTATCCTTAAGACTTGCCTTTTGAATTTTAAGAACCCTGTGGTACTCCACATATTATATTGTGTTCTTCACTGATTTTACCATTAACCTTTAAAGCCGGCCCCCACCTACCACGATGGTCTACGACATACTTCCTGATAGCTACGATTTGAAATGGCCAAATCGTGACCTATCGGGAGGTCCCCGATAGTTTAAAATCGTGGACATGGTTTGAAATCGTAGAGCGTAGAAATGCCTTTGGAGGACCAAAAACATAAACCATGGTCACAATTGCCTCACGATTCAATCGGTGTACCAATTTAGATCTCAGGCAGAGTTTTAATATTGAAATATATTATAATTTTAGAAATATTTTATGAATCTGAAAATTCTTTTAGAGGTATTTACAACATATTATGATATTATTTTCCAGACACTAAAACAATCAAATTGAAGAATATAACTGTGATAGAATCATAATTCTGTTATGAAACTATTATTTTCAGACACTTAGACTTCCTCAAATAATATCATATTTACAGCGATTATACATCTATATGCGCCCTACCTAATTCCAGAATTTCATAATTTTCCGTTAAGTATTTCACCCGAAAGAGATATTTTCCCGATAAATCACACACAATACCCGACGACAGGCTACGAAAATTCCAACATGTTGGATTTAATCGGGACCTCTACGATTGACGTTTTCTATCGCAGCCTATCGTGAGGTATCGCATACGGCATCGCAGAAACCTGTTCCACCTACCACGATTTTTGCTTACCTCACAATAGAATCGGTATGGTGTTGGGAAGGCAGTCGTAAGGCCTATCAGGACCAGAATCGTGGTAGGTGGGGGTCCCCTCTTACTGTCTGTTTTCTATTATTCAAATATGATTCTAATATTTCTAGTGCTTGGTTGCCTATCCCCAGTTCAGATAGTACTTTCAAAATAGAATTGGTAAAATGTGAATACCTGGATATTTTCCCAGATAGCCTCAGGTGTGTAACACCCTCATTGAAATTAAATCCTGGGGCTTCATGAGTGCACCCCAAGGAGGGGATATGTCACAGGACCCCTAGCAATCTAGAAATCCAGTTGCTTTCAAGGGGTCACCCCCTGAATTCCCAGGAGGAAGCCGGGCCCCCACCATAAACTCCTTAGAACGCACCATGAATGCCACAGAGGGCAGTACAAACAGACACAGGAAGTACCAACACCTCACACTAGAGGCCGTACTACATACACTAAAAACAAACCACACACCAGTGACCAGAAATACAGGTCACCAAACGTCCAATCGTACTATGCGTACTGACGGATAGGAGAGGCACAATATAGGTCAGCAAGGCACCCTCACCTGAACCCCAGGTGAACAAAAAATTACCCGGTCACTTACCAGCAGTCGCTGAAGCTGTGCGCCTCGTCTACCAACGCTTTACCAATATGCTCCAAGAAGTGTAATCCTCATCCCTGAAACAAAACCCTGGAAACAGATTGATTCTGGTTTATCTAGAACTGATCTGCCCGTGCCCAAAACGCCAATTATAGAAACTTGGAACATAGACGGACCAGGAATTTTGAAGCTCCTATGTTATATGTAACATAATTGTACAGCATTCCTCAACTCGCTAACTTACCAAGGTCAGTTGGCATGGAATGATCTCTCGCCTGTTACTCATTGTATACCTACCTTCAAAGAGGTCAAATCTATATCGAAAAAGTGTATGAATGAGCAAATTCCAGCTGTATACCACGGTCAATTGGCAAATATGTAAAGAGAATTATGCCTTAAACTTGCCTCAATGTTCACATTTTGTGAAGTCAATGTAAACATGTCATTCCTGAATATGGTTTAGTCCTCTTGTCATTGGTACCACCCACTATGTAACTGTAAGTCAACAACTAATGTTATCGGTGGTCGCCGCTTATATACAGGCAAGCGACCATATGTCTATAATACTTATATATTCCTGGTATGGTGGAAGATGAGATTGATATCACCTCACTTGGGTTGGCCCAAGCGATGAAAACCAGCCAAACTGAAGGCTGACGCTAACGGCCTCTTTTATTTGATGCTGTTATATCTATAGAATGTACGGAACCTACCTTGTATTTACCGAATTGCATCAATAAAGAAATTTATGGAAAAAAAAGTTCTTTCAAGGGTTTTGCCCCCAGGACCCCCAGAAGGGAGTTTTTGCTAGACCCTGGAAATATGCCCAGATAACCTAAGATTGGTACTCCCCCCCGCCTTTCAAACAAAATCGGCTTTCATAATCTATAAACAGCTTTTATAATCCAAATGTTTTCAGGGGTCTTGCCCCTTGGACACCCAGAGGGGGTTTTGCAGCCAGACACTCGGTAATAATCCCAAACCACCTTAGATGTGTCACCCCTGTCCCTCAGGGGAAATCCTGGGTGCAGGATCCTATGTGTCTTTATTACTGAATTCCGAGAAATCATTTAAAACGCCATTTTATAACTCACTCTCTCATAATCTCACAAATCAGTAAGGCATATAGGAATCATAGTTTGGCAAAGGAGGTGTGAAGCGCAGCGCCCCCTATCGTTTTGGCATGGACTCTAATGCCAGCTCATGCAGATTCCTATGCAAAAATAGGCTAACTAGTAACAGCTTCTACATACAAACTGTTAGAGCTCTATCAAAAATCTTTTTAGATATTGATAGAGTGACATCTAATGTACTCCAAACAACAATAGAGCTCAATAGAGCTCCACGTTTTATGGCTGTTCGGTGTTGTGGAATACAGCCTTATTCTCATAGGCTAGGGCTTACTAGCCACACACAGTCCATTATCAAGAGCTCCTTCCCCAATGCTGGCAGGTTTGAAAGTGGCGCCTTGAACCCTGCTGCGATCGCATATATGAGTGGGTCGCTATAGGGGGCGCTGCGCTTCACACCTCCTCTGGGTTAGTCGGGTTAAATCACACACGGGATCAATCAAGTAGTCCGTTCACGCACCGCGCCGCCTTCGGGTTATGGTATGTGAAGGTGTAACAGAGTATGACTCTGACTGGCCAGCCATGTTTAGTGAGAGGAATTTTGTGGTTGGCTGTACTATTTATAGTATCAGTTTGACAAGGGGGAAGACCGACAGGCGCAAGGTCTGCTTAAGGTCTGTAAGGGTCTAACAGACCACAGCTCCGATTTGTCAGTTACTTAGGCACCAATTGGAGAAAGGAATTTCTTGGTTGGCTCTTCTAATTTTAGTGTAAACCCAAGCCTGAGAATACCATGATTCTGGCACTATTCTGGGAATCATTATAACTCTCCAAGCTGATTTATTTGGTCCATGCCCAGTAAAAGCTACCCTAGGACCTCTGCTTGAAGAGTAACATACTGGTTACTGGCAAATCAATCAGGGCACCTTAGTACCAGCGGAGGTAGGAATCTCTACCTCAAAATGGCAGCGCATAACAGTCTCAGTTTGAGACTGTGTGCCCTGGCCCTGGCGACAACAGACTGTACTAGAGTCTATCAATCGAGGTGCACCTAGATCCAGGTAGTTTTGTTTTATGTAGGGTCTAAAAGTAGAAATACTTAATAGGATATATTCATAGTGTAGTGGGATGGGAATCCAGCAGTGTTCGTTTGTTTCACGGAAGGTGGCGCGATATGCCGATCCTTACTGTGTAGTGATTCCGACAACGCCGCACACGAGAGTGGCGCGGCGGAGACCGGGATTACGTAACGCTTAGTATATATACTCAGCGTTCACAGTAGGTCGACAGGCTGTCCTCGCGCATCTCTTCTACGGAACGGACCCTTGGGCCCTCACTTTGCAGGTGGGTTCTCGTATCCTTCCTGGTGGTTAGGCGAATCTTCCGGATTAGCCTATCCAGCGTTACCTAGCACCCATGTGCTAGGGTACTGTACTTGTGGGGAAGATCTTCCAGATCTTTCCGGGAAGTAAGTGATTAATAAACATCCCTGTTTATTAAATGACGTTGTTGTGTTATGTGTGATTAGGTCTGTGCAAACTAACCGAAAACCGAACCAACCTACGTGAGTGCATAGGGTGGGATCCTGCCTGGAACTAGCGTTCCGGATTGGGGTCATCCAACCTGCTAGACAGGCGGCGACCACCACACTGGTGCCGTGACCAGGATCCTAGGTTGCTTGCACAACCCGGGATTCTCGGTAAATGCACGGATCTGGAATAAAAACCAGATCCCAGGCTGAACAGGAGAGTGAAGATGGGGAGGTAACTTCTCAACAAACTCTTCCGGCCCGGAATGATGACAAGTCTCCAAAACCGGAGGGAGGGGGTGAAACCCAGAAGCCCGGTAAGGAGAAATCTCGGAAGAGAACCGCCGCTCAAAATTTGAGTTCGACGGTCCTGAAGAGTTTCAGTCCGGCGGCCGACAGCCGACATGGCCCCACAAGGGATCTGGAGGGACTCAGTAAAATTGGGTCTCATACAGATAGTCCAGGAGAGTCTAGTACTCCCCGGAATAGGTCGGAAGATACCTTAAGAGTACCTTCCGATGAAGTTCCTGCAGGCTTCCTTGGACCAGAACTCTTAGCCGAGTTTGATAGGGAAAGGGAAGCCAGAGACATGTGTCGGGAACTAGAAGCTAGAAACCGGGAGATCGCCGAGGAGGTAGCCAAAAGGCACCATAACTTGGAAGAACTTTCGGTTCGCGAGATTGAGACTCTAGAGAAAATCGAGCGATTGGACCAACATGTACATTACATGAAGGACCAAGTTCGACTAGCAGAGACAGAATCATCCCAACGGATGCCTATGTCACAAGCTGGCTGGAGTAATGTGAGAGATCACCTATATTCCCCACCAGGGAAAGTAGAAGATCTAGAGAAGACCCCTAACAGATTCATATCTGGAACAAAGGGTGTGAAGACTCCTTTGGTTAGCTTCCGGCTACCCTCTGAGTCAAGAATGGGTTCTCCGAGTTCCGAACGTACTAGTAAAGCTATAGCTGAACTAGGGTTCAACTCGTTCAACCAAATCCGGGAACAAGATCGGATCTTTAACCCTTTCCCTGCAGCACCCAGTTACCCAGCTCAGCATTACACGGCAGGCATTGCTTGCCCAAACAACCCCGCTATGACAGGCACCTTTTTTTTTGGAAATCAAACAATTATCTTTTTATATATTGAATTTTGTATATAAGTATCAATGATGCCTCTTAGATCCCTTGAGGCATCTTCCCGCCATAGCCAGGGGAATGCCTGGAGGCATCTTCCTGCCGCAACCAGGGGAATGCCTTCAGGCATCTTCCTGCCGTTAAAGGGTTAACTTGTCAATGGCGAGAGCTGACAAGGTTCCGATGATGCGCCCAGAGAACGCAGCCAGAAGGAACGCTGTCATTCCAAAACCTTACGGGAAAGGAATGGAGTGGGAACACTGGTTCGCGGGATTTTGTGAGGATATACAATGTAATGGCTGGAATAAAGTCGATGCATTGCCATACCTCAAAAGAGCGTTACGAGATGGACCCGGAGAAGCTGCACTTCGCGCTTTTCGCCGTTCCGGTGGTACGGAATGGGATGAGCTAGTGGAGGTAGCCTCGTACTACTGTGGTCAGTTGGTAACGCTGAACCCCCGATCCACTTTTCTAAAGAGGATCCAGGGTAAAGAGGAGACAACTCGCACCTATGGGCTAGCTTTGCAACAAATGTTATTAGAGGTTTACCCAGGGACGGGATTAGATTCTCCTGCACTACATGAAGATCTACAAACTCAGTTTGTGAAAGGACTTCGAGATGATGACGTGAGAGTGGAAGTCATCTCTAAATGGGAGCCCGGTATGAACTTCATGCAGGTGTTGCGAATAGTAGATGCCTATGAACAACGGTGTATACTATTCGGAAAATATGCTAATCCAGGAAAAACTTCCCGGGTTAACATAGTGGGTTCTACTTGGTCACAAGTAGAAGAAGATACCTACGAGTGTCAGGAAGCAGAAATAGAGGATATACTCTCTAATGTCCGCTCGATGGTAGTCGGAAGAGGAGGTTTCAATAGACGGGGACGTGGGAGAGGTCGAACCCCTAGCTTTGGAAGGAACAGCGATGTACCTTCTATGGCAGAGGCAAAACCAATAACCACTGATCCTGAAGGGAATTCCTCAGAGGTTATGAAGTTGTTGACCAAAATCAACGAAAGACTGAATCAGGTGGAGAAAAACCAGCTGGATGTCCGACGTTGTTGGCGGTGCAACAAAATGGGACATATCTCTCCAGATTGTCCTGAAGCCCGGAACGTTACTACAGTGGAAACACCTCGTAGTCTGCCTGGCGTTGATGGTGAACCTGAAAACAAAGAAGGACTGTAGCGAGTGGCAACACTGTTGTCCGGGAAGGAAAGTGCCAGGAAACTCAAACCTGTGAGATCTATAAGAAGGAAAATATTTCCAACTTACCAGAAAAGGGAAAGATACAAAATACGGTCGCAACGATCTGTAGTAAGTATCTTTCACCCGGGCACCCCTGACTGCAATGGCAAGGAAGAAATGATAGATCTGTTATTAGATACTGGCGCTAGTCGCTCTGTGTTGAACAATGGTCTCTATCAGTCTCTTGGATTTGCACAGGAATGTCATGTTCCTGGAGCTTCGGCAAAAGCTGCTAATGTCACTCACATGAGATGCTATGGTAGTGTGATTATTCCAGTCTCAATAGGTAACACTGAATTCGTATGGGGTCCCATACTCAGTGATATTGAAGAGAGTGGAATATTAGGTGTAGATTTTCTCACCCTCTATGGAGGTTCTGTGGATCTACCAGATGGCACTCTCCGACTCAAATTTCCTGAGTTAATGGAAGTGGAATGTAGTTGTCGATGGATTTCTTCTTTGATTTCTGTTCGACAAGATGTGGGCATCCCACCTCAGCAGATGGTTAATGTCCTGATAGCTGGGGAAGGCGATTTACCACGTGGAGATGCACTCTTCGAGCCAGACCCGGAACTGTTTTCTAAAAAAGGAATACAGGCCTGGGATACCTTGATCGGAAGTGCCAGAGAAGGATCAATTCCTAAAAGTAATCATACCTCCGGGTTGATTAAACTGATGAAGGGTGATACATTGGGTTGGGTAACCCTAGCTCATGTAGATGGCCTAGTGGACTCCAGTCCACAGGGAATCACACCTATTCCAGTTTCCGAAATAACCGGGGAAGATGAACAATCTGAACTGGGGAAATTGGACTCAATAGGAAATGATTATGAAGAAGTACGAGTTAGTGCTATCGATACAGGAACGGGATACCTTCCAGTTCCGAGTCCGTTGCACGAAACCCTGGAAACCTTAGTTCAGACGACAGACGCACTAAACAGTGGGGAACGACATGAACTAAGAATTCTTCTGAAGAAAATGGAGTCAATCTTTGCTCGACCCGGAGATCCTTTGGGAAGAACGGATCGAGTAGAACACACGATTGACACTTAAGGTCATCAACCTTTCCGCCTTCCTTATCGACGGCTACCTCCGGTAAAACGGGAAGCTTTAGAAGAGGAAGTAGGAAAAATGATGGACCAGAAAGTAATCATCCCCAGTGCAAGTCCTTGGGCTAGCCCGGTGGTAATGGTTACTAAAAAGGATGGTACTTGCCGATTCTGTATTGATTACAGAAAATTGAATGGTATCACCCGGAAGAATGCTTACCCAATACCCCGGATCGATGAGAGCCTGGACTCTCTGGGAGGGAACCAGTGGTTTTGTACTCTGGATCTCCAGTCTGGATATTGGCAGGTAAAGATGAACAGTGGCGATCAGTCGAAAACGGCGTTCACCACTCATCAAGGGCTTTACGAGTTTACAGTAATGCCATTTGGCCTCTGTAACGCTCCTGCGACTTTCGAATCCATGATGGATCAGATGTTGCGGGGTCTACAGTGGAAAAAGTGCTTGGTTTATCTGGATGACATAATCATCTTCAGAAAGAATTATGTCGAATGTCTAGAAAACCTAAGGGAGGTATTTGAGCGGATTCAATCTTATGGGTTGAGGCTCAAACCTCAAAAATGCAAACTGTTTCGCAGATCTGTGGAATACTTGGGACGGATAGTTTCCGGAAACGGAATCCGGGCAGATCCTTCCAAGTTGGAGGTAGTGGCTAATTGGCCACGCCCCCAGAATATAAAAGACATAAGGTCTTCCCTAGGATTTTGTTCGTATTACCGCGACTTTATCCCGGGTTTTTCTGAAATTGCACACCCCATGCAACAGTATGTAGTACTAGATAAGCCAGGGAAGCAAAAAGAGATCCAATGGACTCCGGAAGCTGAACACGCTTTTCTGGGACTAAAAAGGAAGTTTACGGAGACCCCCATGTTGAAATACCCTCTACCCCAGGGTCGGTTCATTCTTGACACTGACGCTAGTAACGAGAGTATTGGAGCGGCATTGTCTCAGATACAGGTCTCAAGGAGACCAGTGCGGAAATGTGGATGACCAGATTGCCGGGATTGTGGTGAGCATAGAGCAGTGATAGCTACTCTACGTTCCCAGAAAGTGAAGCCGCCACTAAACTATCAGTGGACACTAGAACAGATTAAGGAAAGTCAACAGGCTGACCCAGATCTGTTCCGGTTAACTAAACTGATAGCTAATGGACTCCATAGACCTACAGGGCCCGAGATCTCGCCTGAAAACCGAGAATTTCGGAATCTATGTGGTCAATGGAAAGAGCTAGAGGTCCGGGATGGAGTATTATATCGATGGAGAACCACGTTGCAACCACTTAAACGTGCTCTACAACTAGTGGTCCCTCGAGAATTACGATCCGGACTAATGACTCTATGTCACGAACATAGGAGTGCAGCTCATCCAGGAAGGAAAAGGACGGTAGCCAGAAAAAGGCGTCGCTACTACTGGCCTGGAATGGGTGCAGATATAAGAAGATGGATATCTGGATGTTCCATATGTAGCAAAGTCAAACCCGGGGTTGGACTCGGAAAGATGCCGCTACAACAGGAACTGTTTGGTGTCTGGTTTGCCAGAATCGCTCTAGATATCATATCCGGTATCGACGAGTCAGAGGAAGGAAATACCTGTATGATGGTGGTGATGGATTATTACACATAATATGTACAGATCTATCCCATGAAGAATCACAAAGCTGCCACATGTGCGGAAGCTTTAGTGAAAAACTGGATGTTGCCTTTTGGAACTCCGAGCGTACTACATTCCGACCAGGGAAGGGAATTTGAATCCCAGATCTGGAAAGAAATGTGTAGGATACTCGAGATCAAAAAGACACATACGAATCCATATCGTCCACAATCAGATGGTATGGTGGAGAGATTCAACCGGACATTGATCCAGTGTCTTCGGACCCTGGTAGATGAAAATCGGAAGAATTGGGATGAATTGGCACCATTTATAGCTCATGCGTACAATGGGACCATTCATTCAAGCACGGGGTGTTCACCTAATTTACTCGTCTTTGGCGAGGAAATAGTGATGCCCGCTGACATAGTCTATGGGGTTCCTGGAATGTCTATGGATGATCCTTGACCCATAGGATTTGTCGAAAAGCTCAGAGAACGTTTTGTAGAGAGATATTACCTCGCGAGACGGAATCTGACAAAAGCTGCCGAGTGGCAAAAGACTGGCCATGACGTCAATCTTAAACCACATAAGTTCCGAGTAGGAGACCGGGTTGTACGATACCACACTCCGTTGGTAAATGTAAAACTCGCTCCTAACTGGGACGGACCATTCAGAATTGTTCAATTATTGTCAGAAATGACAGTAGTGATAGAAGATGAATGGTCAAGAAGGTGTTATAAATCCCATGTAGCTCGTTTACGACTATGGGAAGGAAAGCGCGAATGTTCCGACTTTGAAGTTTCACACCCTGCTACAAAGCGGGATGTGTCACTGAACACGGGTCCTACTGGGGAACCAGAGAGGTCCCAGGTTCAAAGAGCCGGGAAGCCGGGTGTCAAACCCCCGTCAACACGGCGGAGGCAGACCCCGATGGGGAAGTCCCGGTCAAAGGTTACCGGGGTTCCGAGTGGGTGCTCGCCTACACGGCGAAAACCGGGACGTCCGCGGAAGGTGATTCCTACTTACGCTAACCTAAAAAGGGAAGTGTGGGTAGAGAAAAAACCTGACATGGAAAAGTCTAAATTTGCTACAAATCGAGCTGTGTATATTAAACATGGTTCGAGATGTAGAATGGAGTCTAAAATAGACTCAAAACCCCGCCGCAGCTCTCGACTAAAATCGAAGGCTGTGGTTAGCTACAAAGAGTAGTGGTGCCAGGGTTGTCGAAAACACAACGAGAAGCAATGGTACGAAATGTAGATCATTGGTAGTCAGTGGCGTGTCAATTATACATGAATGTTGATCAAACAGTTACCTTAAAATCAGTCGTTGTGTGCCGCAGCCCAGACGTTGCTCTAAGGGACCCCGTCGAGGACCCTCTAGAGGCTGCAGAATTGCCGAACGCTCTGTAAGGTCTGATCCATTTATATGAAAATTGTACAAGTCTCCCATACTATCAACGAGATACACGACGGCGATAAGAAAATCCACGCGGTGGAGAACTCGGGGTGGAGCTCAAAAAGGGGTTTCCCCGGGTTTCGGAACCTGTGCTGGGTGATTGAAGGCGTGAACGAATCAAGTGGAGTGTAACGCTGACCTTTGGTTTCTTCACGCATGCGGTGTTGAGACGCTCAAGATGAGCCAGTCTCGACACGGTTGATTGGTTCGCGACTGCGAATCTAGGTCACTTAGGAGTATATAAGAACCTGTTTTTTCAGTAGTCTTCACTCTGTGATCGGTGAACGCGAACTCCCCTCACCCCTGCCCAGATCCTCAGCTTTGGCTGAGCGGGGGGCAGATCTGGACGATGATGCTTTGCTCATCGGGTCAGATGATGGTGATTTTGACCTGGAAGGGGACGAGTCTGAGGACTCTGTTCTTCTTGGGGAAACCCGAGATGAACGACCCGGAAAGGGAAAAAGTCACACTGGGAAGAAGTCCGAGGCGGCCCCGGCCGCTAAGGGTTCTTCTGGTGCCCGTCCAAAGAATAGTCCAGTGAAAACTGAGGCCTCTGACTCGGATGTGGTTATGGCCGAAGGTTCCGAATCGGAGCGCGATACGCCGAGGCGAGGCCGAGTCCGCCCGCGTCGTTGCTCTCCGAGGAAGTCCTCCGAAGAGATGGGTTCCAGGCATGAGGTTTCAACTCAGAGCCTGGAACAGATGTTGGCTGGGATCCCAGATCCCAAAACGCGTGCCGTAGTACAGTCAATTTACCAAAATTGGACTCCACCCGGAGTGGAGCTGGCGGAAGCTGGGACCTTTTTGGCCCCGGGTCCGGTAGCAAAACCCGGAAGGACCGAGGCTGGTTCAGAGACAGCTATGGAGACTGATTCGTCAGTTGGGGGCGACTCTGTAACGGGGTCGTCCAGCAAAGGTGAGAAACCGGTGTCACAACCGGCTAAAACCGCACCGGGGAAGTCTGTCAGCAACACTAAGGTGTCAAAACCTCAGGATGCTAATAAGACTGAGCCGCAGCTGTCGAAGCAGAATAGAAAGAGACTCCGTCGTGCAGCCCGGAAACGGGCTGAAGCGGAGTTAGCTAAGACTGAAGGTCAGCCGGAATCACGTGACTCGGAGAAAGGGAAACCTCAACCCGGGAAGCACGAGGAGTCAAAGGGGGCTGAGTCGAAAGGCTTGGACAAACCCGCGGCGCAGGCTGGACCTAGTGCGGCTGACGCTACACCGAGCACCTCAACAGGTGCCACGGGTGGCGAAGATGTCAAGTGTTGGGGAACGGAGATGGACAGGGCTAAACCCCTGGCCAAATCTAACCCCGACAATGATGACGGTGATTTCCAACCTGGCGTAAAGCGGGCTGGGAAGAGCACGGTAGCTAGACAGATACCCGCCTCTTTGCTGGGCAAGACTTATACTTGCCTAGAAGACCTCCGTCTTGGGATCGGCATTACATCCCAGATGGTGTCGGTTTAGATGGAACCTCTGACGACGAGGAATGGTTGGTTGACGAGGGTTCTCCCAACGCCTGGTACATCGACCGGGTGAAAGGAGTGTCCCGAGTCAGCCGGCTGAAGTACGAAGATCAGGTCAAAGACCGGATCGCGTACGCGTGGCACAAGTTTGGTAACGGCAATCATTGTGTCTTTCTGAGTTGCCATGGAAGGGACAAGAAATTGTCACCGACCTACGCGACTGAAGGTCGTTACGCTAGGCACCTCGTAGAGGTACACTTAGCTGAGCGACGGTGGCTACAGTGCCTTGGTAAGAAGGGTGGTTCTTGCCAAGCCGGGTGTGCTAGTTCGAGGCGATCGTGTCTAGTCCGACACATTGCCCGGGAACACCGGACTGCTGGTGCTGCTGCTCGGGAACGGGTCATGAAACTGTGGCAGAGATTCATTGACTTAGGTTCCGATGCTCAGAAAGGCAAACCGGAACCCGAGACTTGTGTGACAGACGGTCGATTGTTTAAGATCGGATGGAAGAAGAATCCTGGCTGGTTCGGGAGTCTGATGCTATCCGCTTCAAAACATCGACAGATGTCAAAAGAGTCGAGGAAGAAACGGTCTCTTAGCCGGGAACCGTCTCAAAAGTCCTCGAAGGCTAAACGACGGGTCAAGAAGTTGTCGTCGTCCTCGTCCAGCGAGACTGACACTTCCGAGCGATCCAGTCGGAAGCCTAAGAAGAAGTTGGCTCCTAGTAAGCACACCATCGCTGACGTGGTGGAAGCTGCTTACCAGGTTGCGCCAAGGTTGTCTGAGGGATTGAAAATACTCTCAGACCCGAGCGAAGGGAATGTTCCAACGGCTTCTAAAGCCCGCGGACCCGCGGAAAAACCAGCTGGGACTCGTCCTAGCTCAAGTCTCCCGGGCGTTTCCCCTCTGAACAGAGGTGCTACCTCGTTAAAGAGCTAGTTAACCCTTTCCTTACTAATGATGCCACTGTGGCATTCCCCAGCCACGGGCGAATGATGCCATATGGCATTCCCCAGCCACGGCTGAACGATGCCAAATGGCATCATTTGACATTTTACAATTTAGGCCCATAATTCATGAAATAATCAATATTATAACATCATTTTTACACAAAATATGTATTTAGATATGACCAACATAATTATTGAAAAAAATATTAAATGGTTGCCATAGTGACAAAAATCATGTCACGTGACACCATTTTTGAAATTTGGTACTCGCCCTTACCAACCGTACACATGAGCTGGCATCGCCGCCTACACGATGCAACACAAAATTCGTTCGTAAGGATTGGGTTAACCTAGCCCGGTTCAAGGTGAGGGAAGCCACGAAGGGCCTGGCTAAACAGTACGCGTTGGACTTAGAGGACGCGCGTATTGCTAAAACCACGGCCCAATCGAGGTTTGCCCGGCGCAAGCCCAGACCCATCGCCAAGATGAACGTTGTCTTCGGCACTTGGGTATGTCGCTCTATGACATCGGTGACGACCCGCAAGCCCTTGAGGAAGCGTGGTTGGCCCGACAAAGGAGCCGGGGAAGATTTCTTCAGTTCACCACGGAAGAATCAAACCCGACACGTCAGCAACTCGCCGGCATGTTGGGATGGTCACCCGTGGAAGAAACTTCCCACCAGGACACTACATCCAGAAAGGCCCAGCCTATGGATGTCAGTGTAGACACTCCGCTGTCAGGACCCGGTCAGACCCAACAGGATCAGACTGAAGTCCTACAGTCGAGGATGCCTCCCGCCGTGACACGGGCTGAGAAATCAGCGAAGCCCTCCAAGGCTAAGCCGATAGATTAGCCCGAGGAACAAAGTGGGGGACTGGGGGTGAATGCCAACATCATCCCGTTGGAGTCTGGAATCTTTTTAGATACCAGACCAACCTCTCTGCAGCAGTTGATGTCCCAGTTGCAGCCTACGTCTGCGCTGAGTCCACTGCGACCAGAGAGGACCGCCCCAGCAACGTCGGTTCCACCGACGGCTAGCACACCAAGCCAGTCGGAACTTCTCGACCTCAGGATATCCTCTGACGAGGATATCTAGAGGTTGACAACAACCGACTCAGCTGGTGCCTAACAAGCCGGGAAGACGCCGTCTAAACTCGGAACCGGCAGAGCCAACAACTCTCCTGGATCCGAAGTCAGACGGGTATGGGAAGTCCCGGGGAGGAAAAATTGTTTCCTGACCTAGCTACTTCCAGAATGTGGCCTCCTAGCCAGAATTCTGCACTTTCTCAGCGAACCGCAAGGATCGCTGGGAGGGGTAGAGGGAAAGTTAGGAGCGACCAACGATAAGCGATCCTGGGTTGGGGCTGGGGAAAGCCAGTAAAATGACTTCCCTAAGGCACAACCCTGGTTTCAGATGGCTGAAGGTTCTCTCGATGGTCAGGCCCGTGATAGGCCCCCATCACGAAAACCTCCGGCCTGTGGTGTGGATCCTGTCCACACTAGTCCCTGGTACTGGGTAAGGAAGATTATGCCTTTCGGGTATAGATCTGACTTACCAGGTCTGTGTCGGAACTGAGTTCATCGACTCGATAATGAGATAGTAGACGTAATCCCTGTTCTGTTGGATTACGCGACTACTTCTACCTTGGGTCGGTGATCGTAAGTTCTGAATCCGGCTTAGAATTTGGGCCTTAATTGGTACTTGATTCGAGCCGAGAAAAAATATGCCAGTATAGCTGAAGCCAAATAAAAGAACACTGATACCACACACTCTTACCAGGTGGATGGAAAATTGTTTTGCCTTTTTGGCCGTTATTTCCGTATTCGGAAACTTTTCAACACAGAAGGTGTCTAGCGAGGCTGACCCTTCTCTACATATGGATGTCTTCCAAACTGAAGAACAGTGGGAAGCCCAGCACCCGCCGGTATCGGGCTGAATGTAGTAGGTCTGCTACGCCGGTGGGCCAGCTGGGCTCGATACTCCAAGATGAGAAAGAAAACGACACTTCACTCGCCGGGAGCCAACAAAGGACTTCAACAAGATCCGGAACAGCTGGAGGCAGAGTGCTCGACAGGCCGGGCTGACCACCTGTAGGTCCGCGACTGTCGAGTCTTCCCTGCCGAGTCTTCACTTCAAAGCGGCCTCTACGATATACGTTGTCCACCTGTATTTCGTCTGCGTTTACCTGAATGTCATTAAAAAGTTGTTTAACAACATCCCTTGGTGACTCGTCCTTCGATTCCTTATGACCAGATATGATCAGGAGTTTCCTCCGTCTATCGTTTTCATAGTGGTTTATTTTCTCAACACTTCTCAGGGTCATTAGGTGTGTCTTGAGCAAGTCTGATCTAATCTCATTCATCTCATTCAGAGCGGTGTTGATTGCACTTGAGTGGTCATTGAGAGTCGATTCAGTGGTGGTTAGCCGGTGGGTAACTGTGTCAAGTATCTTAGAGGTTTTGTTGTTTAGCTTTTCGGCCTTAGTCATTCGGTGTTCTAGCTTTTTTATCAAGTTTAGTGTCGAGGAGGTTTGTGTTTCCTGCTCCGCTAATCTTGTCTCGATCTCAATGATTTTATCAATAACCGCATTTAGGTTGGAGTTAGGCGTGAGAGCTGGTAGGTATTTCTTCCCTGTCTTACCTTGTGTAGGCGATTTGGTACCGGTGGCAGTGTGTACATTTCCCGTGTCTTCTGGTTTGCCCTGTCGTGATTTTTTTGTCGAATCACGAGTTTCCCGTTGTGGTTTTGAGTCTGTTTGTGGCGTCGACATATTCACTGTGTGTTCATATACTGGTTTCCTTGAAAATATATCGTTTGTATCTGTTTGTGACAGGATTCTAGTAGGTATATCCACACATTAGCTCGGAGCGACGTCTCACCCGCTGCACGCCATCATACTGTCATATTAATGTTAATGTTGTAATTTTTAATTGGGTAGTCCCTTAGCAGCAAAATGGCTGCCTTGGTTCCCCCCTTAGTAAAAACTGGGAGGGGTAATGTAGTGGGATGGGAATCCAGCAGTGTTCGTTTGTTTCACGGAAGGTGGCGCGATATGCCGATCCTTACTGTGTAGTGATTCCGGACAACGCCGCACACGAGAGTGGCGCGGCGGAGACCGGGATTACGTAACGCTTAGTATATATACTCAGCGTTCACAGTAGGTCGACAGGCTGTCCTCGCGCGTCTCTTCTACGGAACGGACCCTTGGGCCCTCACTTTGCAGGCGGGTTCTCGTAACCTTCCTGGTGGTTAGGCGAATCTTCCGGATTAGCCTATCCAGCATTACCTAGCACCCATGTGCTAGGGTACTGTACTTGTGGGGAAGATCTTCCAGATCTTTCCGGGAAGTAAGTGATTAACCCTTTAAGGACGGCTGCCTATGGCTGAACTACACCCTTGGGGACGGCTACTAGTGACTGTCTTCAGTTCTAGGGGACGGGAGCATTGTCCTCTGACTTTTAATTTCGAGAGTTTATCACGTGATATAATCTGCTATTATTGATATTTTTATTTCTATTATTTAGAATTCAAAAGCATTATGTTACACCTATATTCTCTGAAAAATTCAAGTTAATTGTTAAAATATTTCCTTTTGAAAAACAATTATATGAATATCCACCAAATGATGCCTTAAGGCATCATCCGCCCCCAGCCGGTTGATGCCTTAAGGCATCATCCGCCCCCTGCCGGATGATGCCTTAAGGCATCACCCGCCCTTAAAGGGTTAATAAACATCCCTGTTTATTAAATGACGTTGTTGTGTTATGTGTGATTAGGTCTGTGCAAACTAACCGAAAACCGAACCAACCTACGTGAGTGCGTAGGGTGGGATCCTGCCTGGAACTAGCGTTCCGGATTGGGGTCATCCAACCTGCTAGACAGGCGGCGACCACCACAATAGCTTAACAAATTGATAAAGAATCATAGCTTTATGTTTATTATATTCAAAAGGTACACACACACAAAAATAGCAGAATAGTAAATTGGCTTCGAGGTTAGAAAATAACACACTCTCCAAGCAGTAAAAAAGGTCTGGCAGGAGAGTACCCTGTAGTGCTGCCAAGATTCACCAGATGGCGTATCTGTGGCTAAGGTAGCCAAACTACTGCACAGGTGGGAACCAGTCAAGTGTCAAGGTGGCCTCTGGATTTAACCCGACCAGAGACAACTTTCTGTAGCTTAGTCTCTTTCACGCACAGGGCAGCCTAGGAAGCCTTGAGGCATGAACACGCCGTCTGGTGAGTGGTAGCCGCACTACAGGCTATGTGGAGCTCTATTTATCAGTGTAGTATGAATCGCCGAACATTCACCTTGATCAATAGTTCACCGGTGATCCGCTTGGTGGCGCCTCCGTGATGACGTCAGAGCGTCGCTGTGGAGAGTGATAGCAGAGACTTGGTTGGTTCCACCTGCTGCTAAAAGCTAGCGTCTAATACAGGTGTTGCCGTTCAGCGCCGCCTAACGGCCCACTGTATAGTTACGCGGCCGCTCGGACAAACATGGCCGAGTCCGGCCACATGCCCACAGCAATCACACCTAAAGTGTGAACGGTGGGTGTGATTGCAGGAGTGTTGTTTTTTAACAGATTGAATTGCCTTAACAAACAAGGGTATTGTATCAATGAGTCTGGGCTGTCTAAACTTTATAGTTGATAATGATCCTGGTTCTAACTTGGAAGAAGATAAGCATATTATAGCTAGGTCTGCCAATGTAGTAGTGTGTATGCAGTTTCGGTACCCATGTGTTATCTAAGGTATATCTAAAGTATCATTGAGGTGATATGCATGTATGATACATCAAATTGGAGCTGGAATACAATAGAATATGATGCAATCGCTTTTATTTCTATGGAGATAACATACATGGGTATTATAAACGTCTTACGCTTATATACTCAGTGATCCGATTCTCGGGAGCGGCGCCGACGTCACACAACATAGTAACAGGTTTGTCCGGCCGCAAAAACTGACCCTGCGCTGCTCGTTTTTATCGCTTTGCAGTTTGCTTTCCCGAAAGCGGTACAGTGCGCTCTATTATGTTCGAAGGGTTAAACAACTTTCCACCTCATTGAAACCAATGTTAAATCCACTGTTCTTCTCTGGTAATATCTCAGTAAATATCCAATATAGAGACATGAAACAAAAAATGTCATGTAGGTGAAGAGCAGGGGAAGATGTTTGGTGGGTTTTTTTTCTATCAATTCGTTTTCCAAAGATTCTTTTATTTGGTCTTTTTTTCAGCAATCTGCCGAAATTGCAGTCAACAGGCTGCTACAACTGTCAAAATAAAACCGACTCAAAAGTAAATAAATCTGCAGATTTAAGCATTCATACTTCTATCCTACAAAGTTTATTGATATATCTTGTTAGAAACAAATCAAACTACCTTTAATTACGCATATTTATCATGTACAGAGAGTTCAAACATCAATTTCTGTAACACCGGTCGAGCAATAATATCAGATACACTTTGCTCCAAGCGGTCGTGAAAGAAACTAAACATTCCGCTCCCAAGAATGCTAAAGTATACATTGCCAGGGGTATGTTTGGCTTCAGCTGTGGCGTAACTAAGCAGATAAGGTGCGACACAAAGGCCGCCGAGTCCCCTAGCGGATGACCGGGGAATCAGCGTAAGCAGAGACTATTGACTGTAGTACGTCCCGTTGTCGCCAGGGCCCGGGCGCTCAGGGTCTCAGGCAGGGTTCGGTTTATGACGGTGTGGTGCCAAAATTGGTTACCCAGTCAAAAGTGGTAATTATCGCTCACTCTATCCCAGCATGTCTCTTCCCGTCCACTACTGCTTAGATTTCACGGACTTTTCTAGGCTTCAATAGTGCGCGTGTACAAACTAGCACTCTCCTAACAGATCTTTCGTGATGATATCGCTTGCTATCGGCCGCAGGAAGTAGAGTGCTGGATTTCTGCTTGGAGAGTGACAAACTAGTGGTTCGAGGGCCGATGAATTTGTCACTCTCCAATCATGGACTGCAAGAGTGCGCATGTTCGCGCATGCGTCAAAGACAATAGTGAGCGATAATTACCACTTATGGCAGGGTAACCAATTTTGGCACCACAAGGACTCAAAGAACCACAACACTATGGGACTTCCGGCTAACAAACTGGACAGTGGCGCCTCGAAGTGGTTGGCTTTATGAACTAAAATCGGAGATGGCAAAATCAAGCCTGAAGCCCATAAGTCCTTTAAGAAAATGCTCAATATCAAAGGTATCTATTATTGTATTTATTATTATTATTTTAACCATATTTATTGATTGATTCAAAAAAGAATTCACTTTTTCTTTTCAAACGCTCATAACTTAAGTTGCCCAAAGATTTCAGTGTTGCACCCGGCAGTTTTGAAATCAGAAGATTCTGGAGATAAGTTATCAAGAAAAAAAACCTGTCTGGACGCTAAAGCAAGGTTCACCCCTAAAATGGGCTTTCGCTGCCAGACTATTATTGTCGTCAATCTTTTACAGAATATAGCATATGTACAGTACTACCTATTTAGGTTTTAAAAATCATAGGTCAGCGTCCTTGTTTTTGAAAGAATTTAAGAAAACCATATTTTTCAGTACATTTCCTATGTAAATCAAGCATATGAAAAAGGGCCTATTTTATCTATTGGATTAGGTCAAACTAGACAAACCCCAAATGTTGCTCTTTCGAGTTTGGAATATGCCAGAAATCACCAATTTCAATGGATGAATTTGAATGTTTGAAAATCACCTTTAAACTAGCGACTTCGTATACTTCGCGACCCCCCCCCCCCCCCCCCCGCCTACAAACACACCTCCCTATTAACAGAGACACTAAGCATTTAATTTCATCTGAACAATTTTAATTAAAGTTCTATGTAGAGAAATACAAAAAAAAATACCTGGCTTAAGTTTAACGCTGCACGAGAATCTCACTCTCGTGGCCCTTGAGTCTCCAGGCATAGGTCTTGTTCACTCTGTTTCTTTGTGCGGTGTGATGCGAAAAACTTGTATTATCGCCCACCCACGCGTATTCGTCTGTAGTTTGGCAACCACCCCCTTCTACGTGCTGTTTAAGAACTTACGAGGGAGAAAATAAATGGTCGTTCGATTCTCCTTGGCCCAATATCGTTTAATAAGGGCTAGGAGAATTCCCGAAGGACAAACGAGGGAGAGGATCAATAGTTAGGCATGAAATATCGTTTAACAAATTTATCCCCCAGTGGACGATTGTCCTCCACATGGTCCTACGTCGTCCAAAAACGGACAATTAAACGACACGTACAGGGGGTGTCGTACAGGGAGCTTGTACCTCTGTCCCTGGTAAAATATGTTTACCGGAAGAGAAACGTAAGACTTGCGGAGACCAGCGGATATAAGCGGATATAAACGGAAAAATTACGGTAAAGAAACGGAGGTATTTCTTGTGTTACGTTTGTGTTACGGTTGTGTTACGGAGGCATTACGGAGAGCTTTCTCACTAGATATACAGGTAGGGATGTGCTACAGTAGGATGCAGTGATGTAGGATGTAGTGATGTAGTGATGCAGGATGTAGTGATGTAGGATGTAGGGATGTAGGATGTAGGGATGTAGGATGTAGTGATGTAGTGATGTAGGATTTAGTGATGTAGTGATGCAGGATGTAGTGATGTAGGATGTAGTGATGTAGGGATGTAGGATGTAGTGATGTAGGATGTAGTGATGTAGTGATGCAGGATGTAGTGATGTAGGATGTAGTGATGTAGGATGTAGTGATGTAGGATGTAGGGATGTAGGATGTAGGGATGTAGGATGTAGTGATGTAGTGATGTAGGATTTAGTGATGTAGTGATGCAGGATGTAGGGATGTAGGATGTAGTGATGTAGGGATGTAGGATGTAGTGATGTAGGATGTAGTGATGTAGTGATGCAGGATGTAGTGATGTAGGGATGTAGGATGTAGTGATGTAGGATGTAGTGATGTAGGATGTTGGGATGTAGTGATCAATTTTTGGTAGGGTGTCCGTCGGAAGTGTCTGCTTTAGCAGGTTTTTTAGGCCTTTTTGTACCGAAATAACTGTCTGCTTACGCGGGGTGTCCGCTTACGCAGGGTGCCCGCTTACACAGGGATAAATCAAACATCTAATAGAGGCAAAAATTTCCGTTCCGAGCATAAGTGTCTGCTGACACGGGGTGTCTGCTTACGCGGGTTATCCGTTAGGCGGGGTTCTACTGTATATATATATATATATATATCTATATATATCTATATATATCTATATATATCTATATATATCTATATATATATATGCTTCCGTAAAGTATATATATATATATTCATTGGGTCTATCGGGAACATCTCTTGTCGGGTTCCTACTATCGGGGTATATTGAGGACCTTATCGTAGTAGGTGGGTGCGGCCTCTTACTATAGTGACAGTGTGTCTGATATTGAGCTCAATGACAAGAGTGAGCGATAACCAGGGAGATGGTCGATTCGATTATTTATTTTAATTAAAACATTATATTTGAGATGTGACAACTGTTCAGGAAAGGTCTAATATCTTGTACTACCTATAAAAGATAATTCTATTATGAAAATATATCATAAATATTAATAAATCTTATCGAAAACTTGATTTTATATTCTCCTATATATCACAGAAGTATCCACGGAAGTAGCCACAGGACTGAATACACTGGTGCCTTGCCGTGTCCGACGCTGATCTACTTCCACAGACGATCTGGGTCAAAGTTAGGAGAATTTACAGCAAGGAGAGGAGAGTCCACGCAGGACCTCCCTTATTAAACGATATTCACACCGGATCCTCCCCAATGTCCTCCCTCGCGGCTGGTCTCCTATCATCCAGACCAATTCTCCCTCGTAACTTCTTAAACAGCACCATAGGTGTTGGTCGGGTTAAATCACACACAGGATCACTCGGGGTGCGCCTCAAACCAAGAAGGTTTGTTCTATGTAGGCTCTAAAGACAGAAATACTTGATAGGTAGAATTCATAGCTTAAAATATTGATAATGAAATCTAGCTTTATGGTGGTTCTATTCTAAAAACACACTCAAAAGGAAATACAAAATAGTAAATTGGCTTCGAGGTTACGACTAAACACACTCTCCAAGCAGTACGAAAAATCTAGTAGAAGAGTAAGTAACAAACAGGTCCCACTACTGGGTGAAGGCGGCCGCTTATCTAACCCGACCAGGAACCTGTTTCAATAGAATGCGTCACTAAGCCACTTAGTGACATGACTAGTGACAGGAATAGTGACAGGAATAGTGACAAAATTCAAGTCTCATTTCATAAGGCATGTCACTGTAGGGGAGGTGTGTCTTGTCACTGTTGTGGATGTGTCCCTAGTTTGGGACAGCATATCGGAAAAATGTGTGGGGTACCCCATCTCACATACTCATGTCCTACCGGGAAAAAGTGCCATCGAGGTGAAGGTCACTGCATGAACTAGCGACAACGCTTGAATAATTCTACACTGGCCACCAGAGCAGCATTTGCCATGACAGAATTCAAATGTGAATATCGGTGGATTGCATGAGCCGATCTCCTTCATATTTGGCATGTGTATATGTTGTATGTGTCCCTGACTGGGGTGAAAGTTGATAGCTTAATTCCTAAAGGAAGTGAAGTTACGCATTTGTGACAATAGAAGTGAGAGGGTATACCCTCTCGCTATTATAGACACAACAGTTTGAATTCCACTGTTGTTAAAGTTGCACTTTATTATTTGTTTTCTTTGTTTGTCACTAGCATTGCCATTGCCACTGTAAACCTATAAGTTAGGTAAAGGCAGAAAACCAATGTTAACTGGAGCCGTTGGAAGATGGGTGGTTATGTCCGCCCAAACGTTTCACTCCAGTATAAATAAAAATCCTAAAAAAAAAAAAAGTGGCAGCAATAGTGACTGGACATGTCTCTTTTGAAATGGTACAAGCCACTATTTGCGCGTGTCTGTTACCCTGTGTCACAGAATCGGTTGTCCCTTAACTACTGAAATGCAAAGTGCCGCTATTGTGTCACTAGACCCAATAACGGACATCCTACAGACTATTGAAAGGGGTCCCAGAGCTAATTTTGTGTAGCTCTGGTTGCCAGTGTAATGCGTCTGCACACGTTCTTCCGTTCAAATATCACGGACAATACTAACTCCATATGTAACAATGTACAATGGAGTAACAATTGGAGACCTATTACAGTTTTATCAATGATATCGAAAATCTATGAAAAGATACTTCATAAAGTTTTGTTTACCAAGATCCAAGAAGTTAATTGGATAGCTACTGAACAGTTTGGTTTTTTACCCAAAAAATCAACAGCACAAGCAATATTTACCTCATTAGAGGAGATTCATATACAGTTAAATAATAAGAATATAGTGGGAATAGCGTATTTAGATTATCGTAAAGCTTTTGATAGTGTGGATCATAGAATACTGATTAACAAATTATTTGAGATAGGTCTAAACAAGAAATTAATAAATGTTTTAATAGATTCTGCACATCCCTAAATCACTACATCCCAACATCCCTACATCATTACATCCATATAATATAGTAGAGGGGCAGTATGGCGGAGGGACAGTATGGTGGAGGGGCAGTATGGTGGAGGGGCAGTATGGGAGAGGGGCAGTATAGTAGAGGGGCAGTATGGGAGAGGGGCAGCATGGTCGAGGGGCAGCATGGTCGAGGGGCAATATGTGGAGGGGCAGTGTAGTAGAAGGGCAGTATGGTGGAGAGGCAGTATGGTGGAGGGACAGTATAGTCGAGGGGCAGTATGGTGGAGGGGCAGTGTGGGAAAGAGGCAGTATGGTTGAGGGACAGTATGGTGGAGGGCCAGTGTAGTAGAGGGGCAGTATAGGAGAGGGGCAGTATGGTGGAGGGACAGTATGGTGGAGGGGCAGTATGGTGGAGGGGCAGTGTAGTAGAGGGGCAGTATGGGAGAGGGGCAGTATGGTGGAGGGGCAGTGTAGTAGAGGGGCAGTGTAGTAGAGGGGCAGTATGGGAGAGGGCCAGTATGGTGGAGGGGCAGTGTAATAGAGGGGCAGTATGGTGGAGGGGCAGTGTGGGAAAGGGGCAGTATAGTGGAGGGGCAGTATGGTGGAGGGGCAGTATGGTTTAGGGAAAGTATGGTAGATGGGCAGTATGGTGGTGGAAATTCCAACAAATATAATTGAATCATTTTTAATCATAGTTGTAAGTGTGATTTGTAGTTATTATTGTTCCTTATATTGACATCGATAAGTTATGAGAAGGGTTATGAGCTGGTAGGTATTGAATATGTAATATGTGTACAAGTATAATATGTAGGCCTATGCAAGTCTATACCGTACCGGTATATTATGTATAGTTAAAAATTTGAAATCTTGAAAAATTAAAAAATTAAAAATCTCAGATGTGTGGGGGGGGGGGGGTTGAAACCTATCCTCTGTTTTTTATTTCATGTTTCTACGACCATTATTAACGTAGTAATCGTCCGTCTCTGGTACCATTGCAGTTGACCACGTTTCTATGATTAGCACGGTAACGCGTTACGGGGTTAGTATGTAACGCGGTTAGAATGGTAACGCGTAACGCGGTTAGAATGTAAAGCTGTTAAAACGGTAACGCGTAAAACGGTAACGCATAACGCGGTTAGAATGTAAAGCGGTTAGAACGGTAACGCGTAACGCGGTTAGTATGGTAACGTGGTTAGAACGGTAACGCGTAACGCGGTTAGTATGGTAACACAGTTAGAACGGTAACGCATAACGCCAACGCGGTAACTGGGTTAGAATGGTAACGGTATGCTGTTATGGGGTTAGAATGGTAACCCGGTTAGAACAGTAATGCAGTAATGGTAACATGATAACGGGGTTAGAATCGTGACGGTAACGCGGTAACTGTAATGATACCAGATCAGTAACGTTTTCTTAGGTAGCGTAATGTGGTTTGAGTAACTCAATGTAACGCAAATGGGTAACGCATTTGTTTAAGCAGGTTTTGATAGTTATGGACATTTTTTTATACTTATGGACATTTTGATAGTTATGGACATGACGAATGTCCATAAGTCTCAAACCAAGTCATTTTTGATAGTTATGGACATTTTTGATAGTTATGGACCGCACACATGTCACTTTTTGCGCGTGTCTGTTACACTGTGTCACAGAATCGGTTGTCCCTTATCTACTGAAACGCAAAGTGCCGCTATTGTGTCACTAGACCCAATAACGGACGTCCTACAGACTATTGAAAGGGGTCCCAGAGCTAATTTTGTGTAGCTCTGGTTGCCAGTGTAATGCGTCTGCACACGTTCTTCCGTTCAAATATCACGGACAATACTGGGACTCGTTTCAATAGAAAGGGCGTCAATATCCAGTTAGTGACATGATTTGTGACCCCAATAGTGACATGAATAACAGAAAAAGTTAGGTCTTGTTTCATAAGGCATGTCACTGTTGGGGTGGTGTGTCAGTTCACTGTTGTAGATGTGTCCCTAGTTTGGGATAGCAATTCATGTGCGACCGGGAACAAGTGCTATCAAGGTGAAGGTCGCTGCATAAATTAGCGACTGCGCTTGAGTAATTCTACACTGGCCACCAGAGCAGCATTTGCTATGACAAATTTGAAATGTTAATATCATTAGATTCGATTGGCCGATCTCCTTCATATTTGGCATGTTTATAGGTTATATGTGTCCCTAACAAAGGTCAAAGTTTCATAACTTAATTCATACAGGACGTAAAGTAACGCGTTTGTGAATATTTACGCAAAATATGGATTCTTTGCTTTGCAGTATTTTATTATTTGTCTATCATCCACAATAAAGAATCGTATAAAACAAAAGCATGTCTTACAAAACATGTGTGATAACCCTATCCCAAACCTTAACCCTAACCCTATACCTAACCCTATTCCTAACCCTATCCCTAATCCTAACCCTATCCCAAACCTTAACCCTATCGCTATCGCTATCGCTATCCCTAACCCTAATCCTATCCCTATCCCAAACCTTAACCCTAACCCTAACCCTAACCCTAACCCTAACCCTAACCCTAACCCTATCCCAAACCTTAACCCTAACCCTATCCCTATCCCTATCCCTAACCCTAACCCTATCCCTAACCCTAACCCTATCCCTAACCCTATCCCTAACCCTATCCCTATCCCTATCACTAACCCTAACCCTATCTCTATCCCTACCCCTAACCCTAACCCTATCCCTAAACTTAACCCTAAACCTATCCCTAACCCTATCCCTATCCCTAACCCTATCCCTATCCCTAACCCTATCCCTATCCCTAACCCTAACCCTATCCCAAACCTTAACCCTATCCTATCCCTAACCCTAATCCTAATCCTATCCCTATCCCTATCACTAACCCTATCCCAAACCTTAACCCTAACCCTAAACGCGTTTGTGAATATTTACGCAAAATATGGATTCTTTGCTTTGCAGTATTTTATTATTTGTCTATCATCCACAATAAAGAATCGTATAAAACAAAAGCATGTCTTACAAAACATGTGTGATAACCCTATCCCAAACCTTAACCCTAACCCTAACCCTATACCTAACCCTATCCCTAACCCTATCCCTAATCCTAACCCTATCCCAAACCTTAACCCTATCGCTATCGCTATCGCTATCCCTAACCCTAATCCTATCCCTATCCCAAACCTTAACCCTAACCCTAACCCCAACCCTATCCCTAACCCTAACCCTAACCCTATCCCAAACCTTAACCCTAACCCTATACCTAACCCTATCCCTAACCCTAACCCTATCCCTAAACCTAACCCTATCCCTAACCCTAACCCTATCCCTAACCCTATCCCTATCCCTATCACTAACCCTATCTCTATCCCTACCCCTAACCCTAACCCTATCCCTAAACTTAACCCTAAACCTATCCCTAACCCTATCCCTATCCCTAACCCTATCCCTATCCCTAACCCTAACCCTAACCCTATCCCAAACCTTAACCCTATCCTATCCCTAACCCTAATCCTAATCCTATCCCTATCCCTATCACTAACCCTATCCCAAACCTTAACCCTAACCCTAAACCTATCCCTAACCCTATCCCAAAACTTAACCCTAACCCTATCCCTAACCCTAACCCTATCCCAAACCTTAACCCTATCCCTACTCCTAACCCTAACCCTATCCCTATCCCTATCCCTATCCCTAACCCTATCCAAAACCTAAACACTAACCCTAACCCTATCTCTATCCCTACCCCTAACCCTTACCCTATCCCTAAACTTAACCCTAACCCTATCCCTAACCCTATCCCAAACCTTAACCCTATCCCTAACCCTAACCTTAACAATATCCCTAATTCTATTCTTAACTCTAACCGTATCCCTAACCCTAACCCTTTCCCTAACATTAACCCTATCCTTAACCCGCGAAATAGGAATGCGAAACGCGGCCGCGAGGGGGCCGAGATGACCGCAGAAAAGAGGTCCGAGATGGCCAAGGGGCCGAGACGTCCGCGTTCCGTACCTGGTACCGCCATCACGCCTGGAGCCGCCCAGAGAGGTCCCGATGGGGGATCAAAGTACGCCAAGGGAGGTCCCGATGGGGGATGAGAGTACAAGTTCAACTAGAGGCACTCATCCATGACTGTTCACTGAATTTACCATCGAATGCCTCTCTGGCTGGCCGCCACCCCTGTCTCCACTCCAGAGTTTAGTCGGGATAAATCATACGGTGTCTAGGATGCGAGTCTCGAACCAAGTAGTTTCTATGTAGGTTCTTGAAGCAAAAATACATAATAATATATATTCATAGTTTCAGAAAATTCATATTAAAGTCTAGCTCTATGGGGGTTATATTCTGAAATATACACACAAAAGGAAATAACAAAATGGTAAATTAGCTTTGAGGTTAGGAAATAACACACTCTCCAATCAGTACAAAGATTTGTCAAGAGAGTAACAGACATTTCTCTCTAGTGGTAGACTTGCTCAAGTCTTTGTGTAGGTGGAGGGGTAGGTGGAGGGGAAAGGGAGAGGGGAGTGTAGATGGAGGGGTAGGTGGAGGGGTAAGACTGAGGGGAGTGTAGGTGGAGGGGTGAGGTGGAGGGGTAAGGGAGAGGGGAGTGTAGGTGGAGGGGTAAGGGAGAGGGGAGTGTAGGTGGAGGGGTAAGGGAGAGGGGAGTGTAGGTGGAGGAGTAGGTGGAGGGGTAAGGGAGAGGGGAGTGTAGGTGGAGGAGTAGGTGGAGGGGTAAGGTAGAGGGGCGTGTAGATGGAGGGGTAAGGGAGAGGGGTAAGGGAGAGGGGAGTGTAGTTAGAGGGGTAGGTGGAGGGGTAAGGGAGAGGGGAGTGTAGGTGGAGGGGTAGGTGGAGGGGAAAGGGAGAGGGGCGTGTAGGTGGAGGGGTAAGGGAGAGGGGTAAGGGAGAGGGGAGTGTAGGTGGAGGGGTAAGGGAGAGGGGAGTGTAGTTGGAGGGGTAAGGGAGAAGGGAGTGTAGGTGGAGGGGTAAGGGAGAGGGGAGTGTAGGTGGAGGGGTAAGGGAGAGGGGAGTGTAGTTAGAGGGGTAAGGGAGAAGGGAGTGTAGGTGGAGGGGTAAGGGAGAGGGGAGTGTAGGTGGAGGGGTAAGGGAGAGGGGAGTGTAGTTATAGGGGTAAGGGAGAAGGGAGTGTAGGTGGAGGGGTAAGGTACTGAGATCTGGTACTGGTACACAATCTCTTCGTCTGAATATTATGGTTCCATTTTGCTGAGACTAGTTTTTTTCTCCTTGCGATGGTCAGCGACAATCACCTCTAACAACGAACAGAATCTCATGAGATTTTGACTTTAAACAGGTTTAGAATTTAGAGAGGCATTTTGGTGAGACAAATGTATTTCACACGTTCTTCCCCAATCTGTCTATCAATCAAAATTACACCTTTACACACGGGGAAGTGCCCTTAGTCGACGACTGTGTACCCTGTGTAGCCTGTGTACCCTGTGTAGGGGTGTAGGGGTGAGACTATGTACCTGTTAAGTCTTCCCATGTGAATTGAATCCACCATGTTTACCTGAGACTGTAGAACACCCCAATCTGTGAAGCTTTGTTGTTCTCCAACTCATTTGAATGCTACATGATATTCACTCGGGTGTCACCTAGTTCATATCACTTCACATCAAACACAACAACTTTGGCCCAAACTTATTGGTTTCTTCTTTACTATGAGATGACCTTCAGCCCTATACCATGGCCAACAGTCATGTGATATAATGTATGATATTGTGTAAACTCTGTAACAACTAAAATATATCTACAAACTAAGACAATACTCAACTCTGAAATTTGGACAACCTGTCTTGTCTTTTAGAGTGCCCTCGCTCACACCTCTATTCTCATACCACTCACAGCCGATGTAGGTCAGACAGTGCAATGTTTGGTCGAGCGGCCGCGTTGCCATGCAACATGACCGCAAGGGGGCGCTGAACGGAAAAACTGCTATTTAATTAGCCATTGTTCATTGGGAGTTGCTGAAGCACCTTGCGATGAGATTTTCGTACCAGGCGAGAATTGTCTGACACTAAAGTGTCTGGATTCACACGTAGAGACTAATGTACCTGAGACGGGTGTACTTCACACCTTTCCCCTAGTCTAAAGCAGGATTCACATGTAGAGACTAATGTACCTGAGACGGGTGTACTTCACACCTTTCCCCTAGTCTAAAGCAGGATTCACATGTAGAGACTAATGTACCTGAGACGGGTGTACTTCACACCTTTCCCCCAGTCTTAAGCAGGATTTACATGTGGAGACTAATGTACCTGAGACGGGTGTACTTCACACCTTTCCCCCAGTCTAAAGCAGGATTTACATGTAGAGACTAATGTACCTGAGACGGGTGTACTTCACACCTTTCCCCCAGTCTAAAGCAGGATTTACATGTAGAGACTAATGTACCTTAGACGGGTGTACTTCACACCTTTCCCCCAGTCTAAAGCAGGATTTACATGTAGAGACTAATGTACCTTAGACGGGTGTACTTCACACCTTTCCCCAGGTCTAAAGCAGGATTTGCATGTAGAGACTAATGTAACTGAGATGGGTGTACTTCACACCTTTCCCGTGGTCTAAAGCGGGATTCACACAAAGATACTAATGTATCTGAGACGGGTGTACTTCACACCTTTCCCCTGGTCTATGTCTATGCAGGTGTTTAGTTTGTGAGCTCAGTATGCATGAGGGGTAGGGGAGTTTCTTTGTTTTCTCATAGCACATTACCCCCTGCACCCTGCAACTCAACAAGGCTTATCTTCTTGGCCCCCACAGGTCTTCCCAGGTTGTCTGGGGTGTGTGACTCCTCCTGCCCAAAATAAAGTCCTGGGAGCAGCATGTATCATCTATAGCCAAGCACATTGGGGCTTTTCCACCTGGACCCCCAAGTAGGCAATTTGCCCCTAAACTCCTTGCATTTTGCTCAGGTAGTCCAAGGTGCTTAGCAAATGGTGCCCGGAGAATGATCTTATTGTAAAGCCTAAAGGCCTACATTAGCAAGGTGTGGACCTTAAAAAGAAGGGAGTAAGAACTCAGACACAGGCAGTCTTTGCAGTATAGAACCTGAGACAGTTCTATACTTGTCTTAGACAAGGACATTTTTAGCGGCGATCGAACGTGCAGTGCTGAGACATTGTCTATAGCACAGCCGCCATTTTGTGTCTTGCAAATTGTCTTCCAATCGCAGAGATGTCTCAGGGTTTCGTTGGCAGATTATGTCGTGACTGAGAAACAGGGCCCAGTACCAGCATCAAGGTAGCTTATACCTAGGAGTGGAAAGCTTGTGGTGAAGTGGTTAGAGCACCTGCCTCAAGAGGTGAACTTTGGGGGTTCGATACCTGTCTATGTCTAACTTTTTTCCTTTTAATTTCAATTTGAAAATTTCACATAACCAACAAACAATTTCTAGATATGTTTATTGATACTTTTGTTTGTAGTTTGAAAAAGACACAACGTTTTGGCCTTTATGGTTTGGCCTTCATCAGGTGTAATGTAGAGTGTAAAGTCTGCTATAATGTACTAAGTGAATTGAATTTCCCTGGGGACAATGTCTAGGTCACCGCATAAAATTAGCGAGGTGTGCTCTGATGCTCTCTGATAGACACTGGCCGCCAGAGCAGACAATTGCTATGACGAAATTCAAACACGAATAACGGCGGAACGGTCTGACCAATCTTCTTCATATTTGGCACGATTATAGGTTATATGTATCCCTTACTCGTGTTAAAATTCCATTGCTTAAATCTTGTGGGGAAATGAAGTTGCGCATTCTGTACGACATGTCCATAAATGTCTTAGGTCTAAGACACTTTGGAAGACATTTTGAACCACGTGACCCTAAAGATATCTTATCTATAGTACACCTGGCTGCAGCCTAAGTGCCCTTGAGGGACAATCGTTGGCCGATCCCCTAAGATGTCTTATCTATAGTACACTGACAGCTGTAAGATGTCTTTCAAAGAGGATATCGTGACTAAAAAACAAGGCCCAGAATCTCTTCCCTGGCTTTACTTGGTGCCCCGCAGCACCAAGGAACTGTAACGAACAGCTATTAATAAAACCTATATACCTGAAGTGTCCTGAGTCTGGTTTTTGTTCTAGGCTAAGCTAGGTAGTAGATACCGCATCTCCCCAGCCTACCTCAGAACATTCCGAACCAGCCCGTGCGGAAGCGGTAGCATGGGTAGCGACATTTTCTCCGCCACTGGTGAGGTAGAAATACCGCGGAGAGTGGTAGTATACTCTCCACGGCCAGTGGTCCGCTGCATAGGTAAACTCATACAAGTAGCAAGTATCACGCTAGATAGTTAACTTAGATACTAGAATTTAACTTATAGCAACCGTATGAATAACCTTATCGGATAGATTTCGCCCAAACTGTGCATAATGCCCAAAATCGGGCCATACTTGCACAATATTACCGTGATTGGTCGTATTCTCCACAGAGTTGACTCGTAGTAATACCCTGAGCGATAGTGTTAATTACAAGGAGAATACAACCACACAGATCGAAATCATAGTAGTGTTGTATTAATTACTCACCTTTCGACTAATCATTCGGAAAAAATCTTGTAAATAATTAGAAACTCGACGCAAGCACCGTGCATTGCCTATATGAAATAGTTCCTATAATGCCCGTCAGGAGACCAAAAAAGCTATATTCTCCTGGGAAAATATAGCTTTCCATATTCTACCTAGTAGCGATCTGCAGGCTCCATATGCTTAGTATGGAGCCCCCGTATTAGGGGGTGATAAATCGGTTCATGGACGCCTTGAGCACGGGACAATTTGAGCCCTGGACGCCTTGAGCCTTTCTGTGGACGCCTTGAGCCTACCCTGTGGACGCCTTGAGCCTACCCGTTTTGGTGGCCTATAAAAACTTGTGTAAAAACTTTGAAAAGTACACTTATACTGGTTTATAGTCATATATACTCAACCCTAACCCTTACCCAACCCTTTTCTAAGTCTAACCCGCCAATCGGAACTAATATGGAGTAGGCTCAAGGTGTCCACGGGGTAGGCTCGAGGTATCCACGTTTTTGCGCTGACAGGAGGATCAAAAGGTAAAAGGCTCAAGGTGTCCAACTCCCTGATAAATCAATGACCATGCATGCTTGTTTATCTATAAAACAATGATGTCACCCATCCGGGACTACCTGGAAATCTCAATTACATTGCAAAATGATGCTATATGAATGGTAAATAAGGCACAGCGTCCACCTACTACGATATCGCACCGATATGGTCTACGATGCACCTCCCGATAAAAAATCAAAATCGCATCGGAAGGTCACCTTATATCAGGGCAGTTGACCACATTTCTATGGTTAGGCACTGAAAAAGCCCCATTAAGATGCATGGTAGATTGGCATGTCTAGACATTACCCCTACCCCTGAACACAAAAGTATGAGTCGAGAGTTGGGAATAATAAAATTTATTTTAATTTTATAAACCTTCAGCGACATGAATATTAATACGGTAAATATTAATATGATATAAGGTAAAGAAAGTAATTGACAGATATATAATGAGGTCAATTACGTTTAAGATACATATTGGTAATTGACAGGTATAATGATATGTCAATTGGTATAAGTATATATGGTTGTATAACAATGAGTATATATGGTTATACAATATGAGTATAAAATGAGTATAAAAACGGCCTACGGAGTAGGAGAATAAGAAGAAGGGTGAGGGTGGGTGGGAAAGAAAAGTATGTGTGTACGTAGTGAAGTACAGGAGCAGAATGAGGAGGAGGTCAGAGCGGCGGTGGGCCACGTGACCGCGGGGTTCACGTGACCGACACCAGGGGGGAGTGCGCAGGGTGCGCGGGGGGAGTGTCAGGGGGAGCAATGACCACCCCTGACCAACGGCCATGGGTCACCCATTACCCCTACCCCTGAACACAAAAGTATGAGTCGAGAGTTGGGAATAATAAAATTTATTTTAATTTTATAAACCTTCACCGACATGAATATTAATACGGTAAATATTAATATGATATAAGGTAAAGAAAGTAATTGACAGATATATAATGATGTCAATTACGTTTAAGATACATATTGGTAATTGACAGGTATAATGATATGTCAATTGGTATAAGTATATATGGTTGTATAACAATGAGTATATATGGTTATATAATATGAGTATAAAATGAGTATAAAAACGCCAAGACCAGAAAAGTGAGGCGAGGTGGGAGGGAAAAATGTTTGTGAGGGGTAGAGTCACTGGTTGAGGGACTGTATGAGGGAGGTGTTGACCTCTCGGGCGTTGGAGTCTTTGATGTACCTCTGATGTGCGTTCGAGCGCCACCCCCCATAACGCTGTATGGACAGCTCTGAGACCCCGGCCTGAAAGGCCTGGGTGGCCGCGGCCTTTCTCAGGCTGTGGAGAGAATAGGTCTTATGGGGGTGGCCCGCTGAGTCATTAAGTCGCTCCCACTCCCTAGATAACGACCGCGTCGTTATAAGGGACCTGTCCGTGTTCAGCAGGAACGGATCCGTTGGTAACCTCGTAGGCACAGTGGCGATCATATTCCTCACGGCTGTCACTGGGCACGACCTCGGGTCCGGGGAGGATTGTAGATTGACGTGTTTCTCCTCCCCGATGCACTGGAGGTTCTTGGCGGCCTTGACACGGACCGCCACGTGAGTTCCCGTGACCACCACGTCCCCACGTGAAAGGTGGCGCACGGGGTCGAATGCCCTGGCCGTAGGTGGGGCGACCTCGCTCTGCCGCAGGGCGGCGTAATACAGCAGGAGGAACGCGGCTCGTAGGGTCAAGTCGAGGGGCGTGTCCGACAACTGATCGAGGACCGCCTGGAGGGCCGCCATCGGGATCGGAGGCTTCACATTCGGTGTGTATGCCTTGTTCCTCTTCATGGCGTCGAGGGCCCTCCTGACCCTCACGTCCTCGGTAGCCGTAACGTCCCCGCCGGAGAGCCGTAGGTGGGTCCTCACGTGTGACAGCTGGTTGGCCACGGTCCCTGGCGAGGGGGCGTGGTCCGCAAGGTACTCGAGGAAGGCCGTGATGAAACTCACGGACGGTGCCTGCGGGTCGGTCCTCGTCCGTCGGCAGAAGGCGAGGTAGGTGGACACGGCGCTCTTCTGGTTCGCGACCGTGCCTGGGGCACGTGCCTCGGCCTGCCGCGCAGATGCCTTCCGTTGGAGATAGCGTAGCGCCGGATCTGCAGGACAGCCGAAGCACAGGCACAAATGAGGAATGATTACACGGCATCACGGACCACAGATCATGATATCTCATAAGGCATGCGGCATTATTAAAATCCCTCGAGGACAGGTGGGCCCTACTGAGTCCGTCGGCGACCGTGTTGAGGACCCCGGGGACGTGCGTGTAGACCAGGTCGACTTGTAGCTTGGCCTGAACCATCCAGGCCTGTCGGGCACACTCGGCGAGGACGCGGTTCCGTGCCCGCCCCGACGTGAGTGCCTGGACGGTCCCCATGTTGTCACAGAAGACCTCGATCCTGGTACCACGATCACGGTCCCCGAGGAACGTGTGGAGAGCATAAATGGTGTTCAGGGCCTCGAGTTCGGAAATGCAGTCCACGGGGTCGTTGATGGGACAGACCTGACATGCGTAGGCCGCACGGCCGTCGGTTCCCCCCACGCCCGAGAGGCAGGCGTCGACCGTGATACACTTTGTCGTGTCCATTCCACCCGGCGGCAAACCTGAGGAACCACTGGAGGTCCTGTCGCATGTCCGAGCTTACGTTGATGTAAAACCCGTCCATCGACCGTAGGGCCTCCAGTAGTTTGCTGAAGAACGGCCTCGCCGGGCGGATACATTTGGCGACGTGCAGGATTTTTCCGAGGACGGATTGAAGCTGTTGCTTCGTGAGCGACCGCTTCTTGGCGACCGCCCCAACGTGTTCCCGCACGTCCTCCAGCTTGTCCTGAGGGATGGAGAGGGACATCTCTGCCGCGTTGATGTCGATGCCTAGCCAGCGCACGGTCTGACTAGGTGTCTGTGCCTTTTCCCGGGCCTCGGGGAGGCCGAGCTCGGCGAACAGGTCTCGGGCTATGCCAAAGTCCGAGGCAGCTTTCTCCCGGGATGGTGACAGTATGATGAGGTCGTCCAGATACATGGCGGCCTCGACCCCCTTTCCAGCGAGTATCCCCACGATGGCCTCGGCCACACACTGCATGTGATACGAGGACGCACGGGCACCGAACGGCATGGCCGTATCACAATAATACCCGCCGTCCCACATGAAGCACAGCAGAGGCCAGTCGAGGGGATCGCACCTAAAGTTCTTATAGGCGCGCGAAATGTCGATGGTCGCCATGTAGCTCCCTGACCCCGAGGCCACGAGGCGGGCGACGAAACCGTCGACCATAGGGAGGCTGTGTTCCCGTTCTTCTCCGTAGACCGCATTCTTCATTACATAGGCGTTGACACTACGGTCCCGGGGGAAGGTCATATCCGTTATGACGCGGCGGGCCTCGGACCCGCGCTTCTCCCGGGACATCAACGGCGAAACGTGGCACCACGGCTCGAAGGGCGCCTCTGTGAATGGTCCCATGAGGTTCGAGAATCCCCGTTCCTTGCGAATAAAATCCCAGACTTGCTTCGGGAATCCGGTCGCGCTGGGATGGTTGGGAACGTCCCGAGTGTCACTGGCCGGCCCGAGGTAGCCCAGAGGGAACCCGTACCTTACGAACCCCAGGAGTTCGCCCTTGCCCTCCATGGCCGTGAGGTAGCGCTCCCACGCCCGTAGTTTGAGGTCCGTCGGCAGGGTTATCTTGGTACACAGCGCGTTGGGCAGGCCCGAGGCCCGGACCGCTTCATAGATGTGGCCGTGCGCCGGGGGGCCGGCGTCGGTGAAGCGGGGCCACTCGGCCCGCCTGTGTCCCATGAAGGCCTCCGGGTCCGTGCAGAGTCCGGGGGCGGGAATTCCGGTCCGGCAAACTTCTTTTAGTTTGACAAAATCCGGAGTGTTACTTGTGTCGTCCCTAGCTGGCGCGGTAACACTAACACTCGGATACGAGGAGTGAGCTGGTAAGCGCCCCGTGTCAATGTCATCCACGTGTCTGGTCCCGCCCCCTCCTTTTTTGTTGTTTTGGGTTGGCACACGACCACGTGGCTGGCCAGCCTCCGTGTTGTGGTCACGTGCACCCCACGTCCTGCCCCCCATGCACGCGGGGGGGTGGGGGTCGGCAGGGGTGGCCGGGACATCTGCTTTTACGACCTCCGCCCACGTCCGGTCACCGGAAATCCTGGAGGTGGCGGGAGAGATCACAGGGCCCGCTGGTGTTATGTCACGTTGATCGCACCCGGTGACCCCGGGCCGGGGGTGGGGTGCACGTGTTGTGACAGCTTGCGGGTGCGCACCGCTCACTAGCGGGGCGCACTGTAACCGTTTTTTGCCCCATGTCCTTGTTGTGGGAGCATATCCGCCCTCGGGTCGACCGCCCGGGGCGTGTGTCCGGCCTGGGGTGCGTGTCCGCCCTGGGGTGCTCGCCGGGGTGCCGGTGTGGGCGCAGCCTGCCCGTTGTCATAACCCATCGTGTAGCCAAGTTTCCGGTTACATGCGTGTAACGAATGGCCGCACTGCCTCCCCACGGAGTCGCAGTACGAGCACACGTGCAGCCATCTCACGGGTCCGTCGTCGTGGCCGTTCCTATGGCGGCACCCCTTCTCAGAATTAAATTGCCTGCATGGCAACTCCCGTCCTCGGGCCTTTCCCGCGTCTGCGCCGCTAGTGAGCATCCCGGTCGTCATTGCGAGTCGGACTCGCTCCTCCTGAATCCGGGAGTAATCACACCAGGCCAACCTTCTGGTCTCGATCTGATCAAACAAGTGGTTCGACCATCTGAACGTGTATATCAGATTGAAGCTTACCAGCCGTTCTGTCATGTCGGATGGCCTCACGGTCGAGCTCACGTTGGATGTAAGGGTCTCCGGCGTAGCGGTCTCGAAGCTGGCGGGGTGGAGGCATGGCGCGGCCGGCTTGTTCCTCAGCCCAGTCCCGAGTCCGTACTTCGGCGACCGAACGAACCGTAGGGGGGGGAGGCGCGTCCCGCTGACCGTTGGGTCTGCAGTTGAATGAGGGCGTCCAACTTCTTGCTCATATCCGAGAGTCCCGTCTCTACGGCCACGAGGCGGGCCGACCGGTGGCTACCGGCCTGAGACGCGGACTCCACGTGGTCGCTCTCCCTCACGGTTGACTCCGAGGCCTGGTCCGTGGTCGTGGAGGCGCTCGCTTGTGCGCGTGTCGTTGGTGGTGCCATCCTATCTGTCCTCTATTTCACTAAACTTTACCCGTATTTAGACACTGTCTCTGCACGGTCAGATACTCGGGGAGTACCTAAAGACGGCGTGGAGAGTAGGCCAAAAAGTGGGAGAAAGAAAAGTATGTGTGTACGTAGTAAAGTACAGGAGCAGAATGAGGAGGAGGTCAGAGCGGCGGTGGGCCACGTGACCGCGGGGTTCACGTGACCGACACCAGGGGGGAGTGCGCAGGGTGCGCGGGGGGAGTGTCAGGGGGAGCAATGACGACCCCTGACCAACGGCCATGGGTCACCCATTTGTCTACGATTTTGCACCTTCCCGATATGTCTCCGATATTTACTTTTAGTATCAGTGCAATATCGGTAGGTCTAAATTTCTATCATAGTAGGCAGATGCCAGGCCTAAACTTCCAAAATGTGAATGTTCAAACATAGTTAGAATAGCAGGGATCCATTAACTGGAATGTTTTACCTGCAAAGTCAATACTGACTCATTCAAAAATGTCAAATCCAATCAGAAACTGCTACTGAGCTCCCGTATCCCGTCATTACAATCCTGTTGAATTAAAACTCATTTTTTGTCTCATTCCTTGTGGAATTCTAATTAGTATAAAATACAATCTTAGTGTATCATCACCTCAGCTAGGCTTTCTATTTGAACTGAAATACTAAGAAATATAGAAATGTTTGATGGATGATGTCATCTTTGTACTATACGAGGGATAGTCACATGTACACTACGAGGGATAGTCACATGTAAACTATGAGGGATAGTCACATGTAAACTATGAGGGATAGTCACATGTAAACTATGAGGGATAGTCACATGTAAACTATGAGGGATAGTCACATGTAAACTACGAGGGATAGTCACATGTAAACTACGAGGGATAGTCACATGTAAACTACGAGGGATAGTCACATGTAAACTACGAGGGATAGTCACATGTAAACTACGAGGGATAGTCACATGTAAACTACGAGGGATAGTCACATGTAAACTGCGAGGGATAGTCAAATGTAAACTATGAGGGATAGTCACATATAAATATGTATAACATAATCTTCGGAAAAATACTGAAAATAAAGAGAGCTAAGCTCAAATTAAAAGAAATAGAGAAAAAAATACTAAAGTTATGAATACATCTTATCAATTCCACTCTGCGGCTTGTTATGATTACAATTGATGGATATTTTCTCTTTTTTAAGGACCAGCAAAGTGACATGAGATGGTACTTTACAGTTTAATATGCATATATGTTCTTTTTTCTTCTTCTCCTTACTCTGTATCGCATTCGGTATATACGTTGCATTATTTACATGTAAACTGAAGCCAAGACCAGAACTAATTCTAATTATACGGCCAGTGTCATTATTATACAGTGCCTACTCTGGTTCTAAAACTCCAATCTAAATAAAAACATTAAAAAAACTATGTTCTGGAGCCGCATTCAGACCGGCTCTTTTGAGTCGAGCTTACTCCAGGATTAACAGATTAATGGGTATCGCATTAAGTCTTCAAATAAAAACACAAAAAAACCCTCCTGAAACAGTGACTTGCATATAGATTGTATAATACCTTAAACAAAAGTTTAAAGTTCACCCCTGGACCCCGTGCACCCTTCTCATAAGATCTCACACTTTCTAAATGGTATTCTGTACTATGCTCTATAGAAGAAGAATTCTTAACGAACTAAGCTTAGAGCCTTGAGAATCCACTGGCCTGCCTCCCGTGCTAAAGACGTACATCAATGCAACCCAAAGATTCCTATAATCTCAATGATGCCACCTAGCGGGAATACTGGGAGTGCCAGTGAATTCTCAAGGCTCTAAGCCTAGTTTGTTAAGAATTCGTCTTCCATAGAGCATAGTGAGAACCTTGTACAGAATACGACTTAGAGAGTGTGAGATCTTATGAGAGGGGTGCAGCCAGAGGGGCTATGATACTAGTCACCTAGCAACGTTCCGGATATACAGGTGTATAGCGACCCCCCACCCCCATCCTCCCTCAAACAACATTGGAAGTGTAGCCATGACTGTGAAATGCAGCGACAGGATGCCCCCTCCCATGCCAGTTTCCACCCTGATAGCTCCACCTCGTACCATGCTGCACCAGCCACCTCCTAATCTGCCGCTTAAGTGGGATTCACACGGTGGGATTCACGTACCTCACAGGCCGTTTGTCTGAGACAAATCCTGTTGAGATTCGGTACTGGAACACAATCTCCTCGTGTGCATGACAGGCTTCCATTTTGCTGAGACAACTTATTTCTTTTGCAATTGTTGGCGACAATCACCCCTAACAAGGAACAGAATCTCATGGGATTTTGACTTTAAACAGGTTTTAAATTTAGAGGGACAATTTGGTGAGACAAATGTATTTCACACGTTCTCCCCCAATCTGTGAGTCTCAGTGGTCTCAAATAACACCTATTCACATGGGGAAGTACCCTAAGTCGGTGACTGTGTACCCTGTGTACCCTGTGTAGAGGTGTAGGGGTGAGACTATGTACCTGTTAAGTCTTCCCATGTGAATTGAATCTGCCATGCTACCCTGAGACTGTAGGACACCCCAATCTGTGAAACTTTTTACCCAGCTGGAAATTGTAGCCGACTGGTGCAAAGGTGTGAAGTACACCAGTCTCAGGTACATAAATTTGTCCCATCGTGTGAATCCCACTTTACGGCGCATTTTACTGAGACTGACGTTCTGTCACTTTTATATAGTTCTTACTGGTTTTCTAATCCC
Source organism: Alentia gelatinosa (assembly GCA_950022655.1). Classification (NCBI taxonomy): domain Eukaryota; kingdom Metazoa; phylum Annelida; class Polychaeta; order Phyllodocida; family Polynoidae; genus Alentia; species Alentia gelatinosa. The sequence continues at coordinate 3,789,716 of OX465582.1, forward strand.
CACTCGCTCGCACAAAGGAAGAAAATACATGATGATTCTAGAAATGAACGATAAATTATCATTTCCAATGGGTGTTTCTTGTGTGATTTTACCCGCGTTTTTGTATAAAATCGAAAGATTGATAGAAAAGTGTTTGTCAGGCTAAATACCATACACACTTAAGGGTTGTTTTTTTTGCTTTTTAATCTTTTATTTGGATAAGTAGTTATTACGTTGGAAATACTTATATAGAACGACCTGACCATGCTTGTACATGCTACAAAACGAGATGGCAAATTGTTGTTCTTTACGGAACGATGCCCCAGGCCGAGTTCTGTAAATAACATTAATTTCCATCGAGTAATGGTCGTTGGTCATGGACAAGCATGGTGGGTCGTTATTTATTTGAAACCCAAAATTAAAGAATATTTTTATTGGCATAGAAGACGTGTCGACGTGAAAGCCCACACACTTAGTTTGTATGAAAGAAATGTTCACCGAAATAATGACAATGATGAGGTTTTTGTGGTCCTGCAAGTATAATACCAGTGATATATGGTTCAGAGACCTGTTTCACTAGTTTCGTGACACCAGACAGACAGATTAGGGTTGACTATTTCGTGACAACACAAGTAGCGCTGGCGCAAGTGGCGCTGTAGTGTCACTGTTCGCAACACCGACATTGTGACACAACATGCGCCATTAGATGTCATATGCGTTATGAAACTTGACTTCGGTTTGCCCGTTCTTGCTTGCAGTGTTGATGCCGCTTTTCATGTCTGTCTTACACATTTGTCATGAAACTAGTGAAACAGGTCCCTGTTGTAGTTGAAAATGAGGGTTCCATAACATGGGTACAATGTATACAATCGGAAGCAGGTTACTATTTGTTAGAGCGTGCTTGCAAACACTATATATATATATATATATATATATATATATATATATATATATATATATATATATATATATATATCGCCTAGAGGTTAGAGTGGTCACATATAGACTTCCAGCGTACTGCGTGAAAACTATCTCTTAACTATCTGTGTGCTAGTCACTGTGATATTGGGAAAGGGGCAGGGTGCCAGTGTCTCAAGGTCTTAGAGGCACGCACAGCTGACCATGACCAATCACTAGAGACCGAAATACCTCATTGACCCATTGGTGCTTGATATATATAAATCGAAAATCAAGCCATACGCTGGATATGGTAATCTCCCGATTCAACACAGTAACCATAATATACGGAAACTGGCTTACTGTCTTCGTACGTCAAAAATACGCGGTGAAATTGTTGATCACATACATCCCGATGCCATAGGCAGAGGGATGTATGTGATCAACAATTTTACAAAGTATTTTGACGTACGAAGACAGTCAGCCTGTTTTCGTATTATTATATACCTAAGAATGGCGAGATTTTACCTGGTCACGTGATCACATACCCCGTACGTCACAGTGTGGCGTACGGGTATAAATACGTCATGTGTAGGAGCGGGCAGTATACGTAGTTCATACAGCCACAGGTATATAATAATACTCAAAACAAAATCCAGACCATGCAAAAGAAAGCATATCTCATAGCTCTGCGATCAGAACTAGCACTATAAGGCCTTGCGTCCACCTACTACGATAGAAATTTAGACCTACCGATATGGCACCGATACAAAAACCAAATATCGTAGACATATCGGGAAGGTGCAAAATCGTAGACATATGTCTAGCTAGATATGCCAATCCACCACGCATTGTATGGGGTTTTTATCGGTGTCTAATCGCAGAAACGTAGTCAACTGCCCCGATATTAGGAGCCATATCGTAGTAGATGGACGCCGGGCCTAACGCTACATACAAATTCCAACCTAAACTGTTTATCCGAGTGACTAGAATCGGCAAGTAGGAAGATGGCTTCCAATAAAAGTAGAATAAAAAATTATGTAGAACGTCATCGAAGAGAGAGACACATGTATGATGCTCCAGTTCTGAATAGGCATGATTATAAACTAAATAGCTTTAAAATGAGCATGCTCTTTAAGTGTGGTTTTTATTGGAACAAATTGCCAAGCGAATACAGACTAATACCGACCCACCTTAGATTTAAACAAGAAGAAATCCTTTCTGTACAACAGTCGCAATACTGTCAGATGCATTTTTATTGTATTCAGCCTTTTTGGTTCCCAGATGTCTCGGCCCCTTTGGCATCTCGGTCCCCCTACGGTATCTCGGACCCATCGGCACCTCGGCCCCCCGCTTTCACAGCTTTCACGCCTTCATGCGCGAAAACGAGAAATGTGTTCCAATGTGTTTACTTACCCAAAATATGGATTCCCAAAGACACAAGCTTTGCTGTATTATAGGTCACCTAATATCGGGGCAGTTGACCACGTTTCTGCGATTAGACACCGATAAAAGCCCCATACAATGCGTGGTGAATTGGCATGTCTTGACATATGTCTACGATTTTGCATCTTCCCGATATGTCTCCGATATTGACTTTTTGTATTGGTGCCATATCGGTAGGTCTAAATTTCTATCGTAGTAGGTGGACGCCGGGCCTAACCCTTTCCCTAACATTAACCCTATCCTTAACCCGCGAAATAGGAATGCGAAACGCGGCCGCGAGGGGGCCGAGATGACCGCACAAAAAGGGGTCCGAGATGGCCAAGGGGCCGAGACGTCCATGTACCATCCTTATACCCCCCCCCCCCCTCCCCCGAGATCACCCCTGGTCCATTAGCTTGGTCCAGGAGCATTTATAAATTAGAAATTGTATTTAGGTTTTTGTTTGAGGGAGGGGGGGGCGTGCATTCCTAAAGCTATCTGTGAGTCTAGGGGGTGAAGCCCCTGGAAACATTCTGATTTTATACATTATACAATCTGTACTGAAGTGGTTTTTTTCATAGAGAGGGGGGGGGGGCAACGCCAGTGCACCATCTATCTGACTTGAATGAATTCAAAATGATAGTTTACCAATTTATTTGACTCACCAATAAAACATCATTCATCAAATCACCTTAAGCCTATAAGACATCAAAACGCCGACTGTGCCCGATTCTACCTTTGCCCGATGTATCTATCGGGTGTGTGACAATCTGCGTCAATCGTATGCCCGGTGTATGCACTTCACCGACCCGATTTTATTACCTTTCCCGATGCATCGGGCATTACTACCATGTCAATTATGACCGACTCTCCCCGACCTTGAGACTTTTATGTATACACTTTAACCGACTGTTCCCGATTCTGACTAGGCCGCTTATGTATCGATCCTTTGAATCCCTCATTTCATACCCAATTATTTCATAGCGATTTGTAGGAGGACAGAGGCGATATCAGATCTGAAAACCGTTTTCTGATATCTAAAATAGAAGTTATTACAGTTTGCATTATGTCTACATGGTCCTCCCACCCGACCCAGGGCCCAGTCGGGTCCGGCTCCCGCCCGCTCTCTTTGATCTCAATGGGGAGGAGGTGTTATCGGGAAGAGTCTAGATGTCGATGTCTTATAGGAACGAGACATCTACATCTTATTCCCAACTCTCACTGAGCCGATGGTCGGGATGAATCAGGAACAAATGTCGATGTCTTATAGGTACAAGACATCTACATTTTATTCCCGATTATCACCAATCCGATGGTCGGGATGATTCGGGAGCAAATGTCGATGTCTCATAGGCTTTAATAAAAATACCACTATGGCCTCTCAATTGTTCTGATCTCAATGTACTTGGTGCAACATTTCCTGTATCAGTGATCAACACATGTATATCTAAAATTGATAGATGCTCTTACAAAAACAAAAAACAAAAAATCTCGTACCAGCTGGTACCTGGTGCCATGCCGCGACACAGCGTGTGAACGTCAGACGAGGGTCACGCCATCAGCCTTCAGTGAGCTGGCCCTGTTCAGCAGACCGGCACCTTGACTCAGGACCATGTGATGGCTACATTCACCCCTAGACTGGCTCCAGTCCCACCCTCTCATAAGATATCACACTCTCTAAGTGGTATTCTGTACAAGGTTCTCACTACGCACCCCTCTCATATGATCTCACACTCTCTAAGTGGTATTCTGTACAAGGTTCTCTATGGGAGAAGAATTCTTAATGAACTAGGCTTAGAGCCTTGAGAATCCACTGGCACTCCCACAAGGTGGCATCATTGAGATTACAAGAATCTTTGGTTACATTGATGTACGCCTTTAGCACGGGAGGCAGGCTGGTGGATTCTCAAGGCTCTAAGCATAGTTAGTTAAGAATTGGTATTCTGTACAAGGTACTCACTACGCACCCCTCTCATAAGATCTCGCACGGGAGGTAGGCCAGTGGGTTCTCAAGGCTCTAAGCATAGTTAGTTAAGAATTCTTCTCCCATAGAATGTGGTGAGAGCACCTACCCCACCCCTCCTCACGGGGATTCCTAGGCCTGTCAGGCGTTTGGGAAGTACACATGTTGCAAAATCCTTATATTTCGGAATTATGTCAATAATCAAAGACTTGGGCAAGTCTAATTCACCCCCTGCCTCCTCCTTAGAGCCACCTCTCCACTCTCCCAACACAGATCCTGCGCTCTACTTCCTGCCCTATCCCAGCACCTACCTGCCTGTTTGGGGCAAAATCTGCCAAAAATCTGCCAAGTCTTATAAATATCCTAAATACTGAAGACTTTGAGTAGTATTTCGTGTTTTACTTGTAAATTGTAAATAGAATGAACCTATATTATATATATATATATATATATATATATATATATATATATATATATATACATGTATATATATATATATATATATATATATATATATATATACATGTATATATATATATAAATCTCCATTTATTTGCATATCCAAGTCCATGATCTCTGAATTTGCATCCCCTTTGATAAGCTACAGATACTGTAGGCAGTGGTGTGGTATTTATATAGAACTGCATCGAGAATCGTATAAATAGACAATACTCCACGAGTTTGGCTGGGCCGCAATCGTCATCGAGGCGAAGCCGAGTGACGATTATGGCACAGCCAAACGAGTGGAATATTGTCTATTTTACGATTTGAGTGCGGTTCTGGATTTATCTTACCCTTTTCTATCGTTTAATTAACATCACAACTTCAGAATAATCAGAATATACTTAGCAAATCCACTACGCCACGGCCGTGGCGTAGTATTGTCACTTTACCAGGGTGATCGTTGAGTATATTTTTTTAATGTTATTCCTATGGCTAAACTTGTACCAGGGGTGAGATAATAAATGCAGCCCAGCCTTGGTGTATATTTTTTTGCACAGATATACTTCCCAAATCAGTTTGTTGACGCTTACTTAATTGAGACTCTGTTTTCGTGTAAGTGCACGCACCGTGAAAGATGTGCTTGGAGAGTGACACCTCTCAGCACCACTATAAAGCTGCCGGGGAGTGTAGGCTCCACACACTCTGCGGGCAATCTCCTTCTGGTTCTGCTCCCCACTACTGCTCTGACATCACCAATCGAGGGGCCGTCTCGACGGAATTCTTCTTGGTCTGCACAGTTCCAGGTAGGTTTACACTCCTATAGGCCGCCCAACTCTATTCGGGACTGAAAACTGCTATACACAGATTCTCATAACTTAGGCTGTAAAATCACCCCTCTCATAAGATCTCACACTCTCTAAGTCGGAATCTGTACAAGCTTCTCACTGCGCTCTATGGGAGAACAATTCTTAACGATCTAGGCTTAGAGCCTTGAGAATCCACTGGCATACAGTATAGGAATCTTTGGTTGCATTGATGTACGTCTTTAGCACTGGAGGCAGGCCAGTGGATTCTCAAGGCTCTAAGTCAAGTTCGTTCAGAATTCTTCTCCATAGAGCGTAGTGAGAGTACAGAATACCACTTAGAGAGTGTGAGATCTTATGAGAGGGGTGGTAAAATAGGGGGACATTTGCAAAAGGTACCATATTAAACCAGAGATTATGAGCTTTATTGAGCGCGGGAAATCGCGCTCATATACGTCATCTAGATAGAGGTTAGAATGCTCACACAGGGTTTCAGCTTGCTGTAAAGAATCTAACGCTTCACTATCAATGTCCCAACTATAAAGGCCTGGTGAAATGGACAGGTGTCCAGTATCACAGTCTGACCAAACCCCTGCCCCACTACTGACTTGGTTCCTTAAAATAGTTCAAAACTGATGGGACACACCTAAATACATTGTATTCAAAGTGTCACATATAATTGGGCACACTTGAGGTGTCATAATCAGATATATTCCCTACATGGCACAGAGCCAGCAAACCTGTTTGACCAGTTATTAACCCTTGTGCTTTTAGTGACCAGAGGCTGATTCATGTTTGATATTTGGTACGCCCAGTCTGAGTCTAGGCGTACCCTATGTACCTAGAATCGCAAGCCCTCCAGTCGCAAGCGAGGGTGTCTCCACACAGAATCGATGATACCTTGCGATCCGAGGAACATGCAGTGGGCCAAGTCGTTACCTCCAGTCTCAGACTGGAGGTACAGGATCGCAACCCCCCCCCAGCACACAGTGGAGACAGGCCTTTAGGCTGCTATAAGACTTGTAAGACTGTTATAAGACTGTTGTAAGACTGATGCAAGTCTGTTGCATGACTGTTGCAAGATTTTTGTAAGACTGTTGTAAGACTGTTGTAAGACTAATACAAGGCTGTCGTAAGATAGTTGTAAGGCTGATATGAAACAATTCTCATATAAGCCTTACAAGAGTCTTACAACAGGCTGACAACGGTCTTGTATCAAACTTACAACAATCTTATAACAGTCTTGTATCAGTCTTACAACAGTCTTGTATCAGCCTTACAATGGTCTTGTATCAGCTTTACAACAATCTTACAAGAGTCTCACAAGAGTCTTTCAACAATCTTACAACAGTTTGCACCAATTCTCATATAAGCCTTACAACAGTCTTAGAACAGGCTTACAACAGTCTTGTATCAAACTTATAACAATCTTACAACAGTCTTGTCTCAGCCTTACAATAGTCTTGTATCAGCTTTACAACAATCTTACATAAGTCTTCCAACACTCTTAGAACAGTCTTGTGACAGTCTTACAACAATCTTGCAGCAGTCTTAAAACAGTCTTACAAGTCTCGCAACAGTCTTAAAACAATCTTACAACCGTCTTGCAACAGTCCTACAACGGTTTGTAACAGTCTTGCAACAATCTTACAACAGTTTGTGACAGTCTTGCAAAGTCTCATAACAATCTTATAACAGTCTTGCAACAGTCTTACAACAGTCTTAAATCAGCCTTACAATAGTCATGTGTCAGCTTTACAACACTCTTACAACACTCTTGTAACAGTCTTACAACAATCTCGCTGCAGTCTTAAAACAGTCTTACAAGTCTGGCAACAGTGTTAAAACAGTCTTGTAAAAAAAATGTTTAGGGTAAAGATATACAGCACAAGGTGATCTCTACCCCAGAAAAATTGGAATTATCATGTGAGAGTTTATTGTCCTTTAGAAGTACCGCGCTCATCCATTGTAAATGGAAATATCATTAGCTCCTAGTTGTTATATATATATTGAGATAATTGATCGTTTTTCATTCTTTTGTGTTTTCTCAGAAATCATGTTAAAAGTTAAGCAAAATGTTTGACTTGTAGAATATGAGTGAAGATTTCATGGAATTCCATACGAAGCGAAATTAAAACCCAATTTATTCAAGAAGAGATTTCTTTTACAATCATTTTGATATCTTAACTTTTGTTATACTAGTAGTAGAAGTCAAAGTGAACTGTTTTATATGAACTGTTATCAAAATAGAAAAGTAGCAAAAAGCCCCTATCAACCCCTATCAACCTCTATCAACCAAATATCAAAGAGCACTGTTATGGTAGGCAGAAAGTGAAAGAGAAAGGTTTGGTTGGAAATGACTGAACAGTTATATTTAATTTCATAGAATGTTTTTCCTTTAGCTATCATTTACAAACAAATGTTTACTTAAACTAACTAGATAACAACTGACAGTTCAAGTACAATAAAAACACTCATTTAGTCCACGGGATATGTATTGATAAAACTGCTAGTCTAGAGAACAATGTGCTAATTTGTTATGTGTTCTCCATTCTTTTAGTGTATACAGGGTTGAGATACATACAGAAAGCAACTCGTTTTGGTCAAAGTCATTGTTCTCCAACTTGTTTGACTGCTATGTGATATTCACTCGGCTGATGCCTCGTTCATATCACTCCACATTAAACTTGTGGAGAACGACGACTTTGTTGAAAATTGGTCAGGTACTTTAGTACTATACACCTGTGCCTTAAAGTACTCAAAATACCAACCTCTGCTGTCCAAGTGGTAGTTGAGCCGTACCACCATACTGTGCCGGTATGGCGCCATACCACCATACTTTGAAAACTCAAACTAGTAAAATACGTAAATAAATCATAAATAATCAATATCCGAACACAAAAAGTAGGCACAGAAGTAATAAATAATTTTATGAGACTAATATTTCCAAAGAAAAGAATTTCTAAGAGTTTGAATTTCATTTACGAAATCGTGGCTATGAATATTGCGGTACACATTCATAGCAGAAAGTGACTTCCGCCTGCCCAGGCGACTTTAGTTATCACTTCGACATTGACATGTTTTGGTGAGTCTTTAAGTATTTACAGGTATTTAGAGGTGTATAATACAAGTGAAACTTGTTAACCTAATTGGGACGGCTTATTGTAACTTGTTACAATCGGTAAAATTATCGCATTCGCTCTGCGAGCTCATGCTATAATTTTACCGAACGTAACGTGGTACAATAAGCCGTCCTAATTAGGTTAACAAGTTTCCCTTTACTATTATGCTGTAACTATGTAGCTTCACACAGCCTATAGCTACACCTCCCTGTAATCGCGTCTGTCCTACCTTCACATCCGTGTATAATACTTGCCTGGTTAAGTGAGAGTACCAAAAAACCTGTGAGGGCACTTATACCGGCGACGGCTGAAGACTTCGTCGTATAAAGACACACATTTAAAAAGGAAGAAAAGATACATATCAGACGGATACACGCTAGCACTAATTACAGAGAATCTGGTGGAGACAGTGAAGGTACGTCGGCAAGTGTAACGCTGCGTTTACACTAGACGATTATAGGCGGCGATTATTGAATTTAGTACCACCTGACGACTTACCCTGCGTTTACACTAAAACATTATAGGTGGCGATTTTTGAATTTAACACCACCTGACAACTAACCCGGCGTTTACACTAAGACATTATAGGTGGCGATTCTTGAATTTAGCACCACCTGACGACTAACCTGGTGTTTACACTAGATGATTATAAGCGGTGATTCTTGAATTTAGTACCACCTGACAACTTACCCGGCATTTACACTAGACGATTATAGGCAGCGATTCTTGAATTTAGCACCACCTGATGACTTACCCGGCATTTACACTAGACGATTATAGGCAGCGATTCTTGAATTTAGCACCACCTGATGACTTACCCAGCATTTACACTAGTCGATTATGCGCAGCCAATCTTGAATTAAGCACCACCTGAAGACTAACCTGGTGTTAACACTAGCGATTAATCTAGGCAGCGATTCTTGAATTAAATACCACCTGACGACCAACCTGGGGGTAAAAACCTAGAAATTCTCTAGTGTAAACACCAAGCACATAGCGATTAAACATCAACTGATTATGTAAGTGTATGCAATTTGTCACCACCTCTGATCACGTTTTTAGTCATCTAGTGTAAACGCCGGGTTAATGCACCACCTGACAACTATTGGCTAGATGATCTACAGTCGTCACGTTTTTAGTCGTCTAGTGTAAACGCAAGGTTAGTGCACCACCTGACGACTATTGGCTTGATGATCTACAGTCGTCACGTTTTTAGTCGTCTAGTGTAAACGCCAGGTTAGTGCATCACCTGACAACTATTGGCTAGATGATCTACAGTCGTCACGTTTTTAGTCGTCTAGTATAAACACCAGGTTAGTGCACCACCTGACAACTATTGGCTAGATGATCTACAGTCGTCACGTTTTAAGTCGTCTAGCGTAAACGCCAGGTTAGTGCACCACCTGACGACTATTGGCTAGATGATCTACAGTCGTCACATTTTTAGTCCTCTAGCGTAAACGCCAGGTTAGTGCACCACCTGACGACTATTGGCTAGATGATCTACAGTCGTCACGTTTTTAGTCGTGTCGTGTTAACACCAGGTTAGTGCACCACCTGACGATTATTGGCTAGACGATCTACAGTTGTCACGTTTTAGTCGTGTAGTGTAAACACCCAGACAGAGGCGAGGCCTTTTAACCGAGGTTTTCAGGGCATGAAGCAGTCTCCCAGGTGCATGCCGGCGACAGATTCAGTAACTAGGGGCAAAAAGTAAGTTCATCATAGATGAATGAGCGTGCAATTATAAACGTATAACAAATAAAAGGTCTGAGTTAGATTTAGCCTATGGATAGTTTTCTACAACCCACTTGCATCCAGTCAACTTGCCATTTCTCTAACTGCCTGAGTCTAGGGTCAAAAAATATCAAAAACAGTGGGTCAATGAGGTATTTCGGTCTTGAGTGATTGGTCATGGTCAGCTGGGCACACTTCTAAGACCCTGAGACACTGGCTCCCTGCTGTGTTCTCACTATCACAGGGAACAGTATGCAGATAGTAAAGGGATAGTTTTCTGGAAGCACACTGAAAGTTCAATGTGACCACTCTAAACCTGACTCTAAGCTCTAGATGATGTATATAGGCGTGCAAGCACGCTCTAAAAAGTAATAAACGTAAAATCTCTAGCCAGTTTGTATTGGTACACCACTCCCGCCACCACCTTGTTCCATCCCATATCCAAATCGGTGCTGGGCCTTATCTCACCCCAGTACATTTCTCCATAGGATTATCATTAGGAACTCGTACTCCACGGCCGTGAGGTTCGTGTACCCAATACTCAATGGCTAATTGGGTGATTCATTTCATCACTAATTAATGTTATACGGGGTGAGATAAAATCAGAAACCCACTCGATGAAAATAACTTGGTGTGTACTCCACCTCGTTAGACCACAGAGTAATTCACTCAGCGTTTCGACATGTCAGAATCTCCTGGTAGCTGTTTCCAGGTGCTCTATCTATTTCCTATGGAGACTACGTATTTGGTGGGTAGTAGAGTAAATGCAGATTCACAGACTCGTATATATATACATGTACATGGATTAAGTGCATACATATTGTATATAGTCATAGTCGGTACGCTCCTTCCCGCCATGCTTGAGTGGATCACCAGGCAGAGTCTCTGTCCTACACCCACACCCCACTCTGTCCTACACTCACACCCCACTCTGTCCTACACCCACGCCCCACTCTGTCCTACACCCACACCCCACTCTGTCCTACACCCACTCCCCACTCTGTCCTACACCCACACCCCACTCTGTCCTACACTCACACCCCACTCTGTCCTACACCCACATCCCACACTGTCCTACATTTGTAAAGATATTTTGCAGAATATAGAACTGATAATGTGTGGTAATCTATTCCAAATGGATTTCTTTGAATAGTTCCCCATTTAGTGCAGAACTACACATAGACCCACTCTCAGAGCAGATATCCAGATATCATATACTGCCAGACTATATCCAAGGATCTGCTAGGAGAGTGATGGGGATTCCCCTACAGCATATGCGTTTTAGGTTAGACATAGACTGGCCTCGGTCCCCATGTAGGATTTTTTCCTCACCCCAACTGGCATCCCTGTTTAAATAATATTCATACTAGACCAAGAAATACAAGAAGTCAACATAATATAAGATTTATTAAAAATAGGATAATAGTAGTACTTATTTATCTCCCGTATACCGAGGTACCATGCTTTGTGATAAATTATCGTATACAACTCAGAGTTTGGCTAATACTCAGGAGTTTAAAAAAGTCGTAAAAGGCATATTCTCGATATACGACTGGCGATAATTTGGTTGAATGAGACGGTTGAACATTGTAGTTCTAAAGATTTTCTCTTTCACCCTCATGCTCATCCCATCTCTTTTCTTGATATTATTCCTTGTATATCATTATTTTCTGATATAACGTGTACTTGTGATGTTATGTGAAGGCCTGTATTCCTGTCACGGTGGAAGATCTCACTTTTGTGAGAACCGTAGTCAATAAAAATAAACAAAAAAAAAACCCTCCTGTTTCTTAACATACCATCTTACTGTCTTTGCAGGTCACGATGGGCCTTCAAGGCTTCTCCATAGTATGTGGGGTACTCGTCCTAGCAGCTACCATCCAGGCTCAAGGAGGTGAGGGCACACAGGGTCGCCCTAGTGGTCCAGGTTCCCCCGGCCCCGCGCGGCCAAATGGCCGCCCGGCTTCCCCTGGAGATAGAAGCAGGGACAGGCCCTGTGAAACGCCTGCTGATCTGAAAGGCCAACTACAGGAAATGATGAAATTCCTCAAAACGTTAAAGACGGGTTTTGACGATGTCGCAGCGGAAAATTACGGAAAATATACATTGGAGGAAGTTGAAGGAGGGGATGGAGAGGAGGTAGGGGAAGGAGACGGAAAAAGCGAAGAGGAGGAGTATGACGAAGGGGAATGGGACGATGAAGAGGGAAGGCAAGGCCGAGAGCGCAGAGGACGATGGGGGTCGGAAGAGGAATATGAAGCAGTGGAGAGGGAGGGGCCCAACTACGACTACGACAGTGCACCTGCTTATGGGGGACAGCCTCAATTGCCACCAGTAGCGAATCCACAAGTGAATCCGCTAATTTTCAACCAATGGTACCAGCAGTCTCAAATCAACCCATACATAAACCCACACATCAACCCATACTTGAACCTGCAAATCAACCCTTACTATAACCCGCAAATCAACCCATACATGAACCCGCAGACGAACCAATATAGAAGTCCGCAAAGGTGTCCTCCACCGGGACCTGGGAGAAGACCTCCAACGAGACGTGAGTCGGGATACCCAACGAGACGTGAGTCGGGATACCCACCGAGACGTGAGTCGGGATACCCACCGAGACGTGAGTCGGGATACCCACCGAGACGTGAGTCGGGATACCCACCGAGACGTGATACGGGATACCCACCTAGACGTGATACGGGATACCCACCTAGACGTGGAATGAGACCTCCTAGGCATCCACGTTTTCCTCCTTTTGAACCTCCGCGGCACAGAGGACCACCACCAAGCCACGGGCGTCGCTCTCCTCCCCGGAGGCCCTGTCCCAAACGTCATCGACGTCCACAAATTTGCCTGGTCACTAACGCCACAGGGGCCATTTTCTACAAAAGACCATGCCGACCCAAACATCACTGTGTGCAACTCAACCATACCTGCCACCACCTCAACATCAGCATCTGTGTTCGCGAGGTAAGTCGAGTTATTATATACTATTGTGCTAACTCAGTGTAAATACGTACCGCTGCTTGGGGTATAATAATATGTTACATATTGTGTGATACGCCATGTATCTTTGAACCCAGATACATATTGCGTGCTTTGACCGTCATATTGCGAGCTTTGAAATATAACGCATTCTGATTGGCCAAGAGGCTGACAACACAGCCTTCTGAACGGAAGGTTTAAAAAATGGCAGATGCCATCGCTTCGTGACTTTCAAGGCGTCTAGCAAGTGCCACAGAACGAGTTAATGTGTGTATCCATCAAATTGTGGAATTTGTGTGATACAGTTTAGATAGCTCAGACATGTGACATCAATCCATTAAAAGATCACTGAATCATTACCCATATCCCCTCCATGTTGGCACTGTCAAACCCGGCTTTGAAGCAAGCATTAGAGAGCTGTCTAGTGTGTATTCATCAGAACCAATCAGATCTTGTCAAACTGATGCTATAAATAGAACAACAAACCATGTTATCCCTTTCACCACCCAGCAGCGCTGACCAATATCAGCCGTGCTCTCTTCGACCATCACGGACCAATGTCTTTACTCTGTGCCGTACAAACCGGACTATTGTAAGCTGTTCTGTGATTGGTTCCGACAAATATGCACCAAACAGTGGTGTTACGCTGCCAGCCAATCTGTCTGTCGCCCACCCAGAACTCAAGTGACCTTGTTATTAACAATAGAGGGAAACTATGTTCCTGTGGGAGAAATTCAAAGTTACAGGGTCAAGCAGGCAGTAATTTTTCAAAGCCTTACCAAGTAACTTTGACTTTCTCTCTCCGGAAACTTGGTTTCACTATTCCTATATACCTTCCAATGTGGTTTGATAATGACCATTATTTGCTCACCCACCATCAAACCCAAAGCCAGATCCAACCTTGTTGAGTAACTAACACTCTATGTTTTTTCCCCACTGCGCTTTTCATTTATGCATTTTGTAAGAGACAATCTGATTGGTCTAAATGTCAACTTGGGTAGTATACGTCAACCTTGGGTAGTATCCATAAGTTACTCCGCCCCCCCCCCCCCCCAGAACGTGGTGTAAGCATAGAGTGTACATCCATAGGTACATAGGAATATTATCATGAAACATCATGAAATTTCATATGATTGTTTATATGGCATGAGTTGCCTTCGCGGAATGATATCACGAAGCGGAGCTGAGTGATATCTGTAGCGGAAGACAACAAATGACATGTAAACAATTATATGAAATTGAGTGATGTTTTGATTTTATCCTACCCTGTCACATGCTTTTAACTTCATATGTCACCAGTGGCATATAAATATTTTATGGCATAACCGTGGCATACAGGCCCACCATGTTAAGTCTATGGAGATTTTTTTTTTATTCAGGTATGATTCGATAGTACAAAAAGACTCCGATCTTCCATCAACCTTGTGACATCACGACTTCTACATTATTATTTTCCGAATATTGCATTCGTCACATTCTAAGTATATTATGTTAACATTGAATAAAGGTGCAGTTGTAACACGTTCCAATAGGAAAAAAGTGCAGATACATGGATAGTGCAGTTACATAGTAAAGATGTGTAATATTTGATACATGACGAACAGGTAACAATGGAATGATGGGAGCTTACATTACACATAATAGGTTGGTTCTTTATATCTGTTATTAACAAAAGTAACACATTTTCTATTTTACTATATTTGCTATATCTACTATATTTATTATATTTTAATATATTTAATATATTTAATATATTTGAGGGGTAGGATAAATATAAAGTACAACCTCTTACCTTGCATACTTATCTTTCTATTTTGTCCACAGGACTGCATGGATAAGTCGAAGGATGATCTGAAAAAATGCATGGACTGGTCCCGTCCAGAAGAAAAGGAGATGAAAAAGGAGGAGGGCCCAGAGGAAAAGGAAGATGCGGAGGAATCCGACATGGAAGAGTACAGTGAAGAAGAACAAGAGTTTTTCAAATGTATACATCCAAAACCAGAGGGTGAAGTGAGGGACCAGGGGGGAAGAGACCGGAGGGCCGAGGGACCAGGGCCCAAAAGGGGTATGCCTTTCTCTAGAAGGAAAAGAAAGTGAACAATTCTAAAGAAGAAACCAACAAGTTTTAGTCAAAGTCGCTATTCTCTACGAGTTTGATGCGGAGTGATATGAATGAGGCGACATCTGAGTGAATATCACGTAGCGTTCAAATGAGTTGTAGAATGATGACTTTGGCTGAAACAAGTTGCTTTCTGCATTTATCTCACCCCTGTGTACACTGATAGAATGAACAACACACAGGATATAGACCATGGAGAACAGACTGCAATACGCATGGGGGCATTGAGAACAAGTTCCCAATGTCAAACCTATGGGACAAAGATACCAGGGGTGAGATAAAGGAATTTCCGTTCAGCACCGCCTAGTGGTGAGTTGTTTCATTAGGCCACCACTCAAACAAACACAGCCGAGTCTGGCCTCGTTCCTATAGTAATACACTGCAATCACACCTAGAGTGTGAACGGTGGGTGTGATTGCAAGGCTGTTGTTTCGCACGGCTGTTAGGACATACTCATTGTAACAAAGACTCTCGGCTTTTTAAACTTAAAAGTTGATGATTATTTTGGTTTTACCAGATAGAAAGATAAGGCTATAGTGACCAAGACTGTATAAGTGTATTTCTACTACCCATGTACATGTTGTTTTAACCAAATCTGAAGTACGACCGAGGCAATACACATGTTTAACACACCAAAATCGGAACTGGAATATCATAGAATATGATGTACTTTCTCTGGAGATAATCTAAACAGATATTAAAGATGTATGACACGTATACACCCAGTCATCCAATGCTAAGGAATACGTTGCCAGGTGTTTGTTTGTCTGCAGGCATTGCGTAACCAAGCAGATAAGGTGCGAAACCAGCCTATGGAAAAAGATCTATTCAAAAGGCATAATCTTGCCATGTACTCACTTTCCCGTTTACCATACCCACACAGTGTGGGGTTTTGACAAATAGTTCCTCGGAAAATATCTCTAGATTATAACAGTACTGCAGTAATACTGTATCAGAATAATCTAAATCTGCAACGTAATCTAGCCAACAGCCTATTATAACCTCACGCATGTAATAGAAACAAAATCCTTGAAGAAAGAGGCTACTAATGATTTGATGTAATCTTTTCATTGTCATTTCCACTGACCATGTATTCCTCAATTAACAAATTTACTAACTTGTAACTGTGCCGTTAGCAACGTAAAGAATAACATTGCCTTTCCAATCTCACTAAAGTATCAATTATCGGGTTTATATCAGACTCACAGATAAATCAGCATTTGGTTTTGAGCCGGCTAGCTGGCAAGCAGACCACTTACTGGTGAGTACGATTAATGAGCTGAAAGTTAACATGTATTCCTATTTATCTCACCCCTGGTATTTTTTCCCATAGACTAAACATTGGAAACTCATATTCAACGCCTGTGGAGTATTGTAAAACAATACTAAATGGGGGATGATGTCATAAATTCCAGCCAATTAGTCTGTGATAGGGGTGAGATAAAATTTGAGATATACTCGATCTATAGCCACTGACGATATGCCATTTATTTTGGTTTGCTACGTAATTTCACTTGGCTTTGCCTCGTGAGATTACGCCGCAGCAAAGACTCATTGCATATTGTCTGTGGCTATGGATCTCTATGCAGTTCTTATTAGCATTTGGATCAGCTACTGTGAGATTTGAGCTTTTATTTTTTTATCTAATATAAGTACCTCTCACATCAGTGAGATTTTTAGATTTAAATTCTCCTCTTTCGCTTGACTATAGCTCCCGCAATCAATTCTACATGGTAGTGAAAGGCTTTATTCCCAGTAGGAGTTATTTGAGTAGAAATATAAACACCAAATAATTTTTCACCACAGGGCCAGTACACAAGCTACACAGCTATGATATCTCCTTTTGTATTAGCACAGATTAATTCGTGACAGATACCATAGCGTTAGATGCTGACACATTCGGGGATCCGAACATCAAACCATTCCATGTAATGTGCTCTTGGATGAAATATATTGTTGATTAAGTTGGACAAAATAAATCACTCTTACAGGGAAATATATCATGTTTGTCTTTTATCATTTTGCGATTAGTTTGGCAACCAAACCCTGATACGATATAGGGTCTGGTTGGTTATTAGAAGGAAACCCACGAGATGAAAATAGTTTGGTCTGTACTCAACAGAGTTTGACTGCAGAGTTATTCACGAGGCGAAACGGAGTGAATTACTCTGCGGTCTAACGAGGTGGAGTGCAGACCAAGTTATTTTCATCGAGTGGGTTTCTGATTTTATCTCACCCCATATAACATTAATTATTGATGAAATGAATCACCCAACTAGCCATTGAGTATTGGGTACACGAACCTCACAGCCGTGGAGTACGAGTTCCTAATGTTAAGCCTATGGAGAAAAATACCGGGGTGAGATAAAATCCCATACTTTATCACTCGGGGTGCGCCTCAAACCAAACACTTTTCTTCTTTGTGTACTCTCAAAGTAGACATACTTAAAAGGAAATATTCATAGCTAAAAGTCGATAGAGAAACCAAGATTTATATTCATTATATTCTAAAAAAATAATACACAGAAAAGGAAATAAGATAATGGTAAATTAGCTTCGAGGTTATGAAATAACACACTCTCCAAGCAGTGTGAAAGATCTGGGAGGAGAGTAACAAACAGGTCCCACTGCGGGGTAGAGGCAGCCCCTTATTTAACCCGACCACACGTAACCCTAACGACCTTCAGATGAGCTTCAGGCTGGGATTTTTAAAACCTGGTAAATTACCGAAAATAGGCTTATTTAAGGCCTGTTGTATGTTGTATAAAAGTATCTCATCAATGTACAGTGACATTTTTGGTGCATCTTTTGATAGTCTTTCATTCCAAAATAGGGTTTTGTATAGCTCTGAGGAATTTTTCTTACCGAAAACCAACAAATACTGACTTTCTAGTGTTTTTTTCATGATTTTGACTTTTTTTTCAAAATTTGAGAGGCATAATGTCGAGCCATTTGTTTTTATTAACGTATTTAAAACAAATGTTATAAGAAGTGTAGACAATATAGTTTTGAAAATTAGTTAAAGTTTGAATAAAAAACTAAATGATAAAAAATATCCAGGACCTTGGATTTTCCGACAGAGAGGCCCATAGAGCAATGTTTCAAGAGAGGATAATGATAATGAAATGTACAATGAGAAATTAATTTTTCCTGATTGTAAAATGTTAACCAAAATCCTGACTATGATACCTGAAAGTTTCAACACAATCGGATTATCCTTTCTGATGTTAAAACATTGCGTTTCCATGATGATATATTTTACAAAAAGCAGGGTGTTGGACAACATGCCTGTTAAGATATAGAAAAATAGAAAGAAATAATTATCATAATAGAATAACAAATATCCCTGTATATGTTCCTACCACTTATAAATACCCAGTTTTTTTTTTTTCTGAATACAAAAGTATACGTTTTGTGGTTCAAAATCTGAAAACGTGTTGTCCAACACCCCAGGGCTCTATCCTTTGGCTGCAGATATCTGCATAGCGAGTGGTTTACTTTCTATTGTGGTTTCGATTGTTAACCAGTCTCATCAGGCTAAGTGCAGTAGGTGTTCCTCTGTGGTCTTCCCCCATGGGATTTCACATGGGGAGATGATATGGCTGCCCTTTTTATTTATCGTGCTCGGAAGAATAGTTGCTTGAGCGAGTGAAGTATGTGGCTGGCAAATTGCCAAGTAAGCCAAAGATTGTCAACAATTCATAGACCGCAATAGTGTGACGTCGCTCACGTTCTGGCCGCTGATTGGTCAATTCTTTTATTACTATCATGGAACTATGCCATAAGAATTATGGAAAAAGTAACTGAGAATGAAATAATTGGGATTTTTTTAAAGTTTGAAACGGTTGTTTAGCAATTTAATTATATCTATGGAATGGTTTTGTCATATTTTTGGCGAAACTGGACAGCCAATAGTGCCTTTGATAACCGCTTGGAGGCGTGCAAGGCAGTATGACTTGCCCCGCACTCTGATGGGAATTGGTTGAACTAAAGCTGCTGTTGTTGATGCTACACAAAACCTTGCTGTTGTCATGTATTTTGTTACCTGGGGACAAAGGTATCAACCTGGATGTTTATATGGTGTTAATTTCCTATATTACCATGATTCTATCTGCGTGGTTGTATACACAGCATAGTTTTTGAGTAGTAATACCCGAACAAATGCGAGGATATTGCATGATGTTGTATTTGTCATTGTTTAGTTACTGCACTGAATGACAAGATGAGCTAAAACATAAACAGCTCCACATTTTATGATAGAAACTCCCCAACCTTGTACTTTAACCAGAATTATTTATTACTATTTAACTCAAATTCGGAACAACCTAAGGCCCTATCGACTACACTGTCAAGAATGAATGAATGTTTTTAAGGCCAGCCCCCACCTACCACGATTCTTGTCCCGATTGGCCTTACAACTGCCTTCCCGACACCATACCGATTCTATCGTGAGGTCAGCAAAAATCGTGGTAGGTGGAACAGATTTCTGCAATGCCGTCTACTATACCTCACGGTAGGCTGCGATATAAAACATCAATTGTAGAGGTCCCGATTAAATCCAACATGTTGGAATTTTCGTAGCCCGTCGTAGGGTATTGTGTGTGATTTATTGGGAAGATATCTCTTGCGGGTGCAATATTTAGCAGAAAATTATCAGATTATTAATTGGTTAGGTCTAAGGGTCTGAAAATAATAGTTTCATAACAAAATTATGATTCTTCCACAGTTATGTTTTTTTGATTTGATTGATATGCTGTCTGAAAAATAATATCCCAATATGTTTTAAATACCTGTAAAAGATTACTCAGATTCATTAAACATTTCTAAAATTATAGAATATTTCAATATTAAAACTCTGCCTGAGGTCTAAATTGATACCCCGATTGAATCGTGAGGCAATCGTGACCATGGTTTATGTTTTTGGTCCTCCAAAGGTATTTCTATGCTCTACGATTTCCAGGGATGGTGACCATGTCCACGATTTTGAACTATCTGGGACCTCCCAATAGGCTACGATTTGGGCATTTCAAATCGGAAAGTATTTCGTAGACCATCGTGGTAAGTGGGGGCTGGCCTTTAAAGAATTGAGCAAATCTATTGCTGCTGCTGCTGCCATGATTCCAAGTTTTGTTCAAATTATTTATTAATAAATCTATTTTTATAAAGCCTTGAGCAAGTCTAGTGGTACTGCTGCTGCCAAGTCTCAGAGTTCATAAATGTTTATAATCAAAGACCTTAGCAAATCTAGGTGACACACTCTAATGTACTTTATCTCGATTTTATCTAGTTATTTATGAATCAATATTCATATTCAAAGATCTCAGAGAGTCTAGTTTTGCTAATACTGCCAAGCTTTGTTAAATCATTTCATAAATGTCCATGGTTATCATTTAATAATAAATGTTCACAAATTACTGATCAAGTCCAGTGTTGCAGGTACGAATGTTCCAAGTTTTGTTTGATAATATGATAAATGATCATGAAGACCTTGGCCAGTCTAGTTTAGACACTGAAATCTGATTTATCCGAATTTCATTTAATTATTCATTAATGAATGTCAATGATTAAAAAAACTGAGTAAGCTAATTACTGTAGTGCATTTTATCCTTTTTTTTCTCTTTTTTTTGATAAAAACAAAAATCCCTTATCAATCAGAGAGACACGAACAAGTCTAATTGTGTCCCTGCCAAAACTCTGAAGTTGCTTTAAAGGCATATCCTACAATTCACAGTTATGACATCTGGTGATTTTCCGAATGATGTCAATTGAAAGTCAAAACTGTTTTTTTGTGTGATTCATTCTAGTTCTAAATGAGTAAATTTAATGTTTTCTCCAATTTATTCAATCTTGTTAGGTAAAATATATATCAATTTTCATTTGCTTGATTTATATAGGAAATGTACTGAAAATATGGTTTTCTTCATTTTTTCAAAAACAAGGACGGTGACCTATGATTTTTAAAACCTAATTAAGAAATACTATACGGAAACGGGCTTACTGTCTTCGTACGTCAAAAATACGCAGTAAAATTATTGATCAGATACATCCCGATGCCGAAGGCAGAGGGATGTATCTGATCAATAATTTTACCAAGTATTTTGACGTACGAAGACAGTAAGCCAGTTTTCGTATTATTATATACCTAAAATTGGCATAATTTTTGCTAGTCACGTGATCACATACCCCGTACGTCACAGTGTGACGTACGGCTATACATACGTCATGGGTAGCAGCGGGTAGTATGTGTGGGTCATACGGCTATAGGTATATGATAATATATGTACTTTATTGTGTGAAAATATGAGAAAATTGGCATGGATATTACTATATGAAAAACAATATTTCAGAATGTCTATGTATTCTTTTATAGTGTTATCATAATATTGATCTCTAAATCAAAAACTAACACGATGACCCCTGATTTTTTAAGTTAGATATGTGTTCTACAACACTTTTAAAGCTTATCATATTCAATTATCCTGAGAATAAATAACATATGCCTTTAATCAATTTTAAATAGATATTCACAAAGCCCCAAACAAGTCTCTCTCTATTTTTGTTAGTTTTTTTGTTAGTTTAATAAATTTTGAATAAATATTTAAAAATAAATATATTCAAAAAGACCCGGGCAAGTCTAGTGGTGCTGCTGCTGCCAGGGCGGGCGGCTGCTGCAGTTGCCGGGACTTGGTGCCACAGAGTGCCGGCGGACGGCGGGCGGTCGGCCGGTCTCCTACCCCCCGTCACCTCCCGTCACCCACACGCACATATTCTCCGTTACATAACCTTCCATAAACCACACTCGCTGTTACATCACGAGCCTCCAAGTCTACGTTCAGTCCCCAGGGTCCCTCCAGACACGAGGCGACCAGCGAACCGGTGAGTGTGGTGATTTGTGTTCGTGTTGTGATGGATTCTGACAGCTCAGCTGTCTGTCAACAATAGCATCCCGACTGGGATTGAGACGGGAAGGTCATGGTAGGAGTAGATAAAATATTCACCCCGACATCAACCCCAGCAGCGCATGATCTGTCGGTGTATATTAAACAGGGATACAATACATGGGAGGTATGCATTTAATTTGTAAATATAAACATATGAATATATATACCGTAATTCACTGTTAGTTTATTTATATATGTGCACACAGTGACGAATGAAGAAGTTCGTGCACACTGTGCATATATGTTCTAGTTTATTGTGTGTGTGTTTGGGTCGTTTAACGTTCAGTGGTATTACCTTGATTCGGTGGTGATCGAATCTATGAGATGGATTTAAGTAGAAATCTCACTCCTACACATTGGTGAGTTTTTTTCGTTTTTTCGTACAAAATTCGCCAATACTGACGGTCTGACGTTTTGTTACAATCTCATGTTCCAACCCATTCCAGGTTGTTTCCATCACATTGTATAAAAGATGAAGTATTATAGATCACAACAGACCAAAGAAAAAAACCCAGAAACAAATGGTTGGTGATGGTGGGATATACGCCGTCGCACCCCTCTCATAAGATCTCACACTCTCTAAGTGTTATTCTGTACAAGGTTCTCTATGGGAGAAGAATTCTTAATGAACTAGGCTTAGAGCCTTGAGAATCCACTGGCACACAGAATTCCCACAAGGTGGCATCATTGAGGTTATAGGAATCTTTGGTTACATTGATGTACGCCTTTAGCACGGGAGGCAGGCCAGTGGATTCTCAAGGCTCTGAGCCGAGTTCGTTTTAAAAGAATCCTTCACCTATAGAGCGTAGTGAGAGTACAGAATACGACTTAGAGAGTGTGAGTTCCCTCGTAGTTTACATGTGACTATCCCACAAAGTTCAAGGATCGTCCATTAAAGATTTCTATATTTCTTAGTATTTCAGTTCAAATATAAAATCTAGCTTCATGTTCAACATGATAGTCGAAATGACAGTTGGAGAACAGATTTTATGGTATTTGTAATACATTGTTTCCAGTTTAGCCTAGGATCAAGATGCATTGCAGACTATTTGAAGGGGTGACACATTGATATAGTGCCATCTATTTTTAATTTTTGTCTGTTGTTGTTGTGATTGTGAAAAGGTAGTTGATTGATTAGTACCAAAGAGACATAGTTTTTCTCACCGTTTATCAACTTGTCATGTTTCATAAAGCTATCAATAAATATTATCAACATAGTTTAAACCTGAACATGGACACGATGTCTTTGACCTGACACTGTTTATAGTAGTTGTAAGACTGTCAGCGGAAACGAACCTTATCTCGGCATATTTTATTTTTCTTCTTATTTTCCACATGTATGGATAATATGAGGCACATCTAAGTACGCATGCACTTACTATCTCAGATGTGTTTGTACTTTATAGTCTGCGTTCAATACTCAAGAGCTTAAGTCCAAAGTCTACACGTATCCTCCACAAGATATTGTAACAATCTGCTTTTGTTTGTTTCCATATGCCAAAATATTGCGTAATTTAAAGATTTTATTTTCTTATATGATATATACATGTATATGGGACGGGCAAAAACGTCTGGAGAAAATAGGTAGGGGGCCCCAAACACAGAGACAGTGTCCGATTAGGGGGGGGGGGGGGAGCCAGGAGGCAAAGCCCCCGAAGCCCCCGAATTTTAAGCTATTCGAAGCGAAATCGAAGCAAATAAAACTCATCATCTTTCAGATTTTTATTCTGAACACTCGGATTTGCAAAATGACCCTAGTGATGTAAGATAAATCCGGAAATCAGGGAAAACTCCATGCATGCAGAAAGGTGAAAATAGATAAGTATATGATTATATAACGTGTACGGTGGGTGTACAATGGACTGGACACTAGATTAGCGTTAACCTAGATATAGCGCGCGTAATAGGTCAACTCATGGTCGAAGATCACCCGGTCTACCTTGATAACATGAGCCTTACATCTCAAACTGATTTAGACTGGTGAAAGACAGTCATTCTACCACAGGTAATGTCTCAATCTTTATCTCAGCCCTGGTATTTCTGTCCTATAGGCTTTTCATTCTCCATGCCCCTGTGAGTATTGCAGACCTTCTCCATGGTCTATATCCTGTGTGTTGTCCGTTTTTTTAGTGTGTACAGGGGTGAGGTAAATACAGGTAGCAACTCATTTTGTTCAAAGTCGTTGTTCTCCAACTCGTTTTGAACACTACATGACATTCACTCAGCTGTCGCCTCGTTCATATCACTCCACATCAAACTGGTGGAGAACGACGATTTTGACCAAAGTTTGTTGGTTTCTTCTTTAATATATCACACATTTAGACAGGGACCTGTTTCACAAGTTTCGTGACATGTCTAGATCGCGTGTCCGGTTTGTCCGGTTTCATAAGAACTAGACATTAGACTTCGTTTTGTTCGTTCTTACTTGCACTGTTGGTGCCACTTTTGTCACAAAACTAGTGAAACAGGTCCATGATGTGTAGATTTGTCTAATTCTTGTGTTTGGGGTCTGTCTTTTCCTAAGGGCAGCTACTTGTGTTGTTACGAAACTAGACAACCCCAATATCTGTATGGTGTCACAGACATGTCACAAAGCTAGTGAAACAGGTCCATGATAAGTAAATTTGTCTAATTCTTATGTTTGGGGTCTGTCGTTTCCTAAGGGCAGCTACTTGTGTTGTTACGAAACTAGACAACCCCAATATCTGTATGGTGTCACAGACATGTCACAAAACTAGTGAAACAGGTCCATGATATGTAAATTTGTCTAATTCTTTTGTTTGGGGTCTGTCTTTACCTAAGGGCAGCTACTTGTGTTGTTACGAAACTAGACAACCCCAATATCTGTATAGTGTCACAGACATGTCACAAAACTAGTGAAACAGGTCCCTGGCGTAAGTGATCCTGTCACAGGTTACATCTGAATCTTTATCCTACCTGTCATATAAATCTCCATAGACTTAACATGGTGTGACTGTATGCCACATTAAGATTAAGATTCTTCCCCAGCAGTGGTAGATTTACTGCTATATCAAAGGCCGATCCTTCTCATACCATGTCTATATGGTGTGGTGTACAGCCACCTTTCTCCTTCATCCCCAGCAGTGGTAGATTTACTGCTATATCAAAGGCCAGTCCTTCTCATACCATGTCTATGTGGTGTGGTGTGCAGCCACCTTTCTTCTTCACCCCAGCAGTGGTAGATTTACTGCTATATCAAAGGCCAGTCCTTCTTATACCATGTCGATGTGGTGTGGTAAGTAAAAGAGCTCTTACCTCGGTAAATGTGTAGGAGTGAGATTTCTACCTCAATCCATCACATAGATTCGGTTAAATCCAAAGTAAGTCTAATAAAACATATTGGACGTTAAACTACCCAAACAAACAAAAAAACAGACAAAGGTCTTGATTTCATTCTATTGGTGTACAGATTGTTAAAACATACAGATGTTTACCTACCATATCTAAAAAACTATGATTCTGGTAGCATCCGCTTGGAGATTCACCCGCACATAGAGACAGAGTGAACCAGACTTAGGCCTGGAGACTGAAGACCCACGAGAGTGAGAATCTCATGGAGGGAAAAACTAGAATCTCTTCTTCTTTTTTATTGATATATAGGCAGAAGAACCTTTTCTCTTATGATTCATTTCGAGCCATGCCGAAATCAAAGTTTAGTAATGTAGTTTTTTTTATCTGCTAGTCTCGAGAGAAAGCAATGAGACCACAACCTTCCACTGGTGTCAATCTATACAGTTCTGATCGCTGATGATCAGCTCAAGTACCTGTGTCATACGAAATAATAACCACGAGTTTACGATGGTCTCCCGTTCACCCGCTAGAGGCCACAACGTCAGTCAGGAATTGTAGGGGGAAGAGGGGAGGGTGTAGGTGGTAGGCGAAGTCGACGAAGTCACTAGTTGTAGATAAAGATGAGCAGTATAAGAGGCACTCTGAGTTGGTCTATGTCCATTTACTGACTGATGTTTACATACTCCAACAGGAAACAAGATGGCGGCCGCGCATGCTTGCGTACACGTAAACGCATAACACAGACCATATCTATGAACTATATTCACATGAGACGATGTAAATTACAGAATTTAAATGTCACCCTTGTATTTATTGATTATTTGTAGGAGTTGGTGGGAGGGCCGTCCCGTGACTGATACCACCTCTCCGCGTGGTATTACTCCCTCCACCCTGCACCCCGACCACACACACACACGCACACACAGACATGGAACATAACGTCTACGTGCAGCTCAAAGACCTGCCCAGCTTCTCGCGGCTCAACGAGAGAGTGCGAGAAGTGGAGCTGAACTCCACCTGGTGGGAGAAGTACGGACTACAGTGGCTCCACATAACGGGCGGTGTCGTCGCTGCAGCGGTGAGTGTACACTGGCCACCCGAGCAACACTACGTTAGCTCTGGTCACGTTGAATTGACAGGGGCCTTGACATGGCGTGGTAGCGGGTATCTCATCCCATTGCAATGGGTAAAGGTACTCCACTTTAACTATATTTCGATTGGGAGGTTTGTTAGGTGTTGGTATCTATTTTTACTCAGTGTATCTATTTTTACTCTGTGGTCCGACCACTCTCTAGCCACGTCCCCTTGACCCTGCCATGACTCACTTGCTTACCCTGGAAGTCACTTTTCTATGTTCTCATCTTCTTTTAATGTGTATTTTTGATAAAATGGCCACAGAGATAAGTTTCTTTATCAATTTATTAACATATGGAGAGTTCTTTGCAGGTATTTTGGATCCCAGAATCCATGTAGAACAAAACTACTTGGTCTGAGAGTGAGAATCCGTGGACACGGCCAGGGTTTAACGTTACCAACCTCTTAGTTGGAACGTAGTGTAAACAGGGGTGGTGGCCAATCTACGGTGAGTGTCGTATTTTATCCTAGTTTGGCAACCAACCGCTTCTACGATATGGGGGTTGGTCGGGTAAAATCATATACGGTATCCCTCTGTGTTCACCTCAAACCAAATATTTTTGTTCTATGTATACTCTACAAGCAGACATGCTTAATATGAAATATTATAGGGGAAACCTATGGGAGTTTAGGGTCTGAGCTCGTATCCCATCGAGTTTGAATCATGTAGTAATTCACAAGGCTAAGCCGAGTGAATTATGTAGTGATTCAGACAGGATGGGATCGAGCTCTGACACTAAACTTGAATGGGTTTCTGAATTTATCTCACCCTTAATATTGACTAATGGGCTATCATTTGTGACATAATCCCCCATTGGATATTTTCCCTAAATATCTAATGGGCATTAGATATGAGTTCCCAATGTGAGGGGTGAGATAATCATAGCTAACAAATTGATAAAGGCACCAAGATTTATGTTCATTATATTTTGAAATAATACACAGGAAAGGAAAAAGAAAACGGAAAATTGGCTTCAACGTTATGACATAACACACTCTCCAAGCAGCCCTTATTTCTATTTGTTTATAATCAAGGATAATAGAAAATAAAGTAGTGGCAACCTTTGTGAGAGAAACAGGTCCATGGTTTGATACAACACAGAAACAATGCACACAGCCAGTTTATGGTAAATGTTTGCGTTTTTTATTCAACGTTAATTATTTTTATCATAAACCTATTGTCAATACTAAACCTGTAGGTCTGTATCGCTACCAGTAGAGTATATAAATAGCTGTATGCTCCGGCTAAATCTAACAGGAGCATACATGAAATAATGCAAAAGACGCCACCTAGCGTTCTTAAACAAAGGACAATTGGTCCATTATATATCCTTATTAAAACACATTGTAAAGTCTCGAGCCCTACTTGCATAAGGAGTAGACCTTAAGAGAAAAGAGTAAGAACTCAAACACAGAGGTACTATGTACTACTATGAGTCAAGAACTTAACTGTTTATTGACAGGAAAGGGTCCTTGTTTTATACCCTTAGAAGGGGGTTGACATGACAGGCTTGGCATCTGTGAGCTCTGCGCTCTCATTGGCTGTTGTACCAACAGACAATAGGGGAAGACCAAATCCGTTCCAGTTGAGCGCCCGTTCTGTTCTCTCACACATGTCAGGAGGCCGTTCATGACACTGAATAACTCGAAGTGTCATTGGTAGACACCCTGCCCTCATGTGGACATAGTGGGAACTAGGGCTGAGCGATAATAGGGGTAGTATATACCATTCAAAGCATGGCAGTTGTACTGTAAACATCAGGGAGGAGGTAATTAACCAAAATGGGGACTGTTCCAATTCAGTCAATTTGTTTCTCAATAATTAGGAGTAATTTAGATGATTACTTTCTTCTCATAGAAACCAATATTACTTGCCTACGATAGGGATGTATAGACCAGGGAGCTTTTTCAAAAGTCGGGAGGGTGCTAAACGAGAGTACTCACCACCAAAGCGAGAGCTAACAATGGCACTTGAAGCGTCGCTGTCAAGGTGGAGGTGCCGCTCACTATTGTGTATTGGTAACGGTTTTGCTGCCGCTTTTATTCAAAGTGCCGCTCGCTGTTGCGGCCTCTCGCTTTGAAATGCGACGTGCCGCTGGCGAGACTTCACTCGAGTTTTGAAACAGCTCCCTGAACTTTACAACATGTTAAAACAAAAGGCAAACATTAATTGGAAAGAAGAAATCATTGTACTTACCATAGATTGCTGTTACACCATGTTAACCGGAAATATGTATTGCATGGAAGAGCAATTGTTCGCGATTGATTGCAATAAAAGTCTTAAAAAAACTTAATAAATTCATAGCATCTGTCCTGGGCTGGACGATATTTCAAGGTACCCTCCATCCTATTTCTCCCTCCCCTCTCCCCAACACTCTAAGAAAATCTCATGGCGGTATTTCTGTCTTGACTTACTTCTCCCAGACACTTAGCCATCATGTTTAATACTGATGCTAAAACTGCCAAGGTCAACATTGATTCTGTCGTCCTCGTAGATTATTTCAGTGAGACAGCCGTGTTGTGTTTGTGGCTTGTTTTGAGTGTGCAGCAGGATATGATTCTGATCTAGCACAGTGTGGAGGGTGAAGGGTGTGGCTGGCACTAGCTACGTGTACCTACAGATACAAGGGGGAGTGGCATCATACTATAATCATACCTGTACCACAGGGTACAGAGTCACTGCTAGTTCCAAATGTTAATATGTAAAAATTGCTTCAAGAGTGGGAAATATCACACTCTCCGAACATAGGTCCAGATCACACAAAAACTTACAGGCAGTGGTTCAAGGTGGTCTGGATATTAACCCAACCAGTGTACAGCGGCGGCCAGTGTAGGCACAGAGTGACTACTAGTTCCACTATCATCCACCAGTAAGATAGCGCCACTGTAGTCGGGGTACAACTGTTGTTATTAGTTGTTGTGAAATACTGATCATGATCGTTAGATAAGGATAAATCCCCTCTATCACAAGCCCCCCAAAGAATCCATTAATAACTCCACCCTCCCCTGGTGTTTTGTTTGACATCGGGGGTAGATAGCTTTTATGCTGTTGAGGCGGCCATATTGCCCTCGATGCAAAATAAAACACCCAGTGCCTGTTACCGTTGATCACTGATGACTTCTGTATGTCTATCACTAGGTGGGGCTTTTACCGTTAATTATGTATGTCTGTCACTAGGTGGGGCTGCTACCGTTAATTATATATGTCTGTCACTAGGTGGGGCTTTTACCGTTAATTATGTATGTCTGTCACTAGGTGGGGCTTTTACCGTTAATTATGTATGTCTGTCACTAGGTGGGGCAAGTCTAATTGAACAAATTGGACGTTAAACTACCCAGACAAACAAACAAACAAACTAGGTTAATTATTGCCATATGTTTGTCACTAGGTGGGGCTGTTACCGTTAATTATATATGTCTGTCACTAGGTGGAGCTGTTACCGTTAATTATATATGTCTGTCACTAGGTGGGGCTGCTACCGTTAATTATGTATGTCTGTCACTAGGTGGGGCTGCTACCGTTAATTATATATGTCTGTCACTAGGTGGGGCTGTTACTGTTAATTACTTCTTTATGTCTGTCACTAGGTGGGGCTGTTACCGTTAATTACTTCTTATGTCTGTCACTAGGTGGAGCTGTTACCGTTATTTACTTCTGTATGTCTGTCACTAGGTGGAGCTGTTACCGTTATAACGTCTTTACGTCTGTCACTAGGTGGGGCTGTTACCGTTAATTAGTTCTGTATGTTTGTCACTAGGTGGGGTTAATATTGTCAATTACCTCTTTACGTCTGTCACTAGGTGGGGTTGTTACCGTTAATTACTAATTGATTCTCTATGTCTCTCACTAGGTGGGGCTGCTGCTGCTCCGTGATGGGGGCATATTTAACACGGCCATCGGCTTCGTCCTTCTCGGAGTGTTTAACGTCATCCTAACTCAGAATGCTGGCCACCTGGCATCCCATAATGCACTTGCCGAATCGAAATCCTGGAACAAGTTCTGGTACGGTTAATGTACATCATCTTACCTCCGTTTGTAGCTGATCAGTGCAGTAATGCCTTATTTCTGGTATATTTAGTGTATAGCATGTTACCCCCATTTGTAGCTGATCTGTACAGTAATGCCTTATTTCTGGTATATTTAGTGTATAGCATGTTACCCCCATTTGTAGCTGATCTGTATAGTAATGCCTTATTTCTGGTATATTTAGTGAATAGCGTGTTAACTCCATTGGTAGCTGATCAGTACAGTAATGGTCTATTTCTGGTATATTTAGTGTATAGCGTGTTAACTCCATTTGTAGCTGATCTGTACAGTAATGCCTTATTTCTGGTATATTTAGTGTATAGCATGTTACCCCCATTGGTAGCTGATCTGTACAGTAATGCTTTATTTCTGGTATATTTTGTGTATTATTTTACCTCCATTTAAATAGCTGATCAGCCAAATAATGTTCTGTTTCTGATTCATAACGTTTTCCAATTGAATTTCTGCCCTGAGCCAAGAGGTAAAATGTCCTTTCTAATTGTGTTATTTGATAGGGAATAAAAGGGCAATTTTAGCTCTCAACTTACGCCAGAAGGTCAATAGAATAGCTAAACACCCATGCCTGGAACAACCCACACCCAATTTCAGGATTGTCTTTTTTCCAAATCCTGCACCTGTGTTTGAGGAAATTAGTATGAGTTAATCATCCATTCTGCCATGACCAACATGAGCGAATAACTCTTATTCTCTGCAATGTCAAACAATACACTTTGTTCAGTGAGAAAATGAGTAGAAAAAGATAGAATGTATATACCTTACTGGTATGTACTCGCATACCACATTTCTTTTGATAAAAATATTCTGTGAGCTCTGCAAGCTTGTAGAATATTTTTATTGGAAAAAAAACAAGCTGAGTGAGTAGGTACCAGTAAGGTAATACATTTTTATTTCATTTATATACCTTCAAATATAAGTATTTGATGAATTACATACGGAGACATGACAACGTCCGAGCTGGATTCAAAGTGTGATGATATATCTGCAGAATGCTCTCCAAGCACATTCAACTGTTCAACTCTTGTGATCCATTGCATGCATAAATTAGCACATTGCCACAAGTCACTGCCAGTGCATCATAAGTAGGTGTGATTTTTTTCAGTCAATCAGAACATGTATTCAAAGTAGGGTGGTACATCATTATATACCACCATACTTTGCTGGTATATATTTGATACCAATATCCTAGCATAGGTTGGTGTTTGTGTAATGTATTGGCACAAGTATATAATAAGAGTTAATCACCCATTCTACCATGCCCAACGTGAGCAAATAGCCTCAAGTAATCTCTGCAATTTAAAACAATACACTATGTTTATAACCCTTACAGGTGCATCACATTCATCGAGTTCCTTGGCAGCTTCTCCGAAGATGCAGGGCGCGACATCCATATTCGTGAACACCATCCTCACACGAACATCATCGGACGGGGAGACTCCAGTGCGTGGAAGATCCCTGGTCTCCCTGGCATGGTCTACCTGTTCGCAGCACCCATCTTCCTGCCACCTCTGTCTCCATTCATCTCGATAGGCCTGCTGGTGAGAGAGCGCTCATACAGTGCAATACCCCGCTTCGTGCTGGTTGCTGCTGCGGGTATCGCCCTACGCATATGGTTGTTCATGGAGGTGTGCGGATACTCGCTGCTGCAGAGTGTGGTTGCCTTTTGGGCTTACCAAGCTGTCTTCATGCTGCCCTACATACATATCAACATATTCCAGGTAGGAGAATTTCACTCTCATTTTTGAAACATGCTCAATTAATAGAAAACTGATTTCATTTGAAATATGCTCAATTAACAGGAAACTAATATCACTCTCACTTTTGAAAGATACTCAAATAACAGGAAACTGATTTCACTTTTAAAAGATTATAGATGCAAGAAGGTGATTTCACCTTTGAAAGATCCACAATTGATATTAAGCTGATTTCACTTTGAAATATGCTAAATTAACAGGAAACCATATTTACAACTGATTTTGAAAGATGTTTGATTCATAGTAAACTAATTTCAATTTCACTTTTGAAAGATGCTTGATAAATAATGAACTGATTGCGCTTCCACTCCTACGGGATGTTCAATTAATAGTAAACTGACTTAGCTTTTTAAAGAACCTCAAATTAATAGTAATCTGATTTCGTTTTCACTTTTGAAAGATGCTCAATTGATAGTAAACGTTTTTCGCTTTTGAAACATGTTCAATTAATAACAACTGATATCACTTTCAGTTAGGCGAGATGCTCAAGTAATGCCACACTGATTTGATAATCACTTTTGAAATATGCTCAATCAATAGTAAATTAATTTCAGGTTCACTTTCATTTCTGATCGATGCCATATAAACTCCTATCTGCATCAGGTTTTTCTTGGACCTACTTTACTAATGAAGGAGTCTGGCAGGCAAAGGTCAAATTTATAGTTTGTAAGATGCATTGATGATCACAGACAAGGATGTCAAACAAAAACAGCATTCTTCTAGAGTCCTATATTTTACTTAACTTGATCTTTGACTCTTTTCTTACAGCCATCGCTATATCTGCCAAGCTCTTTTAATTGAACTTGTTTGTTGTTATTCTTTGCAGCAAATTGGGTCTACCAAGCTTTTTTGATTCAAGTTGGCCATTATTCAGTGGAGTACATTGGTCTGCCAACTCTTTTATTATTCAACTTGGCCATTTTTTTTTTGCAGCGCATTGGTCTACCAAACTCCTAATTCAACTTGGTCGTTATTTTTTGCAGCACATCAGTCTACCATGCTCTTAATTCATCTTAGCCATTATATTGTTCACCACATCAGTCTACCAAGCTTTTAATTTAACTTGGTCGTTATTCTTTTTTCAGTATATTGGTCTACCAAGCTCTTAATTCAACTTGACCATTATTGTTTTCAGCACATCAGTCTACCAAGCTCTTAATTTAACTTGGTCGTTATCTTTTACAGCACATACCAAGCTTATTTTCTTCAACTTTGTCATTACTTTTTACAGCACATTGGTCTACCGATGTATTCTGAGAAGAACCGCCCCGCGCGGATCTACCAAATGTCCACCGGGGTGCTGAACCTCAACCGCAACCCCATCCTGGACCTCACGTTCGGCCACTCCCTCATCAACTGCCACGTGGAACACCATCTCTTCCCGCGACTCAGCGACAACATGTGTCTGAAGATCAAGCCACTGGTGAAGCAGTACCTGCTGGAGCACGGGCTGCCCTACAATGAGAAGCCCTACATGGAGCGGCTCGGGGTCTTCATGAATAGCTACGATCAGCTCATGGAGAAGGCGCCACCAATCACTCACTTCATTGGACTGCAGTGATGGCAGCCATCACAGTCGCTTCGAGTTCCCTCTCGTAACCTCTTAGGCTCTATGCTATTTTTCTTTAAAGGCATATCGTACAATTCATGGTGGCGCCACCTGGTGATTTTCAAATATTGTCTATTATCAATCAAAACTGGTCACTTGTAATTCATTCTAATTCTATAACAGTGAATTTAATGTTTTGTCCAGTTTATCCAATCTTAACTAAAAGGTAAAATAGTCTAATTCACATTTGTTTGATTTAGGAATGTACTGAAAAATATGAATTTCCTCAATTTGTTCAAAAACGAGGATGGTGGCCTAGGAATTTTAAAACTTAAATGTTTACTATACAGTTGTGCTATACAGCTACTGTATTCTCTGAAAGTTTGAGGAAAATGACATGGGTTTTACTATGTGAAAATCAACTATTTAGAATTTCTATACATTCTATTGTAATATTGTCTCAGTATGGCTCTCTAGATCGAAATCTAGGTCGGTGACCCCTGATTTCTAAGTTAGATATGTGTTCTACAACCCTTAGAGATCATCATCTTTAGGAGAATTACATGGGTTTTAATTTTTAAACCAAATTGTCTGATATGCCTTTAAGCATTGGAAATAGTGGGCAAACTGTGCACTATCCCAGTACACACTTTACTAGTTTTTCTCACTGACTTTAAGCCATATATAGTACTGGCTGCATGAAGGCGGGTGAGAACCTTTAAAGTAAAACATCTTAGAGCCTGTGAGAAGTTAGAGGAGGGGTGCTCCCGACAATGCGAGGGAATGCTGTTGGTGACTTTATATCAATATCAATGCAAGGATTTTGTTATTAGGGAAATATGTACAACTTCTATTTTTTGTTTATTACCTTAAGAGATGGTCTACCTATCGATATTATGTTGACATACAATGAGAACCGTCAGTATTTAGATGCTGTTACATTTTGGGAAAGTTACGTCAATGAACGTTCTAAAGCATGTGTAGCAGCCATTAATATTTAGTCTTACTTCCGGTTCTTCCAGGCTGGTCAAAATCTGACGAATGTAGTAGCCAATCAGATTGCTTTATTTCAACATACTCAGTATGGTTGTATAGAACCATGTTCTGTACACATAACAATTGGAGGGCACCATGTTCCATGCAGCGATCTACGGCACACCATATATGAAGTAGCTGTGCATAAATATTAGATACGCCCATGGGTATTTAATAACACTAGGAAATTCTAGGCAAATTCACTTAGTATAATGAATGCACAATGGGGAAAGTTTCCACTTAGCCA
Organism: Alentia gelatinosa; assembly: GCA_950022655.1. Taxonomy (NCBI): domain Eukaryota; kingdom Metazoa; phylum Annelida; class Polychaeta; order Phyllodocida; family Polynoidae; genus Alentia; species Alentia gelatinosa. Next base: position 3,825,213 of record OX465582.1, read on the forward strand.
ATGTACTACTTTCTGTAAGTGACAACAACAGCCATGGACATGTTGCTAAAATTGTGCACAGTAGATCTAACACTGGTAATGTAAAAAGTGCAGCAAATAATGATAAAATACTAGGTACACTTTACATCTCCAAGTGACTGGCACAAGGTGAACACTTAAAATAGCAAAATTGGTAGAGTGGAAATGGAGCCATTATGTAGACACCTAATGAACCCCGAGCACAAAGAAATCAAACATTATGTATGCTTCAATATCGAGGAACTCCTTTATGCATTCCATGATAAGCATCCCTGCATGGCACAAAGGCTTGTTAGATTATGTGATATGCTAAACCAAGCAGTATACACAAATGGATATGATATGCTGATTAGTTATGCCATCTCTCAGATGAACACTGCTCAGTCTGGCCTCATGCCTATGTGATACAGTGCTGTCACATCAAGAGTGTGAACAGTGGGTGTGATTGCAAGACCTTACTGTGCAAGATTGGACTGCTGGGACAAACTAGGACATTGTAATAAGGAATTCAGAGCTGATAAAGTGCCATAGACTAAGGTAGGTCTTTGATGGCCAGGCCTGCCAATGTGTGATTGAGCAGTTATGTGTGGTGTTCTAAAGTTATCACATCCCTAGACGCAATGTGTTACTATGTATTGTTCGGCCATACGTATATTGTAATAATGATAATGATAATAATAATAGGATTGCATACTTACTAGTCATACTTTACCATAATTTATGTGATAGTCATTGATTGAAGCAACCAGCAAGGATTTCCCACATATCTTATAGAGATGCCAGTGAGACCTGGGGTGTTTTTGAAAGTAAGTGATGAAAACAAAAATCCTATTGTGATCTTTTCATATTTTATAATTATAGTTTTTATGGAAGAGTCTTATAAGGTGATCATGGATAGACAGTTACATAAATATGCTCGTATTATTCAATATATGTAATCAGTATCAATGATCCAGTATCTCCAGTAGGGTAGAAAGCTGAAAAACTTCCAGAAACCTTTAATCTCCACTTGATAACTATAACTTATTTGCTATTTGTCGTCTAGAATGACAACAATGTATTGCTGAATGCAATAAGGATTTAAAGACAACATGATGCATGATTAAAAGGACCCTAGATGACTGGTATCTATATTTATAGTTTGCCAACTGTGACCTGCCACTTAATGCAATTGTATTATTTATAATGTATCTTATTAAATGATACACTAAGTCTTGCTAGGTTTTGAGTGCATTTTTGCTGCAAAGCATTGGTATGACTAAGCACCTTCACAATACTTGTTGTGATATATCGTGGTATAGCCCAGTGTTTCGGGCAATTGATCGCATGCACTATATCACAGCAAAGGAGGTTAGAGATATCGCGATACTGTAAGAGATAACAAGACATAACAGAGCAAATCCATCATGCTGGTGGAACCAGCCCTTTAGTAAACCTACTGAAGAGGACAGTCCTGGGATGTGGAAATCTTTTAAAAATCTGGGACAAGCAGGCATGGGATTTGAAAATAACAGAAACAATCCTAAAAAAGGCATTTCTAGGGGATGGAGGCTGTGTACTTCTAGCTATTTCAGTTGAAAATTTGGACATGACTCATTTTCTCCTTAATTTACATCAATCTCAAGAATTATACTTGAAAGGTGAAAATATTTTGAAACCCAAAGAAATCCCATGCCTGAAAAAAGGTTGCTGGAGTTGCGTGCAATTTCAGCTTTTCTAATGAATTTCTGGCCATTTTTAAGAATATTATGTCATCTTATTTTCTCCCCAGGTTTACCTTGATCTTAAGAATGATGTCAAATAGCCTGGAAATATCCCATGCCTGAGAGATAGGGTTAACACATGCCAGTTATAGGTGTGTCATTGTCATGTAGACCTAAGCTTTATCAGTGACTAGGACATTTTACAAAATAATGCTAGAGGGCACTCAATAAAAGGAATAAGTAAAGAATACATGCAAAGTTCATGCAGTTTTATTGATCTACGATTCATACATGTAGAAATATCAGATTGCACTTGACCTAGTCAAGATACATGTGCATCAGGTAAGTAGGCCTACAGCCATGTACAAGAGAAGACCAGGGGGCAAAAAATATGTAGATCACAATAGTGACCTGAGGACAAAACTGTTCCTCCAGGTTCTTTGAGGATTGGGTCATAACTATTGTGTCCTCTGTATTCAATACTAATGAACTTTTCACCTCTGCTTAAAATGTGGTATTGTACAAAGTAGAAATATAACATGAAAACAACATAACCACATAACACAATGTAGAATTACTGGAGCAACACTTTGCCCGCACTTCTAGGAGCAACGACCCCCAGGACGGGAATTTGTGATGAACTTGCCACAAACATGATCAACACTAAATCGTGTAAATGGAATACCACCATTACCTACATTGATTCGTCCTTGTTTTATACTCTGGAAGGTAAAGATCCACTATTGGGTACCGTCATTTCACACATGCCACATTACACCTAATGGTGTATTCATGTACCTGTAATGGGTTAATTGGTTTTGATGATAACAACAGATGGAGCCACCTGTACATAGGAGTAAGCGAGGAAGAAACAGAAAACACAACAGAATTGAGATACCTTTGGTAAAGGCAAATAATGATAGAAAAGAAAGAAATTTCCACAATAAAGAAATAAAACTATTTTAGAAAAGCTTAAGTCTGAAACTTGACACACCACTAAGGAATTCTAAGTCAAATAGTAACTTCATCCAGTCTCATAAAAAACATGACTTTTTGTAAGCTGGTATGAAATGGGTGTCCTGCAATGCATTTAGGTCAAGAAATGTCGGGACTTCTAGATTTCCCAAGTATGATATATGCCAACTTAAGCTGATTGAAGGACCTCAATAAGTTATTGTTTCATTCAGAGGCAATGTGGGGAACTAACATATGATCCTATTACTTTCCAGAGTAAAAAGAATAAAACAGTTGTCAGTTGGGATAAAGATGAAAAGGACAATTTTCAATGTGAAATTCGCCGCCTCAGAGAGACTTGAGAAGAAGTGGGAAATATGTAAGTGTTGGGCACAGTACTGGACTGAATCTATGCACAATGTTGGACCACTGCTTTATTGGCATGATTTAAGCTCAATTAATGTTATATTTGCTTTAAACTAGGGCAATAATTGTTCTTATCCTATCCCTAATAAAAAACTCCATAGGCTTAACATTGGGTCACTGTATTCGGTCTGGAGTTCAGAAAAATGAAAAATATCGCTCTAGTGGGATACACTTGACAAATGACGTCATTTGTTAATATAGAAGTAATTTAGACGGGCGAGGTAGGATAAATTCTAAACCAAACTCGAGTTAGTCGTGTCATTGCTCATCGCACTCCGGCAAGATCGCGTATTACTGCTCTCGGCTTCGCCTCGCACAGTAATACGCGATCTTACCATCGTGCGATAAACAACAACACGACTAACACTTGTTTGGTTTCTCCATAATATGAAAAAATGGATATCAGTTTTCTTGGATTTCAATGAGAGAGTGCAATACCATAATCCTGCTGGAAGCACGGGGCAACGTGGAACCTCCCTATCCTTGCCCTCCATATGAAAAAATGCAACAACAAAGTTTAATAACCTTTGATCCAATTCAGATATTGAGAAACACACTTCCAGAGATGAAAAGGAACCTTTGACGAATCTTTTTTTCTACATCGATACTGCTAGTTTCTGTCCAAAAAGTAGTATATAACATGTAATATCTCTAATATAAGTTAAATCAATTAGTTTTTATAAATTGGATGAACATCATATATTGGTAATAATTAGAAACAGTTGCTAGGATTCTTATTACATGGATGTCCAATGTCAACATATTAGGTCATATCCAGGTCAAATATTATAGATTTGTTTAATCGAGCAGACAGGAAAATGATGGTAAACAGGAGTTTTCAGATCAGAGGTCAATGTCAATTGACACTTGTGTACAGCCAGCGACATCTGGTGTTAAATTTGGTTGGCCACATCATGAAGATACAATAAAACCAAATTAGCTTTTGCCAGGCATGAGTGCGGTATCAGCAGGATAATGGGTCTGTGGGTTTGTACACTAAATAAATATTTGGTAGACACCTGAAGGAGTCATATTCATGGGCAGCCCAATGGTAGAACCCCTCAACTAGGAACATTAATGAAGTGTAAATGTCAGTGACAAGTTTTTTGTCATTTTATATTTCCTCCTGTAGAGGTGACTTGAAAGATGTAAATGGTAGCCTCTGGGTATATGTGATACTTCATCACCATAGAGTTCTTATACTCAGCCATTTGAAAACAACAAAAAGAATTTAAAAAAAAAAGGCTTTCATATGGTTAAGGGGCCTGCATTTTTAGCTATTGTAATTGAATTTCTGGGCTCAGCTGAGACCTCAAATAACCTTATCATTGTGTTAATTTATTTTCTCCTTGGATTTACAATGACCTCAAGAATGAGACCAAAAAAACATGGATAAACAGGTTGATGTTGACCATAGCATGAAACTGAGGCTCAATCTTTCGTTTTGTTGGTGAGAATGAGGCGCAATTAATATATTTATAATTTTCATAGAAACTGCCATCTCTATTAAAGTATGTGGGACATAGCCATTGTTAGTTCTAAAGTAGTCACTAGGTGGCCAGCAGTATGGCAGGCCCCTTGGGTGGACAAAACCTGTATCATGGCTCTTTGTTCTTACAAAATTCAACTGCCGTTCAATATTTTACCATGGTTCCCTTGATTCTCTACACCGATCCAGAGCAGAATGACATAATGATGAAACCCAGGATATGATGTTTTTTCACATTGAACAGTTTATAAACATGTCAGCAAGGCTAAAGTTGTGATGCTTCCCAATTATCACACTTCTTTTGCACCTCCTTTAGTGAAGAACACCTACTTTTTCACCTCCATTAGTGAAGAACACCTACTGAGTATAAGATCAGAACTTACCGACTTTGATAGGGAGCCAAAGTGAACCCGCTGAAACCACAGATACCCACCTACAAAACACCATTTCCGGTGGCCAGTAAGAACGAGGCTTAGTGCTAAAGCTATGGGGGTTTGAGGCTAGACTTATGTTTTTGGTCTCGTTTGTTACTTTTGAGGTGGAGTTTATAACTATCATCTCTGAATAACTTTTTTTCAAAACTACGATGACAGTTGTTAAGTATATTAAAAATTTGGATCTAAAAGATTGGTGAATGAGACATATAATCTTGAACCTACATAGTCAAAGTACTGAGGGCCTTTACCCGGAAACAGTATTTTGTGACCGGCTATCGGTGGTTGCAACAATTCACTTTGGCTCCCTATACCGTTTAGTTCTCTTTGACTGTTCATGTTTTGTCTGAAAGGAAAGAAGAAACAACACTATATAAATATATAACCTAATGATAAAACTATTTTAACCACATCTTCCTATATTCAGAATGAATCGTGTCCTATTTTGACCTGATTGTGTTAGATTCTGATCGAATAACATCTATTATTGACCTGCTCCTACTTGATTCTGGTCACAATGTGTCACATATTGACCCGATCCTACTAGACTCTGGTCAGGATGTGTCACATATTGACCCAATTATGCTAGATTCTGGTCAGGATGTGTCACATATTGACCCAATTATGCTAGATTCTGGTCAGGATGTGTCACACATTGACCCAATTGTATACTCATGAGTGTGGCTCAGGGGTAGTCATTGCCACCTCCGGTGTCCCCCTCTACCGCGCCTCCCGGGCGCCCCTCCTGCCCCCTCGCGGCTTTCTCACCTACCACGTGGTCACGTGGTACAGCCCGGTCCGTACCCCGGCCTCACTTCTCCTTCAACCTCCCTGCAGTACGCATGTACTACAATACTTTTTCGTATCTCTTGGCCACGTGCTCGCAGCCTCATACTCCACGAGTATAGGCCAGCACCCCCATCTACACGATTAAGTATATCTACGAGTAAAGGAGAATGGGACCAACAACCAGAAATACCCCCGTGCCCAGCACCTCGAGGGCACCGGAGGTAGCCGCTCAGGTACAGTCTGAAGGAACGCCGAGAGGGAGCGAGGCGGCAAACGACCAGATCGAATCCATCTCGGAGCGAGGATCAACGGTCAAGACGTCCCGAATGACGGCACTGGAAGCGAAGATGGACACCATGATGGCGACGTTAGCAGCGATGTCCAGACAACGGTCGCCCAGCCGGGCCTCGCTACACCCGCCGACCGTGCGCGAAGTACGGACCCCGGCAGAAGATCGGACACACGAATGGGCCGAGGACCAGGCCTCGCGCCTCCCCGCACCCCGGGCCCTGCATGACCGTTACCTCCCGGAAGATCACCTGCAGCGAGAGATGGATCTAGAGGCGATGCGCCACGACCGTACGGCCGGTAAGCCCCCTACAGACTTTCATTCTAAAGGTATATCGAAGCCGTATATGTATGTTGAGCGCGAGGGTCTGTACACACTCGCGCAGAAACTCGAGGTCAGGGGCGCCCTCGGACCAATGGAATACGTTAGTGCCTTCCTCGTGATGATGGAGGACCACAGAGCTGTCCCCGAGGAACACAGGAGAGACATGTACAGGCACCTGTCCGGACGGACCCCGAGGCATTCGCCGGACATCGACGGCTCCACTGGCCGTGCTTCTCGGCCCCCGGGCCCCCGGGGCACGCATACATCTACGAGGAGGTACGGCGCACGGGCCTACCCAACGCGCTTGGCGCCCGTATCGACCTCCCCACGGACTTACACATACCGGCCTTGGTGCGGTACCTCACGGGCATCCCCGAAAGGGAGGAGCTCCTGGGCTTTATCAGGTATGGTTTTCCCCTGGGTTACACCGGTCCCGTCAGCGACATGCGGGGCGTGCCCAACCACCCCAGTGCCACGGGATACCCTGACCAGATAGACAGTTTCATCGAGAAAGAGAGAGGGTTCAGCAACCTCCTAGGGCCGTACGAGGCTCCCCCTTTTGAACCCTGGTGCCACGTGTCGCCGTTAATGACACGCGAGAAAAGGGGCACGGAGGACCGTCGCGTGATCACAGACATGACGTACCCAAAGGAGGACAGCGTCAACGGGTTTGTGGTCAAGAATTCCGTGTATGGACAGGAGAGAGGGCATGGCCTCCCGACCGTTGACAGTTTCGTCGGCCGCCTGGTGGCCTCGGGGCCCGGGAGTTATATGTGCTCGATCGACATCGCCGAGGGATGGAACGGCCACGCCCTGATCCCGCGAGGACCACCGACTAAATGCCTCATCGTGGACGCATGTCTCTCGGGCATCGGAGGTACGGACGGCACATACTCATACTCCGGACAGGTCTGCCCGGTGAACGACCCGGTCTGCTGCATCGCTGAGCTGGAGGCCCTCAACACAGTCTTCGCTATGTGCACCTTCATCACAGACCGGGACAGGGGGTCTCGCGTGGAAGTCTACTGCGACAACATGGGAACCGTCCAGGCACTCACCTCTGGGCGTGCCAGGAACCCCGTACTGGCCGAGTGTGCCCGCCAAGCCTGGATGGTTCAGGCCAAAATGCAGGTAGACTTCATTTACACGCACGTCCCTGGAAAACTCAATACCGTCGCGGATGCACTCAGTCGGGCGCATCTGACCTCGAGGGACTTCGCTACGGCTTCGATGTTCAGAAATTTCCATTCCCTCCTCGAGGTCGTTCCATGCACCCACGTCTGCTTTAACCCTGTTTTGCGTCTCGCCTGCAGATCCGGAGCTGCTCTTACTCCAGACGAGGGCATCTGCGCGGCAATGCGAGGCGCGTGCCCCCGGAACGGTCGCGAACTAGCGGAGCGCCATCGCGACATACCTCGCATTCTGCCGGCGGATGGGTGCCGACGCACAGAAACCCACTACCAGCTTTATCACGGCGTACCTCGAGTACGTCTCGGACCACGCCCCCTCCCCTGCGACGGTCGCGAATCACCTATCCCACGTGCGGTCGCACCTGCGACTGACGGGAGGGGACGTCGCACCGACAGAGGACTATCGTGTGAAGCGCGCCCTGGAGGCGATGAGGCGCAACAAGACATAGGTGCCAAATGTCAAACCTCCGGTCCCTATGGAGGTCCTCAGGGCGGCCCTCGCGGCCCTCACACCTTCGCCGACCCATCTCGTTCTACGGGCCGCCATACTACTCATATACTACGCAGCACTGCGGCAGAGCGAGGTCGCCCCACCGTCGGCCGCTAGGTTCGACCCTGCGCGACACCTGTCGCGCCGCGACGTGGTGGTCACGCCGACGGAAGTAACGGTGCGGATCAAGGCAGCCAAGAACCTGCAACTGGTGGGGGAGGAGAAGACTGTGGTGATCCATGCATCCCCCGAGGTCGCAACGTGCCCGGTACGCGCCATCTCCTCTATGATCGCAGCCGTTCCCACGACCAGCCCCCAGGCCCCGTTCCTTACCCTCGCGGCCGGGGAGGTAGTCACCACAAGACTTCTCACCCGAGAATGGAAGTCCCTACTGAAGGCTGCCGCTCAGCCTTCCACGTACACGCTCCACAGCCTACGTAAGGCCGCTGCCACTCAGGCATACCAAGCGGGTCTGCCAGAGCTGTCTATTCAGCGGTACGGTGGTTGGAAGTCAAACGCCCACCGGACTTACATCAAGGCCAACGATGCTAAGGCCGTCAATCGGGCCTTGATCCAGTCACTTCACAAAGACTAAAAACATTTTCCCACCCCCCTCTCCTTTTTTGCCTTTTTGGCTTTTTATTACTTATACAATAACATATATTGTATCCAATAACCTATATTGTATCTCATACAATTATCATGTTTATTGTATTTCATATTTTACTTATCATAATTGACTTATATTCTACCTGTCAATTATCATATACTTACCTTCATATTATCTTATCATTAATATGCTCGTCCAGTAAGGTCGACATAAAATTTACTTACTCTTATCTCATAAAATTAAATAAAATTTTATTCTCCCAAGCCACTGCTTGTCTACTTTCATCCGGGGGTAGGGTAATGATGCTAGATTCTGGTCAGGTTGTCACATTTGAAACTTATCCTGCTAGATTCTGGTCAGGATATGTCACACATTGACCCAATTATGCTAGATTCTGGACAGGTTGTTTCACATTTTGACCTGATTCTGACCTCATAATGAATGGCAACACCTTGAATGCTCCTAGATAGACCTATTTTATAACAGGGATGTCAGTTGAGGGAAAAGTGGACATATTTTACATGTAGAATTGGCCACCTTAGAAAGACTGAGAAATCATGGAAAACACTTCCTGGCAGCCATAGTGTAGAGAAGTTTTAGTACAATTTTGTTCTAGTAGTTTTTTATTCAGAAGAAAAAACCTGGAATGAGAACTGACAACCCTTTATTAACAACATTCTAAATCTCCAGTGCAACATGAGAACAGATCAATCTAACATCTTGCTAAGTGAATCAGGCATGGGACTGAGGATAAATCAGCAGGGACTTTGGAGGCCGCCCTGGCTACCAACAGGGTCCAGGGATAGTGCCCCGGGTGCTGACCCGATAGTCAACCTTCTCCTCATAGAGAACCAGGACTCTCTGACTCCACCACCAGGGGACCCGAAGGTCAAGCCTAGACCTGAAGGTCTAGCACCCTTGGCAGAGATATAGCCCTGTAGAGGGACTGCACGTAGTCCCTCCACACCCCAGTGTGCACAACTAAGCTTGAGCATGCTTCTTATATACACCCACTGTCTTCACTGAACATGTGCAGAACCCTGCTGGGTCCCCACTGGTGGTTCTATGTAAATCTGGTACCCAGCTGACCAGTCAGTCCCACTGGTGACTTCATTACTCTACCGAATCAACCGTCTCTTACGGGTACCTGCCTGGTGGCCAGATATCCGGTTAGGCCGGTTCTAAAACAGTGTCACAAATAGCAAGCGGCTTGTGGCCTGGCAGCAGGTCACTACAGACCCACCACGTGGCACCCACGGCACATGGCCTCGGCTAAACATAGAAAGGCTTAGTAGACTGACCACTGGTCCCTTACACAATCAAGACAGGTGCATCACTTTCATCGAGTTTCTTGACAGCTTCTCCATATTTACAAACACCATCCTCACACAAACATCCTCAGACAGGGAGACTCCAGCGTGTCGAAGATCGTGCTGGTTCCTGCGGTGGCTATTGCCCTCCACATAAGGTTGTTTATTGACGTCTGCTGATACTCACTGCTGCAGAGTGTGGTTGCCTTTTGGGCTTACCAAGATGTCTTCATGCTGCCCTACATACATATCAACACCTTCCAGGTAGGAGTATTTCACTTTCATTTGTGAAAGATGCTGAATCAACAGGAAATTGATTTGACTTTTGAAAGATATTGATTGATAGTAAACTGATTATTACTTTCCCTTTGAAGGATGCTTAATCAATAGAAAACTGTTTTCACAAAAGATAGATGCTTACTTTCAAAATATGTTAAATTAATAGCAATTGATGTCACTTTCATTTATGAGAGATGCTCAAGTACAGTAGAACCCCGCTTAACAGGCACCCTGCGTAAGCGGACACCCCACGTTAAGGGACACCTTTGGTCGGAACTGTTCCCTCTATTAGATGTTTATTTTAACCCCATATAAGTGGACAACGGAGGGTGTCCGCTCAGGCGGGGTTCCACTGTAATGCCACACTGATTCTATTCTCACCTTTGAAGGATGCTCAATTAATTGTTAATTGATTTCAGGTTCACTTTCATTTCTGATTGATGCCATATAAACACCTATCTACACCAGCTTTTACTCGAGCCTACTTTACTAATGAAAGACCCCAGTCAAAGGTTAATTCTACAGTTTGTATGATGCACTGATGATAACAGACTAAGACGTCAAAGAAAGACAGCATTCTTCTATCGAGTCCTATATTTTATGTAACTTGATAATTGACCAATGGCCATTATTTTTTTCTACACATCAATATTCCAAGCTCTTAATTCATTCAACTGGGTTTTTGCAGCACATTGGTCCACTGATATATTCTGAAAAGGAACAAATGTACCAAATGTCCAACAGGTGCTGAACCTCAAATGTAACCCCATCCTGGAGGATAGTATGTACTGACGGGGCGTATCAAAAATCTGGACCTCACCTTTGGCCATCAACTGCCATGTAGACCACCACCTCTTCCTGCGGCTCAGCAACATGTCTGAAGGCTGCCCTGTAATGAATAGCTACGATCAGCTCATGGAGAAGGCGCCACCAATCACTCACTTCATCGGACTGCAGTTCTATAATGAATAGCTACGATCAGCTCATGGAGAAGGCGCCACCAATCACTCACTTCATCGGACTGCAGTTCTATAATGAATAGCTACGATCAGCTCATGGAGAAGGCGCCACCAATCACTCACTTCATCGGACTGCAGTGATGGCAGCCAGCATAGTCACTTCAAGTTCCCTCTCGTAACCTCTCAGGCTCTATGCTGTTTTTCTTTTAAGTCATATCCTACGATTGATGGTGGTGATTTTCAAATATTGTCTATCATCAATCAAAACTGGTTCCTTGTGGTTCATTCCAATTCTAAAAGAGTAAATTTAACGTATTGTCCAGTTCATCCAGTCTTCATAAGTAAAATAAGCCAATTCACATTTGACTTAAATAGGGAATGCACTGGAAAATACGGTTTTCTTCAATCCATTCAAAAATGAGGATGGTGACCTAGGAATTTTAAAACTTAAATGTGCACTATCACAGTACACAAGTTTTTCTCACTGGATGTAAGCCATAGACAGTAATGGCTGCATAATGGCAGGTGAGGAGTTTTAAAGAAAAACATCTTAGAGCCCTGAGAAATTGTGCTTCCTACACAGTGAGGGAATCATGCTGGTGATTTTGTATCAATGCAAGAATTTAGTTTTTAGGCAAATATGTACAACTTTTTTGTTTATTACCTCAAGAGATGGTCTACCTATTGATATTATATTGACACACAACATGAGCCGTCAGTATTTAGATGCTGTCACATTTTTGGAACGTTACATCAATATAAATTCTAAGCCATGTTTAGCAGCTACTAGTGTTTATAGTCTTTACTTCCGTTTTTTTAGGCTGGTCAGAATGTAACAAATGTATTAGCCAATCAGATTGCTTTATTGCAACATGTTAATAAAAAGAATAAATAAACACTTCATATAAAGTTCATGCAATTTTATTGATTTACAATTCGTACATGTAGAAATATCAGATTGCACTTGACCTAGTTAAGGTAGTATTACATTTACAAGAATGTAGTGATGATGATACCATGTGTGGCGTAAGAACAGGTAATTGTCTCCCCATCGTGCAAGTGGAATGGCAGGGGAATGGCAATACATGCATCGGTTAAGTAGGCTTACAGCCACAAACAAGAGTAGACCAGGCGGCGTTACTCTAAGTTTACAGCAAATTTGCAGATCGCAGAATAGACAACAAAACCGTTGCTCCAGATTTTTTGAGGATGGGGTCATAACTATTGCATCCTCTGCATTCAATTTCAAAACAAATGAACCTTTCACTTATGTTTCACTGAAAATGTGGTATTGTAAAAAGTAGCAATACAATATGAAAATATCAATACCACATGACACAATCCAATATTACTGGAGCGAAACTTTCCCCACCCTTCTAGGAGCAACGACCCCCAGGATGGGAATTTGTGATGAACTTGCCACAAACATGATCAATACTAAATCGTGTAAATGGAATACCACCATTACCTACATTGATTCGTCCTTGTTTTATACTCTGGAAGGTTGAGTTTCGATATTGGGTTTCATCAGTTCACACATGCAACATTACACTTAACGGTATATTCATGTACCGGTACCTGTAATGGGTCAATTGGTTTTAATGATAACACCAGATGAAGCCACCTGTACATAGGGCTAAGTGAGGGAGAAAAAAACCCACAACAGAATAGTTAAATTTGATCCAAAGGCAAAATAATGATTTTTTTTAAATTCTACATTAAAGAAATAAACCTCTTTTAGAAAGCTTAAATCTCTGCGAGTTTGAAGCTTGACACACTGGCAAAAGGACTTTAAATCAAATAATAATTTCATCCAGTCTTTTTTCAACCATGACTTTTTCGTAACTTGGTATGAAGTGGGGTTTTACAAGAAATGTCAAGATTCCTAGTTTGTTTGTTTGGGGATTTTATCATCCAATTAAGCTCAATTAATATGACATTTGCTTTAATTCTGTTTGTTTGCTAAGTTCAACATCCAACATGTTCTATTAGACTTCTTTACCAGGAATAACATATGAAACCATGGATTTTAGTTTTCAGGGATTTCAATGAGAGAAAGCGATACCATAAACCTACAGGAAGCATAGGTAGATTCCAAGTTGCCTGGAGTCTATGCTGTTTTCAAAACATACAATTTCTTGAAATTTTCATCTATTTGAGATTAAAATGAAATTCTGACATGTAGGCAAAATCCTACAAACTGGCATCCTATATACTGGACCTCCAGATGAAATAATGCAAAGTTTAATATTATTTATAGATTTAAAAAAATAAAACATTCTACATTGATACTGCTAGATTCTGTCCAAAAAGCAGTATATAACATGTAATTACTCTAATATAAGTTAAATCAATTAGTTTTTGTAAATTGGATGAACAGTATATATATTGATGATAATTAGAAACAGGTACTAATTGTGTGTTACATGAATAGCTGAAAATTAGTAGAATTCTCATTACACGGATGTCTGGTGTCAACACTTTAGGAAATATCCTGGTCAAATATTACAAATTTGTTTAATCTAGCAGACAGGAAAATGGTGCTAAACAGGAGTTTCAGGTCAGAGGTCAAGGTCAAATGACACTTGTGTACAGGCAGCAACATCTAGTGTGATGTGGTAAAATAACCATGCTGAAGGGCCACTAGGCCAATGATATGGCCACAAAAGAGTCAACATGGCCACCACGTCACCTTTAGTATAGAAGTCGGTGAAGTGGAGCAGTCCATATGCTCAATGGCATTGGCCACATGATGGTACGGTATAATTTAACAAATTAGCTTTTGCCGGGTATGCGTTGTTGCATTAGTAGGAGAATAGGACTGTGGGTTTGTACACTAAATGCAAATTTGGTAGAAGATCGAAGGAGTCGTATTCATGGGCAGCCCAATGGAAGAGGCCCTTAACTAGGAACATTAATGAAGTGTAAATGTGCAGTGATGAGGTTTTTTGTCCTTTGTGATTTCCTCCCTTAGAGACGACCTGCAAAATGAGAATAGTAACCTTTAGTTACACGCAATACTTATCAACATGGAGTTCTTATACCAAGGCATGGCCATTTGAAAATAACAAATAGAATCCGGAGAGAGGGTTTCACTGGGTTCAGGGGGCCTGTTTTTTTAGGTATTGTAATTGAACATTTAGGCTCAGCTCAGAGCTAAAATGATCTTTTTATTCTGTTAACTTATTTTCTCCTTTGTTTTACATTGACCTCTAGAATGAGAACGAGAAACTATGGATCAACATGTTAGTGTTGAACAAAGCATGAAGGTGGGGTGGTGATTGAATCTATGAGATAAACTTAGGAAGAAATCTCACCCCTACACATTTACCGAGGTGAGAGTTCTTTTACGTACTATACACCTGTGCCCTAAAATACTTCAAATACCAACCTCTGCTGTGCAATCGGTTGAGTCGTACCAGCATACTGTGCCGGTATGACACCGTACCACCATACTTTAAAGACTCAATCTGATTGGATAAGAAAATCAATTGACCTATCTATGACGATGCTATGCGTAAACGGTTGTTACAAAATGTAAACAAAGACGATCGCAAGCAAATAATTACGCAAACATATTATATTTGTGAGTAAACCATAAAATATGGCCCATAATGCTCAAATAAGACTAGTCTAGCGATTTACAGCAATCTAACAACAAGTATATGAAGTGCGAAGTGATATTACGATACATAGCAACGCGAATACGTGTAATTACGGAAATACAAAAACAAATCATAAATAATCAATATCCAGACCAAAAAAATCAAAACAGAAAATTAACAAATAATAATATAAGACTAATTTTGCAAAAAAAAAGAATTTTCTATGAGTTTTAATTCTATTTACGAAATCGTGGCTATGAATATTGCGATGAAATACGCTAGCGAACACACTGCATTGCTTAAGGAAACTCGCAAAGCCATAAAATGGAGTGGCGCAGTATGGCCAGCGAAATACCGGGAAACCAGCTCAAGTTAGTAGCAGAAAGTGACTTCCGCACTACCAGTCTAGTTTGATTTTCGCCTCAACATCGGCTTATTTTAGTAAGTTATTGATTATTGACGAATATTTAGAGGTGTATAGTACAAGTCAAACTAGTTAACCTAATAGGGACAGCTCTTTGTACCTTGTTACTTTCGCTAAAACTACTGCATTCGCTCTCCGAGCTCGTTTTAGCGAAAGTAACGCGGTACGAGGAGCTGTCCCAATTAAGTTAACTAGTTTCCCTTAATTCCCACACCACACAGACATGATATGAGAAGGATTGGCCTTTGATATAGCAGTAAATCTACCACTGCTGGGGGTGAAGGAGACAAGAGGCTGAAGTGGAACTCGAATCAACAAAGTCTGACAACCTTGGGATTACAACTCCAGTGCTTTAACAACTGAGCTAACTCCTCACTTCCAAGCAGAACATGAAGTATAAGATCAGAACTTACCGACTTTAATGCCTTTTAGTTCTCTTTGGCTGTTCGCGTTTCGTCTGAAAGAAAAGAAAAAAAGTTATATAAATATATATAAAAATAGATAACCTAATCATGCACCCATTTTGACACCATCCTATATTCGGAATGATTGTGCTAGATTCTGATCGATTCACACCTATTTTTGACTTAATCCTGCTAGATCATGGTCAGGATGTGTCACATATTCACCCAATCCTGCTAGATTTTGGTCAGATTGTGCCACATTTTGACCCAATCCTGCTACTTTTTGGTCAGTTTGTGTCACATTTTTTACCTGATCCTTCTAGATTCTGATTATATCAGGTTTCGCCTGTTGACTGGATTGTTTTGAACTCCGATAAGATTTTATGTCATTTGACCCGATTGTGATGTTGTCTCATCCTCCTCCCTTCTGACCACATTAAGTTAGATTCTGACCTCATAATAAAACAACATCTTGAATGCTCCTAAATAGACCTATCTTATAACAGGGATGTCAGTTGAGGAAAAAGTGGACATATTTTACATGTAGAATTTGCCACATTAAAAAGACTGAGAAATCATGGAAAACACTTGTTGGCAGTCATAGTGTGTGGACAATTTAGTAGTTTTGTTCTTATAGCTTTTTGTTGTAGTAGAAAAAAACCTTGAGTACCTGGAATGAGAACTGACAACCCTGTGTTAACAACACTCTAAATCTATAGTGTGAACTATGACCATGCAACATATGAACAGATCAATCTAACATCTCACTAATAAATCAGGCATGGGACTGAGGAATTGCAAAAAATCTGTAAAAATCAGCAGGGACTTTGGATGCCGCCGCAGTTGCCAACAGGGCCCAGGGATAGTGCCCCAGGGGCTGGGCTGGGGGCAAGGCCCCTGGAATCTCCTGCTATTTGAGCTTGTTTGTTTGTTGCTTGTTTGGGTAGTTTAACGTCCAATTTGTTCAATTAGACTTGAGCAATTCTAACCGAATTCCTTGAGTCAGCTGAGAGCTATAACGGCTAGAATTTCACAGATATTTCTCACCATCTTTGAAGTTTGAAGCCCACTTCTAAAACTGGCCAGATTTAGATTGATCTCAGGAATCGGTAAAGTGGGAAACATCCCATGCCTGATAATTACAGGAATGGTACTGTCAACGAGCCCACTTACTTAAAGGGAGTGTGTTTCCCAGAAGGAAAACGACCAGAATCTACCGAGTGCAAATTCTGAAATAAAACCCATCATTTTCCAAAATCAATGGTAATAAAAAGATTCAGATATTTCCCTTTAAATACATCATTTTACACCATAGCAACTGCCAGGGTTATATCATAATGAGAATTTACAAGATGAGGGTGATGGACAAACAGGAAAGGCAGCAGAACAACTGAACCCAAATCCTGGGAAATGTCTCCACTCTACCAAATGATACTATTTAAGTTTCCAGTAAGTGATGTTCATTTTGTGCCAGTCACATGGAGATAAGATGTGAAGTGCACAGAGTGTTTTATCATCATCTGTAGCAAGTTTCACATTTCCAATTTGAATCTACTGGGCACAAAAAAATCACATTTCATGGCAGTTGCTGTCACTTATTAAAAGCTGTACATTGACTTTGTGCAATCAGCAGAGTGTTTGCCACTGAGCCATCCTTATGCCAAAAGCAACAGTCTTCTTAGTTAGTCAAACAAAAGGGGACAAGAATGAGTACATTAAGGCAGCTGTTATTGTTAAGCAAGCCACTTAAAGTGCACTGTGTGATATGCAAGACTTACTGAACTTTATGCTGCAGGTATGATAAGTCAGACTTACCATTGTGCACAGGGACATTCTGAATGAATGTGAAAAGACTTACCAATGTGTGCAGGAACAACAAGCATAAAAAGTCAGACTTATCGCTGCACACAGGGACTTTTTCAGCGAGTATGAGAAACCAGACTTACCGTTGTGCGCATTGACTTTCTCAACAAGCGTAAAAAGTCAGACTTATCGCTGCACACAGGGACTTTTTCAGTGAGTATGAGAAGTCAGACTTACCGTTGTGCGCATGGACTTTCTCAACAAGCGTAAAAAGTCAGACTTATCGCTGCACACAGGGACTTTTTCAGCGAGTATGAGAAGCTAGACTTACCGCTGTGCGCATGGACTTTCTCAACAAGTGTGAAAAGTCAGGCTTATCGCTGCACACAGGGACTTTTTCAGTGAGTATGAGAAGTCAGACTTACCGTTGTGCGCATGGACTTTCTCAGCGGTGAATCGGTCTCGCTCTGCACCGCCGTCTCTGCCTGGCTGGACTTGGTGCGTGTTGCTCGGGATGACCGTCGTACTGGTGTGGGTGAGGAGTGTACATCGTTCTCAGGTTCACTGAAAACAAGGTGTAAACTTCTTTTATCCACATTCATCTACCTGATATCAGGCTCATAAATTGTCTACGACATGGGATTTGGAAATAATCTTAACATCTAGAAAAAGAGTATTGAGCTTTCGGGTCTGTATTTGTACCTATTATAAGTAAATTCTGATCTCCACAGAGAACTAAAATGGCTTTTCTTTACAGTTACTATAGTTAAGAGAGTTAGCATAGAAGACATGCCACCTACAATTGTACGGCCATGAATATGGACCACTTACATGTTATACAGCCATAAAACGACATAGGTAGGAGTGGGCAGTACACGTTTGTTTGTTTGGTTTGATCTAACGTCCAGTTAACCATTACAGGTTCTGACCAGACTTTCACAAGGTTCTTTTATACCCCGAGGGTGGTGATCAAATCTATGTAATGAATTTAGGTAGAAATCTCACACCTACACATTTACCGAGGTGAGAGTTCCTTTTACTTCCCACACCACATAGATATGGTAAAAGGATTGGTCTTTGATATAGCAGTAAGTTTACCACTGCTGGGGGTGAAGGAGAAAGGTGGCTGTACACCACACCACATAGACATGGTATGAGAAGGACTGGCCTTTGATATAGCAGTAAGTCTACCACTGCTGGGGGTGAATGAGAAAGGTGGCTGTACACCACATCACATAGGCATGGTAGGAGAAGGACTGGCCTTTGATATAGCAGTAAGTCTACCACTGCTGGGGGTGAAGGAGAAAGGTGGCTGTACACCACATCACATAGGCATAGTAGGAGAAGGACTGGTCTTTGATATAGCAGTAAGTCTACCACTGTTGGGGATGAAGGAGAAAGGTGCCTGTACACCACATCACATAGGCATAGTAGGAGAAGGACTGGTCTTTGATATAGCAGTAAGTCTACCACTGTTGGGGATGAAGGAGAAAGGTGGCTGTACACCACATCACATAGGCATAGTAGGAGAAGGATTGGTCTTTGATATAGCAGTAAGTCTACCACTGCTGGGGGTGAATGAGAAAGGTGCCTGTACACCACATCACATAGGCATAGTAGGAGAAGGACTGGTCTTTGATATAGCAGTAAGTCTACCACTGTTGGGAATGAAG
Source organism: Alentia gelatinosa (assembly GCA_950022655.1). Classification (NCBI taxonomy): domain Eukaryota; kingdom Metazoa; phylum Annelida; class Polychaeta; order Phyllodocida; family Polynoidae; genus Alentia; species Alentia gelatinosa. The sequence goes on from OX465582.1 coordinate 3,844,386, forward strand.
GAGAAAGGTGGCTGTACACCACACCACATAGACATGGTATGAGAAGGACTGGTCTTTGATATAGTAGTAAATCTACCACTGCTGGGGCTTAAGGAGGAGAGTGGCTGCAGTGGGACTCGAACCCACAAAGTCCTACAACCTTGGGATTACCAGTCGAGTGCCTTAACCACTGAGCTAACTCCCCGCGCTGTCACAGAGAACATTGGACACCTACCTGCTGCTGACCTCGGCCTGCGACGTGGTTTTTTGTTGAGATTTTGTTCTCTTGGTTGTTTTTGCGGTCGGCCTTGACTTTGTTGTTCTTTTGTTGGGTTTAAGTGGTTCTTCTGCAAGAGAAAACCTACTTCTGAAACATATAGCGACTTGTTTGCCTGTTTGTTTAGTTTAACTTCCAATTTGTTCAATTAGACTTACTTTGGTTAAATGTAGCAACAATTTACGAGGTTGGTTTGTTGGTTTGATTTAACGTCCAGTTAACCATTACAGATTCTCACTAGACTTTCTCAAGGTTCTTTTACACCACAAGGGTGGTGATCGAATCTATGTAATGAATTTAGGTAGAAATCTCACCGCTACACATTTACCGAGGTGCGAGTTGTTTTACTTCCCACATCACATTGGTATGAGGACAACTGATCTTTGATATAGCAGTAAATCTACCACGGTTGGGCTTGTAGGAGAAAGGTAGCTGAAGTGGGACTCAACCCCACAAAGTCCCACAGCCTTGAGGTTACTGAAATAACCGAACGCATACCTGTGTCAGCCTCAATCTCTGGTTTGTCGGCCTGGTTCTGCGTTACAGGTCCTAGTGCAGTGCGAGCGGGGTCCGGGGAGGTTTCTTCTGTCCGTATCTGTTTTAAACAAGTATGTATAAACTGGCAGGGATGTCAGTTGGGGTCAGGGAAAAAAGTGGAAATTTTTTTTTACATGTGGATTTTTCTGCCTCAACGAGACAGAAAACTTGGATATGTCCTTGTTGTCTATGGCATGGGGCTGAGGGTCTGTCAGGAGGTTCAAACCACTGTTCTATTGGCGTAAATGAGGCTAAATCAATATTATCTTTGTTTTACATTAGGAAAAGCAATTACATAAACTGAATATGGAAAAGTGGATTTCCACGGAAAAGTGGAAAACTGACATCTCTGAACTGGCGTTTAAAAAAGTCTGTCACTGCTGCGCAGTTTAGCCAGTGAATAAGGATGTTAAAATCAAATTATTTATCTATTAATTGAGAATTTTTTAGGCATATATTATACTATTGTGTTAAAGTGTAAAATACATTTGATAAAACATTTGTGGCATAATCCCCCATTGAGTATTTTTTTCTGAATACCCAATGGGTATTGGATACGAGTTCGAATGTTAAGTCTATGGGGAAAATACCAGGGGTAAGATAAATATCTGAAATCAATGGTTATTGTCCCAAAAAGTCCCTGTATACAACATATAAACGATGGGTATTGGTTGACTGTGGCCCCATAAATTTTCAATGGGTTCATTCTAATGAATGGATTATAAAATAGCTTTTTTTGCCTGGTTTTGTCTGAGATAAGAAAGGAAGGCTCACCGTGGTACTGGTTCTGGATGGTGAGTTGGTAGAGGTGGTAGTGAGGTCTGCCGCAGTGCTCGCTGTCGGAGAGATGGTGTCGCTCGTCGTGTCTGGAACATCTCGACTCGGGCTTCGATCCACCGTAGTCTCACTCAGAGTGGTCGCGTCTTCCATCACAGTCTCCGAATCTGCTTTATCGCCACCCAGCGCGTGAATCATCTCCTGGAACTTCTGCACCACCTTCTTTGTGCGTTTATCCTTGATTTGCTACAGGTTTAAGAATACAATTTGTTGACATTGTTTTGTGTTTATGTTCCCATAACATTTTACATGAAAAAGAAACGATCACGGATTATTAAAAATATAATAAAATATTGCTGACGCTTCAAAGGGTTGCCCATTTATATCAGAAAAAAATATTGAAATATTTTTTATCCTAATATAGGGTTTACGCATTACATACGCATTACAGTGGGGAATCAAGGGAAAGCTTAAGTTTTTACATGGGTCAGTGGGGAAGTTCAGTGGGGGATCATGAGCTGTGGCTGAATTGGGTAATCTAGCAGTTGGTATATCAATATTACACAAACAATTATTTTGTCATTCTAAAAATGAAAACATGAATTTAATGAAAACATTGAAAGCTGGCCTCCCTGTTTTAATCATGGATTGCAATAACCTAAAGCGTAGGTGCCTGCGGCCAAATCACCCCTGCGGGTAAAGGTGCTGGTGGCAGTGTGTGCCGCTAAGGGACGGGCACATTGTAGTCAGAACTCAAAATTTGATGGCATAATCATATGATATGATACATAATCTAAAATATATCTTTAAAAAAAAAATAATAATACTCAATTTTAGTTTATGTGAGCATTTATTCAATATTGCTGCATTATTTCCTAGTTAAAAGCAATTTAAGTAAATATCAAAGAAGTGATATTTTTGTATTATTTTTGTTCCAATAGAGGTGCGTTGGCACGTTCTGTGGTCGTAATGCGGTGGGAGTAGGATCTATTTTGACAGCTAAGCCTCGTCCATACACATTCTAAATAGTAGAGAAGTGATGCCCTTGCTAGCAGACAGCTATGAGTTTACCTCATTGATGGATTCGGCAAGCACGGACAGGTCCTTCAGGCCGGGGTGGTTCGCTGACAGCTCGAGGGTTGCGAAGGCTCGACACAAGGGACGCACGCTGCAAGAGTCCTCCTCCTGGAGCTCGCTGAGAATCTCGTTACACAGCTTCACTGCCAGGGTGTCGTGACTTGTCGTCTCCTACGAGATTAAGATAACATATGACTATATTTATCACCTGTTTACTATACAAGGCTGAAAGGTCTGTCTCCAGCAGATGCTACCTTGAAGTGAGAGCGCAAAACATTCTCATCCATCGTTGTAACCATGGCGTGCTCATAACTGTGACATCACTGAAAGTATGACAACAGTTATAACGACAACAACCCACTGTATCCCAGATACCAGGATTTGGCAGCAACCTTCAACAAATCGATGTTTGCCGTGTACAGCCTCAAACGGCCATTTGTTTCACAAGATGATTCTTGTTTTTGGGGTGTGTGCAAGGTTTCGCTGCATAACAGCTCATCAGGCATCATAAAAGAATATTAAAAATATGCATCTATCTGTCATGCCATGTGTTCTACTTCAGAGAATCCTATTTATTACCAAATAGACAGTCATTCAACACTGTTTTCTATCTAAAACCTGAGAGATGTACCATTAGAGGTGATATTTATTAAATATGACTAAATGAGTGCTAAATAAATCCAGTTCCTATTTGAAAATGCGCAATAGGAGACAGACATTGAATTTGAAAATAATAAAAATAATATGGAAACGCAGTACTTTGTTTTTCTTAGAGAATTTCTATTTTCAAATGAGTTAAAATGCCCACTTTTTCGTTAAATCAGGTTTTCTCCAAATTTACTTTTTAAAAAATAAAGAGCTTTTAATATACTGGAGTGAAGTTCAGACTTTAGTTGCCCATCTTTCACCTGCTCCAGTGGATTCCACAGATACAGGTTACCAGGGATGTCGGTTGGGGTCATGAAAAGCAGAGGAAATATTTGTGGAATTTACTGCCTCAGAGAGACTGAGAAAACATGGAAAATACATCATCAGTGGCCATGGAGGGAGACTGGGGTGTGGGGGGAGGTTTGAAACACTGTTGATGTGAATGAGGCTCAATTTATTCTCTCTTTATTTTACAAAAACAATTGAATTTCATAAATTGAAAATGACAAAAAAGGATTTCAAATGAATTATATGAATTGAAAATGAAAACAAGGATTTCCTTGGAAATAGGGAAACTAACATCTCTAGGTTACAGGGGTAGAAGAGAGAAATATTTTTTCCAACAAATGCTAATCCCCTTAGGGCGAGACCTGCTTGACCGAAAAAAAACTTTGTAGAAGAGAGTATTACGTACGATGTCTGACCGCTTCATACTGAGCAGGTGGCGCGCGTTGGTGAGTTGTACGAGCAGGTTCAGCACGTTGTTGTGGTCGATCTCTGTCAGCGGGCTGGAGGGAGGCGCCTTGAAGAGCGTACGCAGAGTGGGCAGAATGGCCTCCTCCACCACCGCCTGGTTCGGGCTGAAATCACAGCTACCAATCATTAACTGACATTTTTAATATTATAATCATATCTCTGATACAATTACAACAAGATCAAACCTAGTATAAGGGTACGGCGAGTGGGCATTTGGCCTCTGCCACAACTGCCTGGTTCGGGCTGAAATCACGGCTACCAATCATTAACTGACATTTTTTTTTTTAAATTGAAAAATTGTGCATATGCTGCTTCTTTGTTCTATTGAGTACAATATGGGTAGGGGGGTGGGGAGTTCCAAAATTTCAGAAATTCTGCATACATTCTTTATAGATGGCCCCCTTCCTACAATAAATGAGTTTCCTACTTACACGCTTGCGAATGCATAGATGGGGAAGAAGGTTCCGAGACAGTGACGAAGCAAGGTGTCGTCTTCGGTGAGCGGATTATACCACAGCAGCAAGAGTCGCGAGATGAGTTTCGGGGCGACAATACGACCTGCCAACATCAACTTGGCCAGACCCTCCGCTGCCACCGTCCGCAGCTCCGAAACCTGAAATCATGTTCTTGTGTCTGTAAGATTTGTGACTTTTACTGGGGCTGAAGTAGCAAGCACATAAATACTAATGATTGCTTTATTGCCTTTCATAGTTTAGGATTATAATTCTTCTTCATTTCTTGAAGGTTTTATGAGGATAATAATAAATTTTATGCCTTCTTGCAAGTAGTATGTATGTTCGATACTACCCTTCAAACAGGATGTCATTTGGGGTCATGAAAAGAAATGGAAATACTTTTCACATTGAATTTACTACCTCAAAGAAACATGGAAAACATATCATTGTTGGGCATGGAATAGGGCTGAGGTCTGTGGGAGGTTTGAACCCAGATCTACCCCCACTAAGGACTCTCTCGAAGCCAGAGATTCCGTTAGGAGCGTATGTACACCCACATACAAGTAAGCCTCAGTCAAATAGTCTATCATAAATGCGATTTGACGCCAAGCGAACTCAGACGAACAGTCAAACGCGCGGCGAGACACGCCTTGCGGCAACTTCCAATCAACAACGCCGCTGGGGGTCGCGTGAGCGCCCCAGCCAATGAAACTCGCCGAAACTAGGGCACGCAGCAGGGCGTGGGAACCTCCCCGTGTCCGCTTCCCTTGTCTCTCTATTACGTGGTCGCAAGCGGTGGACGAAGGAGGTGAAACATTGATACGCCCCATCTTTTCACATAGGTTTGAACCCAGACTTTTAATTTAGATATGTGTTCTACAATACTTTGAGTTCATAAAAAAATATAAATATACCTGGCGAGAACCATATCTCCGCAGACCTCAGACCGACCAGTAACAGGAAATAGACTTGGCTTTGCATACCTTGCTGTTGAGAAGGTCCGTAAGTATCAACATGAGGCTCTTGGAGTGCGCTTTGTCGTCGACCTTCTTTTCTTTGGTTGGAATCTGGTCCTCATCCTGCTCCATCTCAATGCTCTGATCACTTTTCTCGTTGTCTTCGTCTTCTTTCTCTTCGCACCCCTCCTCCAGTGTCTCGAAGCCGAAGATCAACAGAAGGTCAAAGATGACCTGCAGGGCCTTGACCTTCACACTGATGATATCGAGTTGTGACATCTGACGAAAGGAAAGAATGAATCTATTATTATAGGCAGGGATCACAGTTGTGGTCTGGACAAAAAAGTAGATATATATTTTTTATGGAATTTACTGCCTCAGAGAGACAAGGAAAATACATCAATGTTGTTTGTTTGTTTGTTTAGTTTAACGTCCACTATGTTAGACTTACTTCAGGTTTGACGGAAACTATGAGATGAATTTAGGTAGGAATCTCACACCTACACATTTACCGCGGTGAGATTCTTTTATTTCTCACACCACATAGACATGGTATGAGAAGGTCTGGCCTTTGATATAGTAGTAAGTCTACCATTGCTGAGTTAGGGAGAAAAGTGGCTGCAGTGGGGCTCAAACCCACAAAGTCTGACAACCTTGGGATTACAATTCCAGTGCTCTTCACCATTGAGCTAACTCCCCACCTTGGTCGCTTTAGTAACGCTTGCATGCAAGCATATCCGGCCTGCTCCATGCTGAGGCGACCGAGAGAGAAAACATGTCAGTTTCAGCCACGACGTGGGGCTGAGGTCTGTCGGGATGTTTTGTTGACATGATTGAGGCTCAATTAATATTATTTTATATTCACACAAAGAACATACATTCTACATAGTGAAAATAACAAAAATAGATTTCTGATTTATAATTTCAAAAACAAAAACTCACAGCGATGAAGAGGACGAGGTGTTTCTTGGCTAAGTCTAGTTTGAGGAGACAGCAGAGACCGAGCGCCTGTACGGCCAGGTTCCTCACCGCAGGGTCCTCGTTCTGTACGCCGGGCAGAATCTGTCACACGACAAAAACATATAGACAGCCATGTCAGCAAGGAAATATTTGAATCCTTATTTATCAACAATCCCTTACCATCAATATTATTTTGGTACGAGATAAATGATATTTTGGCGCTAGATATGAATAAATATTGGTATACATGCTAGGGGCCATCCATAAAGTATGTACGCAGAATTTCTGAACATTTTTCACCTCCCACCCCCTCTGCTGATTTTGTACGCAATATAACAAAGAAGGAGCATATGCAAAATTTCCGATTTTTCCGAAATTTTGGACACCCCCCCCCCCCCTCAGTGCGTACATACTTTATGGATGGCCCCATACAGGAATGTCAGTCGGACTTAAGAAAAAATGGAATCAACTGCCTCAGAGTCCAAGAATAAAATCTAAAAGGGAGAAAAAATTAAAGCCCACCCAGACTTAAGAGGGCTGTCTAGTGCGTATTCGTCGGAACCAATCAGATCTCATCAAACTGATGCTATAAATAGAACAACGAACCACATTATCTGTTTCACCACCCAGCTAGGAAATCCAGGTCGTCAATATCAGCCGTGCTCTCTTTGACCATAACGGACCTATGTCTTCACTCTGTGCCGTACGAACCGCACTATTGTAAGTTGTACTATGATTGGTTCCGATGAATACGAACTAGACAGTGGTGCTCGCAAGGCTAATCAGGGACGGGAAGAATGTACGGCTTCAGATACTATCGTAAAACTGGATGAGGTTTAATCTTGGCCACCGTATTCCACGACTGGAGTTTGGCAAAGTGACTTCATGAGGCAAAGCCGAGTGAAGTCCGGAGCCAAAACTTCAGGAGTGGAATGCGGTGGCTAAGATTAAAACGAATCAGGTTTTGATTTTATCCTACCCTATTTCCTCGATTTTGGAATATTGCGTGATAACAATGCTGTATGCCACTAGTGGCATATAAAACTCTGTATGCCAGTCAGCGTGGCATATGGAAACCCAATGTTAAGTCTATGGGATTTTATATTAGGGGTAGGATAAAAGCGGTCTTATACTTCGAGGAGCTGATGTGTAATAATATCCAAGCATATGCAAGGAGATCGCTCAGACAACTCTGAGTAGAGTACAACCACTTTTATCCGAAACCAGTCTATATTGTATTAATCATCCAACTTTTCCTGACAAGTGCGGTACCCATATTAGTTCATTTTAGGTTAGCACTATTTTTTCATATGAACTATTTTTCTGTATGCACCAGGTTTCACAGCCTAGAGCATACAACATATCGGTGTGCTCTGGGTATGTAGATACACACTGCCCATGTGTTTTCTATGGACACTTTGTATTAGGTGGAAATAGAAAGCTGAGATTCCAGTAGATAAAGTCAGGACTAACGAGACAAAGGAGACCTACCAGAGTCTCAACGAGTGTCTGTAGCGAGGCAGGGATCTGTCGGAAGGTCACGGTGGACAACATGCTCGTCGCGATGGACATGCACTTGAGAAGTGTGGCCGAGTCCTTCCTCTCCGTCCGCACCTCCTGATGGTGAGAGATACAGGTCAGTGGGGTTTGGTAATAATGAAAGATTAAATAAATAACAAAACAAGAGCTAAGTGTGCATCTTCAAATAAGATTTATCGGACTCTAAAAGCCAAATTAGCCGGTGGACACATTTACAATACAAGTGCTAATCTAAGGCTAAATTATGGTAACATTTCCTTTATTATCCATCGTACACAAAGACCCCATTAAAAATGTATGGGGACTCAGTAAGACTCAGTAAACCACGACTCATTATATAAAACCTGTCAGATATCATAACTGTGGTATACAGATGAGGTTGACGTCTTAATACACTGGCTAACGCTTGTGTATAACTACGCGTCAACCTCTCCTGGTTTACGGCTGCCTGTTCACAAAACGGATTTGAATCCATGACACTTTTTAACAATGGGTGGTGGTTTAACAAGTCCCAGTACATTCACATTGAGAACTTTGTATACAATAGATAATAAACAATGGGTCCTGGTTTACTGAGTCTCCATACATTCAAAATGGGTACTTTGTGTACGATGGATAATAAATAATGGGTCATGATTTACTGAATCCCTGTACATTCTCAATGGGTACTTTGTATACGATGGATAATAAACAATGGGTAGTGGTTTACTGAGTCGCCATACATTCACAATGGATACTTTGTGTACGATGGATAATAAATAATGGGTAGTGGTTTACCAAATCCCCAGACATTCACAATGGGTACTTTGTATACGATAGATATTAAACAATGGGTCGTGGTTTCCTGAATCCCTGTACATTCACAATGGGTACTTTGTATACGATAGATAATAAACAATGGGTATTGGTTTACTGAGTCGCCATACATTCACAATGGGTACTTTGTATACGATGGATAATAAACAATGGGTCGTGGTTTACGGAGTCTCCATACATTCACAATGGGTACTTTGTATACGATGGATAATAAACAATGGGTAGTGGTTTACTGAATCCCTGTACATTCTCAATTTTGTGTATGATGGATAATAAACAATGGGTAGTGGTTTACTGAGTCGCCATACATTCACAACAGGTGCTTTGTGTATGATGGATAATAAACAATGGGTAGTGGTTTACTGAGTCCCATACATTCACAACAGGTGCTTTGTGTATGATGGATAATAAACAATGGGTATTGGTTTACTGAGTCGCCATACATTCACAATGGGTACTTTGTATACGATGGATAATAAACAATGGGTCGTGGTTTACTGAGTCTCCATACATTCACAATGGGTACTTTGTATACGATGGATAATAAACAATGGGTAGTGGTTTACCAAATCCCTGGACATTATCAATGGGTCCTTTGTATATGATGGATAATAAACAATGGGTAGTGGTTTACTGAGTCGCCATACATTCACAATGGGTACTTTGTATACGATAGATAATAAACAATGGGTAGTGGTTTACTGAGTCTCCATACATTCACAATGGGTACTTTGTATACGATGGATAATAAACAATGGGTAGTGGTTTACTGAGTAATCTACTTTGTATAAGATGGATATTAAAATAATAGCACGGCCTACCTGGGTCAAGGGATGCTCTAGCTGCTGCTGCAGCTGCTCTTTCTCCTCGTCCAGCTTCTGCACCTGCTCCTTCGTTGCAGCGGCTTCCGCGAACTGCTGTTTGGTGACCTGCTCCTCGAGCTCCTCGCGTAGCTGGTTCAACTTGACGCGCACCTGAGCTAACTGAATTCAAACGAGGTGTGTGTCAGTACATGTCAGACATTACCACTAGCCATTTTAACTTATTATTATATACCTATGCACAAACTCAGTCTAAATACTTACTGCTGCTCGGGGTATAATAACGCGCTACATATTGTGTGATACGCCGTGTATCTTTGTACCCAGATACATATTGCGTGCTTTGACAGTCCTATAGCGAGCTTTGGAAATCAATGCATTCTGATCGGCCAAGAGGCTGACAACACTGGGCGGAAGATTTACAAATGGCGGATGCGCTCACTTCGCGTGTTTCGAGAAGTGTAGACAATAAATCGTTCTGAACGGTTTATCGTCGACACCTCGAATAAGTATCTCCGTATTAGCGCCATAACTTTGTTTCTATGTATTATTATATACCTGTGTGTGAATGTCTAGGAAATACTGCCCGCTGCTAAGGGTGCATTATAGATAATAAATAATGTTCTGCCTCACTGAGACATGATTAATTAGCCATGAAGTGTTGACTTTGTAAAGTGAATAAAATGGCCTTGTTCATCAATTTTAGGTATATTATGATAAGAATATGTAGTGACTGAGTTCCGTAGGGGTGATATTCTTGGCCCTTTGTACCATAAATATCTCTCCGCCTCCAGTTTCCGGACATATTTAATATGGCACAAAAGACCTCAAACGTCCATCTTTACAGGTTCAGTAACTATGTTTTCTCTTAATACAAACAAGCCATCAGTCCATCAGTTTCTGCCATCTCTGACAATTATATATTCATATCATTACTTTACAAACATTGTAATACCGGAGAGTAAATCTGTCTCACCTTTAATTCGATCTGCCTTTTCTCGTCAGTGCTGCGCTGGTCTTCTACGACAGTGATGGGCTCACGAATGTCTGCGATAATCTCGCAGAGAATGTTGATTCGCGTTACGGGATCTTTTTGGAACTGTTCGAGACGCGCCACGAGCGTACCCATGATGGTGTGCGTGGTGAGCTCTGATACCAACAGGTAGTCGATCAGCTTCCCGATCACTTTCCTGTGGTTGATAATAATAAACAACACTCAATTAGTTGTGGTCAGAAAAACAAAGAACAGTAAAACCCCGGTTATAAGCTGACCCCCCACTACAGTCCATTCTGGGGGCATTTCAACTTTAAGGAAACACCAATTATAAGCTGAATCCCAACTTTGGGGTCCTGCCCCCCCCCCCATCCCCCCCACCCCCCACTCACAACTCATTGTAGAATTTTTGGTACAGAATATGAACATTTCAATGAACTTTTTACCAATATAGGATATCACATGCTATCTGACTAGTTTGGGATTTTTCAAAAAACAATTTTTGAAAATTTCTGATTATAAGCCGGCCCCTGACTTTGGCAAAAATTCATGTCGATTTAAAAAAAAAACATACTTAAGAAAAATCGGCTTATAAGCGTGGTTTTACGGTACAAATATTGTCCTTGGAAGTTTGCTACAAACTCGGGATGTCAAAATTCCCTGACATTTCCTTCACTTTCCCCAATGAATTTAATTTTTCCTGATATTTTTCGGTCCATCCATTTTTTATTACCTTAGAACCGGACTTTCAAAACACCATTCCTTAAATGATTACAACAAACCTTCCTTGGCAACTTCTGTATCCAAGGTGATACTAAAAGCAACACGTCTTTCCATTGGAACCATCTGATATATCTTATATAACATATATTTTGAGGGTATAAGTGTTTTCCAGTTCTTCATCTAGAAATACTATTTTTGAAAATTTTGCACATGCTCCTTCTTTGTTCTATTGCTTACAAGGTAGGGAAGGAAGATCCAAAATTCTGGGAACATTCTTTATGGATGGCCCCTAGAGGACTTACCGTCCGGCCTCGTCGGACAAGTCGAGGAACGCGGCGAGGTCGAGCAGCTGGTGCAGGATGAAGTCGTTGGTGAGCTGCTCCTCTAGATCCTTCTCTTCGTTCATCGCAGCTACCACCCTGCGCAACACACCAGGGATGAACAATATTAACCAGGAATATTACTATTAGGGTTTTGTTTGTTTGTTTGGGTGATTTTATGTCCGGTCAACCATTGCAGGTCCTTTCAAGACTTCCTCATTGTTTACAACCATGGATTCCACCAATGATTTTCAAATTTGTTTGTATACTAACTCAACTTTGGTCTGCTTGTAGCAGTGGGACCCTATGCCTGTTTTATAGTGCTGCCACACTGAAGGGCTGTGCCGCAGACCATTGACACAACACTCCGCCGGTCACATTATACTGACAATGGCAATCAGGGACATCAGTTGCATGAGAACAATTGTTTTTATTTGTTTGTTTGAGTGATGTTACATCCGGTCAACCATTTTTGGTTCTTTCCAGACCTCCTCATTGTTTGAAGTCTTTGCAATTATGGATTTCTCCAATGATTTCCAAGTACTCCTTGGAGGAGCAAGGATTTTGTTTGTTTGTTTGGGTAGTTTAACGTCCAATTTGTTTAGACTTACTTTGGGTTTGAGCGAATCTATGAGATAAATGTAGGTAGAAATCTCACCCCTACACATTTACCAAGGTGAGAGTTCTTTTACTTCCCACACCACATAGACATGGTATGAGAAGGATTGGCCTTTGATATAGCAGTAAATCTACCACTGCTTGGGGTGAAGGAGAAAAGTGGCTGCAGTGGGACCTGAATCAACATAGTCTGACAATCTTTGGATTATAAGTCCAGTGCTCTTTACCACTGAGCTAACTCCCCACCACATAAATATTTCCCTTCTGATATACTTTTAATAGCTTTTCGAAGATCTTGGTTTCCCTGAGGATTTCTTTCTTATCAGTGTTTGCATCAGGATAAAAAAAAATAAATAAAAAAATAGAGTGGCAGCAAATTTCACATGAAAAAAGATTTTCGGATCGGAAAAATGTTAAAATATTGTTTTATATGGAATTTGCTGCCACCGTTTAAGGTATTGTTCAATTTCGCGGCAATCTCTGGAATCGCCAACACAAATTAGCGTGTAAGTGAGATATTATTTCATAGGAATATCTCCTGCCTATAATTTATCATCTCGGAAGCAATGGTCAGGTGAAATATGAAATAATAGCTCACATACACGCCATTTTGTGTTGGTGATTCTGAAAATCGCTGCGTTTCTCGCTTGGTGTGTCTCCGGCTTAAGGCATGGATAGCGAACGAGACTGAATTAGGTCCTATGGAATCAGACCTGAATGAACCTCAATTGAAATTATCATCATTTCAAATGAGGAAAGCGATTATATATCAAAAATAAAAACATAAATATTCACTGATAAGTAAAAGTGCCATCTCTGTAGACATACTTACTTGGAGAGGAAGGCGCCGAAGGAGGTGGGTAGGGGAAGCACCTTCTCGAGAAGCTCATACCCGGTCACCCCGAGCCCCGACAAGTGCGCGCAGAGCATCCTCCAGTAGAGCACCGACTCGGGGCTCATTTTCTCTGCATCGATCACCAGCCTGTTACACCGAGAAAAAAACAAAACATGTAAATTAAGAATCTTGACAGTTGTGCATGGCATCTACCAGTCGAGCACAGACTCTGGATTAATTTTTATGGCATCAATGTTTTCTTTCCTTCCTTAAACAAAAAATTTATGAAGAAATTGGCGTTGTATATTTAGTTCCAGGGATGCCAGTTGGGGTCCCAAAAAAACATGGACAATTTGTTAACCATAAGGAAAAGGAATTCCTATCATCTGAATCAATTGGGATGTTGGCATGTTGATAAAGAACATTTAGAACATAAATCCAATGAAGATAATGATGTCCCCCCTGAAAAAACACCTTTTATGTTGTGATGGTCCACCTACGTTTACACCATTGGTGCCCCCGTTGGGAAATGACCCGCAGGCTAGTTCCCCGGGTACACAGGCAGAAACCGGCCAGCTGGGGAATTTTTGACCAATCAGAGCCATGGACCCTTTCCATGGCCCATCCATGTTGGCTGCTCCATGTGGTAGGGGGAAACCTGGAAAACGTGCCCCTGGATGCAGCGGGGTGAGGCTGAGGGACTGCGGGGAGGTCCACTGTTCAGTCAGTGGGAAGAGAGGAGGTATAGGGTAAGCTTTTTATGTGTGCATGGGTCTGTGGGGAGGTTCAACTGGTATCTGACAGACTTGTTAGCAGTTGTTAGCTTAATTTTACACAAGAAAACATTTTGTTATCCTGAAAATGAAAACATGATATTCCATGGAAACATGGAAAACTGGCATCCCTGTTAGTTCATGTTATTTTACATGTGTACTACCCCATTACAACTGCTCATCCGCTGCACTGTGACTAAGTATGTATCAAGCGTATGCTCTGGTGGCCAGTGTACTGTATGACACAAGAGTGCTGTCCTCTATAGTTGATAATTATAACTACATTTAAATCGACATTTTTCCACTAATTTTCGCTCATATGAACTGGCATCCTTGATGTCCATTACATGTTATCTATAGCAAAACAAATATTACACACAAAAAAAATGAAATGAATTATTAGAAGTTTAAACCTTCCTTGCTCGTTTGTTTTTATTTCGCGCTTTTGCCACTTACTCTTCGTTCAGGATATCAAAGTTGGCGACGAGTTCATGTGCTGGTATTTTCTTGAAGAGTGCCTTGAGAACTTCCTCGGCAATCTTCAGTGAGTTCTCGACATCGAGACAGCCGAGCAGGTCCAGCAGGTTCGTCTCGAAGGTACGCAGCCATGCCTGGAGGAGACGAGTGATGCACGACTCGCGAACTGCCTCTGTCAACAGAGGGCCACGAAATCAAGGTTTTAACCATGAGTTTTTTAAATGCAATGTTAATTCAGGAATCTCAGTTGGTCAAGAAAATAAGAGAAATTTTTTTTTATGAGAATTTGCTGGCTTAGAGACTGAGAAAACATGGAAAACACATCAAAGTTAGCCTTGGAATTAGGCTGAGGGCCTGTGCAAAGCTTCAAACGAATGTTTTCTTAGTGTGACTGAGGTTCAATTTATAATATGATTGTTTTACACACAAAATTATTTTGTCAATTGGACCAGGAATGTCAGTTGGTGTCAGGATAAAAAGAGGCCATGAAAAAGGATTGAGGTATGTGGGGAGGTTCAAACCAGTTCCATTGGCATGAATGAGGCTCAATGTATACTTTCTACATTATATACATAAAAAAAATATTTTATAAAATGTAAATGAAAACAAGGATTTCCTTGAAAAAAAAGAGGAAATCTGCCATCCTTGACTGGAAATGTAAACAAATAGATTAGACTTATATGTGCTTTCAGTGGCAAAAAAAATAAAATAAAATAAAAAAATTTGTAATGAGTACAGTGAATAGTGAAGATGGTTATGTGATCGACTCACCATCGTGGTCGTGCAGCCCGTTTTCCAGGATGGTGATCCTCTGCGCGATGGTGAGGGCCCGGATGTGCACCTTCTCCGACAACACCTCATACGTGAGACGCCGGATGTTGGGTTTGACGTCGCGCGTGCGCTCCAGTAGCGCGGGGAGAGTTTTGGTGGACGCAGCGATACAGCTGAGTACAGCGCGTCTGACGTCAGAGTTAGTATCGCAGTTCAGCAGGAACAGGTAGCCTGTCGTAACAACCGTAGACTATATTACTTCAGCACAGGGGAAGTCGAACAGGAATCATGTATTATTACAAACTGGTCTCAGTCAGGAACAGGCAGCTTGTGACAACCATAGACCATGTTACTCCAGTGATGGGGAATTTGAATAGGAATCATGTATTATCAAATACTGGTCTCGGTCGGGAACGGGTAGCCTGTCGTAACAACCGTATATCATGTTACTCCAGTGATGGGGAAGTCAAAGAGGAATCATATTTTATATACTGGTCTCAGTTGGGAGCAGGAAGCCTGTCATAACGATTGTAGACCATTTCACTCCAATGTAGGGCAAGTCAATTAAGAATCATGTGTACAGATGCTGGTCTCAGTTGTAGCCTCGTAACAACCGTAGACCATCTTCCTCCAGTGTCGGGGAAGCTGAACATGATCATGTATTACTATATGCTGGTCTCAGTCGTAGCCCCGTAGACCGTAGACCATCTTCCTCCAGTGTCGGGGAAGCTGAACATGATCATGTATTACTATATGCTGGTCTGAGTTGGGAACAGGTAGCATGACGTAACAACCGTAGACCATGTTACTCCAGTGTAGTGGAAGTCAAATTATCATTTACTGGTCTCGGTCAGGAACACATAGCCTATCGTAACAACGGTAGACCGTGTTGAATAGAAATCATGTATTATTATATACCGGTCTCAGTCGGGACCAGGTAGCTTGTTTTATCTCACCCCAGATATTTTTTCTCCATAGACTTAACATTGGAAACTCTTATCTAACACCCATTAGATATTTAGGAAAAATATCCAATGGGGGATATTGTCACAAATGTTGGCCCTTTTTTCAATATTAAGGGTGAGATAAATTCAGAAACCCATTCAAGTTTAGGGTCAGAGCTCGATCCCATCTCATTTGAATCACATAGCAATTCACGCAGCTTCGCCTTGTGAATTACTACGTGATTCAAACTCGATGGGATACGAGCTCAGACCCTAAACTTTCATGGGTTTCCTCTATAGTAACAATTGCAGACCATGTTCCTGCAGTGTTACATATAGAACAGACCACGGAAGAAGAGCATTATAATCTTACAAAAAATTTAATGTTTGCTATCAAAAAAATTCTATTTAAATCTCCCCATCTTTCAAGTTTTTATTTCGAGCCCCTACTGCTGAACCCTTAAAAAAGTGTCTTCTCTGATTTACAATGGTCTCAAGAATGCCCCTTCTACTGTGTCAAATTTTCTAAACATTATCCGGTGACAGGGGAGACAGTCAAGTTCGCGCTCTCCGTACTCACCATTGATGATGGGACAGTCTTCATCGGTGGGATCTTGGAGTCGCGCCAGTGCGAACACAGCCTGGATTCGGATGATAGGGAAGAGGTCTCGGAGTCGTACCAGCATGCAGTCGTAGATACGGTCGTAGAGG
The DNA here is from genome assembly GCA_950022655.1 of Alentia gelatinosa. NCBI lineage: Eukaryota > Metazoa > Annelida > Polychaeta > Phyllodocida > Polynoidae > Alentia > Alentia gelatinosa. The sequence continues at coordinate 3,861,150 of OX465582.1, forward strand.
TCATCGTCGATCTGGGCCTCTGTACCCATCATACCGAGCAGTTTATTCACGAGCTGACACACTCTGAAGCGCACCGCCTTGTCGTTCGCATTATGGTGCTGTTAACCAAAATCAATGCAGAGTTTCAATATAGTGGAAACAATGTCCTATATTACTATTTACCCATGCTGTATATACTGTAAATATGCACCGTTTCGCCATATAACGTACAAATACTGTATGGACCACTTGTCCTTACAGGATTATACGGACTACCTACCCATACACATTTATTAGAATATTGGTTGTTAAGTCAAATGAAATTGATTTTTTTTTTAATTTCAGGTATGTAGCAGGGATGCAAGTCGGAACTGAGGAAAAAGTCGGAAATTGAAGAAAACAACTATATATATATATATATATATATATATATATATATATATATATATATATATGTATAAAGTCACTTCCCTTCAAAAGCATTCACTGAACCATTCAGTCACTTTGTCTGCATTATGAAACTAAATAGGAAAGGACTCTCTCCTAGACGTTTCTATTCTTGAGGGGCGGGGAATCCCCTTAGTAGACTGGCTTCAGTCTCTGCTGCTATTTCTGTTTTTGGTTTTTGGTTTGCTTTTTTAAATGTTCGGGGAGGTTATTTTATTAATACCTGTAAATCCAGGGATATATAAGGATCTGGGTGAGAATCCTAACAGCAGTCACTTAAAAATGAAAATGTATGAAACAATTAAGGATGAATATCATATAAGGCTTGGGCAAGTCTGCCGTCTTAAAAGTTCGGAATTTGACGGAATGGTGTCGGCGGTATAGACGGCAGTGAGAGCCTCCGACTGCCGCCAAAGGACTACGTGGGGCGGGCGTGAGATGGTTCAGTTCTGACGGCCTGTGGAGGCTTGTCTCCCGGCAGTGAGGGTCTATCACGGGGGCGGGCCGCTCCCGCAGTGCTGAAATGCCAAAAGTTCGGATTTCCGTCTTTTGACGGAAAACTTGCATCCCTGATGTAGTAAATATAGAACGACCTACCTACAACTAACCATGCTTGTACAAGCCACAAAACTCGATAATAATTCATGGTTTGTATGAACTCTGCGTAAACACCTTGTTCCGTATGAACTGTAGATTATCATCTCGTTTTGCAGCTTGTACAGCATGGTCAGGACGTTCTATATAATTACAGATTTCAAATGCTGTACAACTAGAATACTATGTAAATCGTATAAACCATCCTGCAGTTAGTATACGCTGCTATGGCTCCTATGCGTACAACGGACCTTCTTCCAAGTTAGAACTAAGACAATTATCAGCTATGAAGTTTAGACAGCCCAGACTCGTTAATACAATACCCTAGATTGTTCCGGCAGTCTAACCTGTCAGAAGACAACACTCCTGCATTCACAACCACCGTTTACACTTTAGGTGTGATTGCTTTGTGTCTCTATGGGCATGAGGCCAGACTTAGCCGTGTTTGTCCGAGCGACGGCCTAAGTGATCATGAAGAATTCACCGTTAGGTGGCGTTAAATGGAAACACCTGTATTAGCCGACGTACCTTCAGACAAAAGTCAAACAACTTCAACAAGAACTGATGAATATCTTCGTCGATTTCCTCAGCGGGTGGGTCAGCGGTGTCCTCTTTAGTCTTCGTCTTATCTGGGATGTCGTTTTTCAAGGATGTCGCAAACTTGGCCACAAATTGTATGATCCTCTCAATCGCTGGCTCTCGTTCGAATACAATCATCGCACGTTTCAGGAGTTTGATGAACTCAGCCCAGAACTTGCCAAACTCAGTCTACAAAAACACGTGTTATAAACCAAGCATGTCAGTGGGTTCAGAAAAGAGGTGAATATTTTTTCATGTGGACTTATCTGCCTCGGGGGGGGGGGGGGGGGGGGGGCGTTGTTCCATGTTTTGCGGAGCGCAGAATAGCAACCTGAGGTATAAACCGCTGCACCAGATTTTATGCGGACGGCATCATAACCATGTTGCCATCTATATACAAGCACTGAAAATGTGGTGCTGTAAAAAGTAGTGATACAATGTGAAAATAATGATACCGCACAAAACGATCTGATATTACTGGAGCAGCGATTTCCCCATATTTCTAGGAGCAACGGTCCCCAGATAGAGTATAAAAACATGGAAAACAAATCAGTGTTGGTCTAAGGGAGTGTGGGAGCTTCAATCAGGTTTAGTGGCGTCAATGAGGCTAAACTCATACTATATAGTTTTTTCAAGAGAAAAAAATAGTTTGATATGTTGGAAATGAAATTAAGGATTTCCGTGGAAAACTGCCATCTCTGCAAAGTATATGTAGTAAGGAACTTATGATATATTGGACGAGCAAGTGCAGCAAAATATTCTAATGTATATTACAGCTAAAGATTGTCATCTCGGTTGCAATAAAATAATTTTGTTGAAAATCTACTGTCTGTTTTTTTTGTGACTTCTACCACTTGAATCTTACATTTTAATCTGAATTATTCCAAACATGCGAAATGTTTAATTGACCATAAAAATATCAATTTTTATTTCAATTGATGTTTTCATATCCGAAATCAGATAAAACGATACCACATCTAGAAGAATTCCTAGTACAACTCACGGCCTTGTATATCTTCACCATTTCTTTCACTAGCTTGCCATGATTCTGCAGAGTACTTTGACTCGCTAATAAAAGTTCTTTCACGGTTTTCTTCATTTTCTGGAAAAAAAGAAACAACGGGTTCAAAAAAGGAAACAGTCGTGCCGTTACGACTACAAATTAATCTCTCCTGTTATAGTCTAACTTGCCATAATTTGCTAGAAAATATATATAAAATTGTGATTTTTTTTTTAGTACTATACCCTACCTGATAAAAATCGCTGTAAATTTTACAATCGCTGTCAAATTAACGATCAGCAGAGGTTCATCTGATCGTCCATTTTACAAAGTATTTATCATATACAGATACAGTATGCTTGTTTTCATACATTATCTTAAAATTGTCGTATTTTTTTACCCTTGCTTTTAAAGCTTAACATATATTAGCATAGAAGACATGCTACCTACATATTGTACGGCCATGAATATACACCACTTACACGTTATACAGCCATAAAAACGACATAGGTAGGAGCGGGCAGTACACGTTTGTTTGTTTGGTTTGATTTAACGTCCAGTTAACCATTATAGGTTCTGACCAGACTTTCACAAGGTTGTTTTACACCCCGAGGGTGGTGATCAAATCTGAGATGACTGTAGGTAGAAATCACACCCCTACACATTTACCAAGGTGAGAGTTCTTTTACTTCCCACACCACATAGACATGGTATGAGAAGGCAGTACACGTAGGATACACTAACACAGGTACATACACAATATTACCATGATTTGGATCTGCATGGTTGTATCCTCAGAGTAGTTGACGCGTAGTAATACTCCGAGCGACAGCGAGGAGTAATGCGTAGCGTCAACTACGAGGAGGATACAACCACGCGGATCCAGATCATGGTAATATTGTATTTATTACTCACTTATTTTTAGATTTAAGCAATAAATATGATCGTTAGAAAACTTTACAACGTAATTAAGAAGTTATGTTTGGGACTACTTTCATCTCAAAAATCTGTATCCTCCTAGGAGGATACGGAGCTCCGTATCCTCCTCAGTAGCGATCTGTAATCTCCATAGGCTTAGTATGGAGACTCCGTATCAGGTGGGTAATAAATAATAAGATAAACACAAGATACTCCCACAGACATGCCCCAGAAGTTATCTTGGGATCCTTTCTGATTAATCAGCGGTGGGTTGTAGAGATTTCTCTTTCTAATTCCCGCAGGGATAGAAAATGGGGACAACCTAGGGGACATCCATAAAGGTTTAAGATTCGAAAATCATACTTTCCTTACTCCAATTATTTTAAAGTTATCATACTATCTCTTAATTTGTATTTCCAAGGTAATAACAGAGATACACTGTCCATATTATCATGAATACATCGTATCATGGCTGCCAAGTCTCACGGATTTACGTGTGACACGAATTTGTGCCAATTCTTACTATTTTCAAATTACATCTCACGAAATCAGACAATATCTGAATTTTTGTTTTTATAATTGCCCAAAAAGTCTAATTAAAATAGATTACATGTAGCAACCTTTCAAGCTCTATCTCGATATAAAATTATTCCTAATACATCGTTTTAATCAAAATCAACTTGTCTGGTTTTCTGTAGATACTTCAATAGTATTAGTAATATGAATAGACCTCCATACACCTCGAAAAAGGTGTCTATCCTAATTCCTATAGTGATGGTCTAGATCTACAAATGTCATTTAGTACACATTGGGGTTTTTTTGTTTAAAAAAAAAAATCTTTTTAGGGTGTTTTATAGGGACCCTTTCAGTTACATTATGGAGCCATATAAACTTTGACAAGTACGTCCGGTCATGGGCGTAAGCAAAATATCCAAGGGGCCACCCATAAAGTATGTAGGCACTAAGGGGGTGGGGTTGGGGCGGTGCTTAGACGATTTGCATTGACTACCGATTTGCGGTGGGTTTGGACGTTTTGCCGTGACATTCCCCGGGGGCCGTGGTGGACGTTTTGCAGTGCAAAGTGAAGAGTGTTAGAGTGAAGCCAACACTAATAAACGGCCGAAATTTACAATCTAACATCGTTAGAAAGGCTGAGACTTTGTATGTGTATGGTAAAAATATATTCATGGGTTCACTGGACTTATGCCTCGTCATAAGGCATAAGTCTGTGAATAATTAACATAGAAGCACCAGATAAAAACTGATAAACAGGTAAAGACAAGCCGCAAACAGTCGGTAAGTTTATATTGTGATTCACAAAAGGTATTATTTACCATACACATCCATTAGCGAAAATCGTATGATTAATCTTTACAATAATTGCGCACTGAAATGTGAAAATATCACAGCAAATCGTCCAATCGCCACCGCGAAACGGTAGTCAACGCAAAACGTCTATGATGAATGCTAGTCAACCCGTGCCTTAGTCAACTCGTACCTTAGTCAATTCGTGCTTTTCGTCCTTTTTCTGGTCAACTCGTCCTTTTTCATTCAACAGTTCTGTCGGTTCGTTCTGTCCACAGTCTGGTCATTTTCTTATTATTATTTACCTTTATTCTATCAGAAAGACGCCATTTATCGTCATAACCCCTTCATGTTGGTCACTTTTCGCTTAGATGCGATTAAAGAGCCGGCCGCCGGGTCCCCGCTAGCGGCCGCCTATATACAGCACAGAACAGTGCAAATTTTGGATATATATATAAATGTAGAGGTGAGGATAAGCTTGAAATCTTGAAATTCTCTGATAACTGTCAACCCTGATAGGTGTAAGACAATTGGAAAACAAAAAGGACGAATTGACTAGGGAAAAGGACGAGTTGACCAAAAAAGCACGAGTTGACTAAGGTACGAATTGACTAAGGGACGAGTTGACCAGTCACCTCTATGATTTGTTGGGGCGGGGGCAAAGATCTCGGAAATTTTGTTGATGTCCCTTTTTTGTTCTATTCACTGACTATTGCGTACAAGATCGGGAGGGGGTGGGTGGTAGGATGAACGACTACAGAAATTCTGGGGACATACTTTATGGATGGCCCCCATAACTTTTGACATCCCCCCCCCCCCCTCCTGCCTCTTCACACATACTCACAATCACATAATGCCTAGGTACTTTCAGGATGACCCTTTGGCTTTGCAGCTCTTCGTAATCATAACTTTCGTAACTGTACTAGAATCTAGATCCGGATATCGACTGATCGAGTTAGAGAAGCAATATAACTAAAATTCATAAATTAAATATCGGATACTCTGACATATCGTTAAGTGATAGACTGAAGGTGATACTTTTGCAACTAAGACTACTGGGAATTATTACCATTTTTCAAATAATCTGTTTCATGTCACAAGAATTTTGACAACGACAAAGTCGAAATTGATTGGGTGACAAGACGAACCAAAACTAGATCTAGCTTATCGAGAAGTTCAATGTCCGCCTTCACTACACTTTCACCATAGATTTTACAGGTTTCTCTGATAAATTTTATCCTTTCTCTGATTGAAATCCAACTTTTGAAGTAACTGTGGCCTGAAGACAGAACTTAGTAAATTCGCAACGCAAAAGTAAGCAAAGTTGTGTCAACAATGTTGGCCGAGTTGTTTTGAATGTTCCAGATAGAATTCATTGCACACAACAAAGCTCTTTGAGTATTGAACATATCTAGAAAGTAGCTGTGAGGTAGGGTGTTGAAAACTCTGGGTAGGGTAAACTTGGATACGCATGCTACACACTTACTCACCAGTTTGAAGGTTGAACTTATAAAATCACATTTACCGTTTCAAAACGTCCGCCCTTTTGAAATTGCGCTGGTCCCTGATATGACAAATGGTGAGGAACGTGTGGGGAACCAGCAGTAGAGTGGATAAGTAGGTCACGAGAGCGCGCGAGATTTCCGGACCGCGAAACGTCCGCTAGGAGAGTGTGACTCCATTTTCCCGCCAAGTTTCCCACATATACATCTCCCTGCCGCGTACAAATCGTAATGCGTGACTGGAAAGGTGCTTCTATCTTTATTCAGGGACGAACGTTCGAGTTTTTGTAATAACTATACCGTAGCGTAGTTATTACTGTAGGCCGCATTTTCTCATATTTTTGTACGCCCGTGTAGCCTATCGGTAGGGTGTTTACCCAAGCCAAGGAAGTGTAGGAGCTCTCTCCACTTCTTTGGTTTAGCTTAATGTTTAAATGCATTATATGGCTATTAAACGTGATAGATCTTTGAACCCTTATTAATTTCATTTTCAAACCATGTTTCTACTCAAATTATTAGCTAAGATATTCATGATTAAAGTCCTGAATTTGGGGTTGTTTGTGTGACAGCTTGTCCCATATTAGGGAATGCTAAAAAATGGCACAAAGTCAGACATCCCCAAAAGCAGCTTGTATTAAAGTGGTCAGGTCTCCAAACCTTGAATTTAAGAAATAATTTAGTAACTACTAATCATGGATTTGGCTGACCTGGATTAGAAACCCACTCGTGCTGGCCTACTTATGATTGCCTCATTAAATTGTTCTCAAGTTTACGCCTTTGCAGCAAGGTGGCGCCACTTTCACACCTTAGTTTCACACCTTATCCACTAGATGGCATGTAGAGCATGCGACACTCTATGCTGTAATTAGGTATAAGAACACATGCCTCTGGTACAATGAGAGATGCATCATTTCATATTATTATTGTATATGCATGTACCATTTAGTTATTAAAATCTGTTGAAATAATATGACTATAGGTCCGTGTATTAATCATAATAATTTCCAAGTCTTTCAACTGGTTTTAATCGAATTTTCAGAGATCATCGGGCCAACAACGGACTGTACGGGGATTGACAAAGAATTGCCTTGATTCTGTCTCAAGGTCAAAAGGTCGCAAAACATCATTTTAAGGGTAGCACAAGAAGCGTTACAAATCATTGATTATTATTATTATCATTATTATTATTATTATTATTATTATTATTATCATTATTATTATCATTATCATGTTAATTTCCCCTTATAGGGTAAACATTCATCTGAGTGCTTAAGCAAGCATCATTCAATGACCTTGGTCGAAGGTCAAGGTCAGCACAATAAGGTCAGCACATGATCCCTCTAAAAATTTTGTCGATATAATTTTCTACTACATTTGGAACTATTTTTGCTCTCCAACCATAGTCTTAGCATTGTATGTACAAACAAATAGACTAGGTATCTGATTAAAGAGTCTATTTTCCGTATACAACGATTTTGAATTCCGTAAACAATAGATTTAAAGACATATATACAAATGGTCATGGCATCTGATAGTTCTTAAATAGTAGGTAGTGATTTACTGAGTCCCAATGCAGACTTTGTTTATAATGGATGATAAAAGTAGAAAAATGTAAGAAATACAAACAAAGTGAATTTGATATAAAACTTTTTATTTCCAAGCCTAGAGGTAGTCCTGATTAACATCTAGACAGAAGGACGCCATATTTACAGATTATGATATGGAGAGACAACGTTGATGGACAGCACTATAGCCAGATTGATTCAATGGTAGGCCACCATTTACCATAACATGCACCATTATCAACCCACCACGGATTCATATTCACAATAGGCCATTACTAAATACCCATGCCGTATATAGATACTGTAAATACGCACCGTTTTGCCACAGAACATAAATGTATGGTAGGGAACATTATTTTTTTATAATTTTTTAGTTTTTAATGGAATCTGTTGGTTCCATGGTTGGAAAAAAGATTTGTGGTCGCAACACGGTGGGACTATTACTATACACCTATGGCCAAACATGTATGAAATACTGCCCGCTGCTAGGGGTGTAATATAAATAATGTTCGCGCCCGCTGTGACAGCGGGCCGTAGTGAATAGCAGTAGTCGTTGTGGTCTTTGTAAAGTTAATAAAAGGGCGTTTTAAATGATTGGGAGGTGTATAGTAATAAGAAAACGTAGTGATTGAGCCTGTACGGTGTCCGTTCTTGGTCATTTGATGAAAAATTACGGCCCTCCCACCTGCGGTGTCAGTAACCACGTTTTCTCATAGGACCTCTCCTGCAAACCTTCATTCAACATCACAATTATGGGACATTGTTCTGTACGTGTCAATGGAAATACAAGTTATTAGCCAAATTAAGCTGATTATTTTATTGATTTTTGGTACATAGTAAATATAAAACGACCCACCATGCTTGTACAAGCTACAATCTCGATGATAATTTATGGATTCGGAACTTGACATAAATGCCTCGTCCCGTACGAACCGTAAATGATCATCTCGTTTTTGTAGCTTGTGCAGCCTGGTCAGGTCGTTCTATATAATTACAAGTACAGTTTAACCCCAGTAGTTTGACACCTTGTAAAAGGGGGTCTTCCACGAGGCCGAAAGGGAATCCCACAACATCCGGCGCCTGCCAAACATGCTTACAGTCGGGCACAGAGTGATTGCTAGTTCTGCCATCACCCGCCAGAACATTAATAGATAGCGCCACTGTAGTCGGGGGCCATCCACTATTACCTGCTGTTATAATCCATAGATAATCGTGAGATGAGGCTAAAAGCCCCAAAAAGATTTTTTAGTAAAATCTACTGATAACTGGACCAGCCACCTTGTGTTTTGTTTGGCGTCGGGGTAAGATGGCTGCTATTATAACACAATGTGGCCTATGCAAACCCACAGATCAAATCAATGGCTGATACTGTGTGGCGGCCATGCAGGTTATGTTTTCAGGTACCAGATAAAACTTATTTTTTAGTTTTTATGCATCGGTGCCTGTTACACCATCGTGTGGCCGCCGCCGGTGAGTGTGTGAACTGATCCATTGCACTGATTGCTATAATAATCTGATATACTGCTGCCATGTAGCAACAATACAATTTTGTTTTGTTGTTATGCAGTAGGCCTAAATGGCTGATTCCACCAACACAATGGATTTGCAGTGGTATATCTTGCTAATATCTTACATTGTTGTGATATGTCGTACCTCCGTTGTCCCAAACGTAGTCCACGATGTCGTGTGTTTGTTTTGGTGCTCCATAAAGGCGATACCTCAAGACACATCGCGGCAAATATGCACGCGATTATTCAAAACTTAGCCCGACTTAGCAAGACAACCAAATCGTGACTAATCTCGCTATGTCTTGTGTGTTGGTGGAATCACCACTTAATAGAACACCCCCTTCAGTGGCCAATCTCGGCCATAATTTAGTCATCGACCCCATCGAAAAGCCAGACGACTTTTAATAGAAATGCATAACACAACTGAGTTTTTACAGAAACGCCATCACTCTAGAAGATTAAAGGGGGGCGTCCACCAACCATGATAAGGCTACGACAATGGCTTCCCAACAAGGTCCACGATTGGCCTACGATTGGAGGCCTTTTCGTGGTTGGTGGACCCAAGTTCCAAACAAGAGTCAAGGCCTTGAAAAGGCCATGATTGCAAGGTTGTCGGGAGCCTTCCGACATGAACAAGTTCAATTTTTCCCACCACTGGAACCTTGTCGTGGAGTGGCATGGTTTCCTCATATCACTGTCGTAGTGTGTCGGCACCATGGACATCTTTTTTATGGGAACCAGGGACGTCTACGACACGGCCCGACCCTTCTTACGACAAGGCTGCGACATGCGCCAATTGGAACTTTCATGTCGGCGCTTGTCGTAGCCTTGTCGTGGTCGGTGGACGCCCCCTTTATTTAAGCCGCCTAGAAATAGTCGTTGGCCACCATTTGTCTACGTAATTGCCAGGTCGTGCCAACTTGCATAACGTAACATAACCAGATGATCTGCATTCGCCATGCACTTGGCATTTACACTAGGCGATTTCTAGCCTTTTATGTCTGAAAGTCGTCAGGTGGTGCTGAATTCAAGAATCGCCGCCCATAATCGTCTGCTGTAAACAACGGGTATTATTGCGCTTCCCTGCAACCCACAAAATGGACCACCCACAAATCAGACCAATTTGGCACAGAATGGAGAATCCGCCCCGATACGAAGTCGCCCCATAATTTGATGGAGAACTCGCCCCGTTTTAGAGACGTTGTAGTAATATATAGAGACATAGTTACTGTGACTGAATGGAATCTGTTCAGAGATATTTTGATCAGAAATACTCACCGAGTTCGAAAAACGAGGTGAGTATTTCTGACCAAAATATCGAGGAACTGATGCAATCCAGTCACACTCACTGTGTCTCTTTATTATTATATACCTAGAAATTATTAAAAATGCCATTCTACAACTCACTAAATAGTAGAATGAGTGGTCACGTGGTACAGAGGGACGTATGGATATTCTTTCTTCACTCAGTGACGAACAGAATTTGTACTACTGGTCAGTAAAGGTGAGACATTCACCTATAGGTATACAGTGATATGTGTTCCCTTGAGCAGGAAATATTATCATTCACATCTAAAGGGTGAAGAAACAGATGAGACAAGCACATTGCACATGATGCCCTTGATTTACACAACAAACCTTAAATTAGCCGACATCATCTTTTTTTTCTCGATACAAAGCAGGGAAAAATCCAGTCAGGACGAGATCATTTCAGTACGAGAAAATCCCAGGGCGACTTCGTTTCGGGACGAGTTCGTGAATAATAATGGAGGATGGCCTACTTAGCAAGGTCCTACTAAAAATTACGGCCACACAAAAAAAACGTGTTTCTCATCACCACGCGCATCAGCAAAAAACGTTTTTAGATGGTTTTTTTTGGTACTAAGATGAACTTGGCTAGACATAATGAAAGGTATGTGTACATGTATTTGGTTTCAAATTAAAGCTCCTGATGTCAGGGATGCATTCAACATGGTATTATGAGAAAACATGGTCAGTGAGCCCATATACGTACGGGTGGCCGTACAAGGTCATTTGATGAAAAAATACGGCCTGACGCCGTAGGTATCTAGGTATTCCCAAATCTATGGTATTCATATATCTCATATACTGCCTACACAACCAAGATAGGACCTAAATTATTATGTCTGAAGCCCATCTTATGACACTTCAAAAGCCATCTGTAATCCAGCAAAAAAGAAAAGAAAAAGAGAAGCCCCCTCGTCATATTTTTCATGGCTTGGTGATGAGAAACAAGTATTTTTGAGTGGCTCAATACTCCCCCTGTTTATTTAGGTACTTATAGTTACAGATTTGCAGGCAAAGACACACACATTGGGAATGTATCCCTTGGGATATATATGTATATATAACGGTTTGACATAGCACTGGGTCCCATACTTAACACAATACGCACCAACATACACAACGCTATTTGAACAGTGGACAACCTTATTATGCTCAAATAAATATATTGTAAGTGGAACTGAATTACTGCAGATTAATATAGAGGGTATGTTTCTAAATAAATGACTGCTAAGAAAGCTTTGCTTATTGCAGAGTACCTAAATATATATATTGAGGAAAGTAGTGATCTTAGTTATTCATTCATTCATATTTCTGCTTCCTGGTTTGAATGATTTATTATCCACCTTTATCTCACCCCTGGTATTTTTTCCCCATAGACTTAACATTTGGAACTGGTATCCAACGCCGATGTACTATCAAGAAAAAATACTCAATTGGGGATTATGTCACAAATGTTAGCCCATTAGTCAATGTGAAGGGTGAGATAAATTCAGAAACCTATTCAAGTTTACGGTCAGAGCTTGATCCCATCTTGTTTGAATCGCGGCGTAATTCATGCGGCTTCGCCTTGTGAATTACTACGCTATTCAAACTCCAGGGGATACAAGCTCTGACTGTAAACTTTCATAGGTTTCCTCTATATTATCACACTGTCCATAGAAAACGTATTAGCTCGTGTTATCACTACCGGATATAATACAAACTTACGTATTCTCTTAGAGTGGAATACACTCTATTTGACAGTGCAGCCACGTCACAGCCACTTTAGGAACTTTTTTTTTAATAAACGATAGATGGCGAATAGGTCGGATTTTTTTCATTGGAAATGTTGGTGTGCGGTAGGTTTGTGATGTTTCTCTTTTAAATACCAAGTTAAAAGATGGTTAATAAATTTTATTGATCTTTATTAATTTTGTCATTGTGACAGGCCTTCCATGATATATCTCCTTTGTAGTTGACGTTACACAATATCCTCGCATTTGCTCGGATATTACTGCACAGGTAATTTTATGTATATATCCAATCACACAGAATTTTAATTATTTGAAACAGTCATGATTTTTCCCAGAGCAGGCCCTTACTCAAATAATAGAGTCTGATATTAGATAGACAAAATTCTTCCACTCATATTTTATAAGGAACAGGCTTCATCGCATTGTCCAGATTAATATTTAATTTGTCATCACCCACTCCCTGATTTCTATTATATATATACATTCACTACGTAACTAAAGATTCCCCAAACTCTATGTTACAAGTACTATAAGTAGACGATCAACATATACTATATAAGCTAACATCCAGTAGGCTATATCCGACGTAGTCTTTTTACAGATATATGGAGCCCAAGTGAGCCCGCTAAAACTGCAGATACCCATGCTCAAAACACCATTTCCGGAGACCAATAAGTACTAAAGCTATGGGCGTTTTGACCTACAATTTCATTTTGGTCTCATTTGCTACTATTGAAGTGCACTTCACTATAATCGTCTCTAAATATGTTTGTCACTATGTTATGATGACAGTTGTTGAGTGTATCAAAAATATGCATTTAAAAGATTGGAGAATGACATATATAATTTCGAACCACATATACAGTAGAACCCCGCGTAAACAGACATCTTCCGTTCTGGACCAAAGTGTCTGCTTACGCAGGGTGCCCGCTTACGCGGGGTTAGAATAAACATCTAATATAGGGATCCGTTTGGAGCTAAGGTGTCTGTTAATGCGGGGTGTCTGCTTACGCAGGGTGTCCTTTAGGCGGGGTTCTACTGTAGTCAAAGTACTGAGCACTACTCTCCGGAAATGGTGTTTTGAGCACGGGTATCTGCCGTTTCAGTGGGCTCACTTTGGCTCCCTTTTACTTGCTGCTTTGGACATGAGCAATGTAGCATTACAATTTGTACAATATTTACATCATACGGTTTGAGTTCCTAGGCGCGAACAGTTTTTAATTTTCTTTAAACGTGGTCAGCATCACCAAACCTGCTGCTACGTTTTAGTCTGAACATGAATTAGTCATAAGGCGAATATTAGACATCATCTCACCCTGGTAGTTTCCCAAAATAAGCCATTTTCCATCGGCCGATTATTCGGCACCGATCTGCAGTCGGCAACCACAGAACAATTTTTTTTCTGTATACCGACTTCGGATCGGAGAAAGGAAACAACCTTGTATTTGAAATGGTTACTGATTGATTTTGAGAAGATTACGCAATGAAGCCACCACCGACCGACTTGGTCTATACTGACAAAATCAAAATACTCAAGGGTCAATGTCTCAGCCTGAGGATTCCATCGGTAGAGACACATGAAATGCAATGGAAACAAAGCATGAAACTAGACGACGAAAACGGCACCGATTGATTGAGTTCTCCTAAAAGTCGGTCGGTGGTGACCAACAACTGCACGTCAGTACCTAAAAATCGGTGAGGCTACTATGTATGCTTTGTTTTTGCCGTATTTGAAGGTCAATACCAACTGAACTGTCTTCCGAACAAAATGACCGTCACTGACGATTTCAAACCATTTTGATTCTGTCGGTCCTTGACTAAGCCAGTCGGCGGTGGCCTTATTGCATAATCTATGCAAAATTAATTCGCGAACACTTCTCTGCATGTCTGTTTCCATTCACCAATCTAACATTGGCATACGCTAAAAATCGATTGGTGGTTCCCGACTACAGTTCGGTGGCGAATAATCGGCCAGTGGAAACTGGCTTATACACTACACCCTCACCGACTGTTAATTGCCGCTGTGCAGTCGGTACCAACACCAACAGACTTTTTGGGGAACTCAATTAATCGGTGCCGTTTTTGTCGGCTCATGGAAAATAGCCTATCGACTTAACAAAGTAAACTCGTACCTAAATCGTAGCAGAAAGATATCTAATAGGCGTTGGATACGATGACGTCACAAACGTTAACCAATCAGCAGCCAGGATTTACCAAAACAACTCTGTCATCAAAATGGCGGCCGCATGTCACTTGGACAGGGTACTGAGTTTTCTACATAGGTAGGTTCTCCCTGTAATATATATTATTGATATTAAATGAAGTTCTTTACACAAATTCAGGGATGAGATACGATCTGAAACCAAGTCGAGTGGTTATAAGACATGGCCAATCCACAATTCCTTTGATCGTTTCGTATTTTCACTCAGTTATGACCTCGTGAAATCACTACGCAATCAATCTGTTGGCGTATTGGGCATGGCTAACCATTCTCATTGAACAGGATGAAACTTCGAGTTCATTGATATATCCATCTTGGCGTATCTACCACTATAGTTCACGTTTTTTTAAATATTTTCTCATAGATACACTCATATTGTCTGCCTGCGTATATATGATGCAATAAAGGCTGCGTATTCTCATCTATTCTAATAGATATGCCTATATTGTCTGCCTGCGTATACACAACGTAATGTCCATATTTCCCGATAAAGGCTGTGTTTTCTCATCTATTCTCATAGATACGCCCATATTGTCTGCCCGCAAAAACACAACGTAATGTCCCCATTTCCTGCCACCCACTATTTCCAGCCTGTCAAATACAGTGTTTCAATATGATAGTTTCAAATATAGATATAATACATTTATTTCCAGATACGTTGGATGATAAATACGCCTGTTGTGTTGTGTTTACGCCAAGATTATATATCAGGAAACTCAGAGTTACGTCTTGTGAGTCGGTTTCTACTTTAGTATACGCAGACATCATTTCTTCGTCTTTCATGGGGTACATTAAGTCTTACAGGTCTACTGTGGGCGGTATAATTGATTCGTAGTCAGTACAGTCATATTTATATACGATATATTACATAGATTTTATGACCTATTTCACAGACAATATTATATGATAGAGATATCAACTGCCAAATATCAAGATAATATCAAATTTAGAATAGCTATAGACTTCCCTTCAAGAAATCCAGCCATTACACCACATAAGAAAAGCATGTTTCTTTTTTGAGGTACCGTAAAGTGTAAAATGAATGTAATATCTGATACATCAACCGAAACATGATCTGCGAATAAGAATTATTGTCGTTGATAATCCTTCTGTGGCGAAAGCTGAATAATGACTTCATTTTTACAAAGCACATTCTAAATTTATGAATTCCATATGTCCTGAAACAAGAGAACTATAAACATTGTAATTCTGTCCAACTATAGGTCCATTCCAGGTGAGGTCAGGGTGCTCTATAAGCCATTCCCAGCTGTCGTCCCGTGGTAGCGTGGTAGTTTCAGTTTTCCATCACAGAGGGCGCCTGAGTGTCTGACCCCAGGTGGCGCCACTTCAGATATGTTCATAGTTCGTGCCTCTGTCACCAGGTGGCAGTGTGACTCAGGATGAAGGTTTCCGAAGACCCACTCGCAACTGCCACCTATCGGCTTGATACGTACCTACACAGAGACAGAAGACCAGATATTTGTTAAAGGCATAGGTTACAATTCACGGTGGCGCCGCCTAGAGATTTTTTTAAAAATAATGTAAATTATCTGTCAAAACTGGTAAAATTGGGATTTATTCTAATTCTGAATGAGTAAATTCAAGGTTTTCTTGAGGGTGTCATTGACTTATTCTCCTAATTGACACATTCGATAATTCTTTTTACCTAAATATAATGTTTTGTCCAATTCAACCAATCTTGATAGCTTAAATAAAGCAATTTACATTTGCTTGATTTACATAGGAAATGTACTGGAAAATACGATTTTCTTTATTTCTTACAAAAACAAAGGTGGTGACCTATGATTTTCAAATTCTAAATGAGTAGTACTATGCATGTACAATATTTTATGAAAGTTTGAAGAAAATGAATGGTTTTTTACTTTGTGAATTTTCTTTTTAGATTTTTGAATTACTATATATTCTTTTGTGAAATCATCATGATATTGATCTCTAAATCAAAAACTGTAAAGACTTGCAAGGTGACCCCTGATTTCTAAGTGAGATACATGTGTATGTGCTCTACACCGCTTTCAGCTCATCTTATTCAATTTTCACTAGAACGATATGATTTAAGCCAATACATTTAAATTGAACAAGTTGTATAATTAGATTCCAGGGAGAATTTAGTGATACATCCATCAATCGGCGACCGATCTATGTTCCGAAATTTGGATCTTTTCTTTACATCACTTCATCAACTTTTTTTGGGTTTTATTTCGACTTACCAATTTTTGACATAAATGATAAGAAATCCATCGGTTGTGTCCAGAAATTAATCAGATGCCGAAATATGCCAAAGGTTGGCAGGAGTAATGAGAATCTAATATGAGGAAATTCTATCTTTTATATACATGCATAGTTTTTAAAAATTCATAAATAGAAAGTTGTACTGGTTATACAGGTACTCCCACATCGACTTTTAATTTCTCACCTGTGAAACTGGCTAAAGAGCCATACTCACCTGTGAAACTGGCTAAAGAGCTGTACTGGTTATACAGGTATTCCCACATCGACTATTAATTTCTCACCTATGAAACTGGCTAAAGAGCCATACTCACCTGTGAAACTGGCTAAAGAGCTGTACTGGTTATACAGGTATTCCCACATCGACTATTAATTTCTCACCTGTGAAACTGGCTAAAGAGCTGTACTGGTTATACAGGTATTCCCACATCGACTATTAATTTCTTACCTGTGAAACTGGCTAAAGAGCTGTACTGGTTATACAGGTATTCCCACATCGACTATTAATTTCTTACCTGTGAAACTGGCTAAAGAGCTGTACTGGTTATACAGGTATTCCCACATCGACTATTAATTTCTTACCTGTGAAACTGGCTAAAGAGCTGTACTGGTTATACAGGTATTCCCACATCGACTATTAATTTCTTACCTGTGAAACTGGCTAAAGAGCTGTACTGGTTATACAGGTATTCCCACATCGACTATTAATTTCTTACCTGTGAAACTGGCTAAAGAGCTGTACTGGTTATACAGGTATTCCCACATCGACTATTAATTTCTTACCTGTGAAACTGGCTAAAGAGCTGTACTGGTTATACAGGTATTCCCACATCGACTATTAATTTCTCACCTATGAAACTGGCTACAGAGCTGTACTGGTTATACAGGTATTCCCACATCGACTATTAATTTCTCACCTATGAAACTGGCTACAGAGCTGTACTAACCTGTGAAACTTGCTAAAGAGCCATACTGGTTATACAAGTACTCCCACATTGACTATTAATTCACCTATAAAACTGTCTAAAGAGCCGTACTCACCTGTGAAACTGGCCTAAGAGCTGTATTGGTTATACAGGTACTCCCACATCGACTATTAATTTCTCACCTGTGAAACTGGCTAAAGAGCCGTACTTACCTGTGAAACTGGCTAAAGAGCTGTACTGGTTATACAGGTATTCCCACATCGACTATTAATTTCTCACCTATGAAACTGGCTACAGAGCTGTACTAACCTGTGAAACTCGCTAAAGAGCCATACTGGTTATACAAGTACTCCCACATCGACTATTAATTCACCTATAAAACTTCTAAAGAGTCGTACTCACCTGTGAAACTAGCTAAAGAGCTGTATTGGTTATACAGGTACTCCCACATCGACTATTAATTTCTCACCTGTGAAACTGGCTAAAGAGCTGTACTGGTTATACAGGTATTCCCACATCGACTATTAATTTCTCACCTGTGAAACTGGCTAAAGAGCTGTACTGGTTATACAGGTACTCCCACATCGACTATTAATTTCTCACCTATGAAACTGGCTAAAGAGCCGTACTTACCTGTGAAACTGGCTAAAGAGCCGTACTGGTTATACAGGTACTCCAGCATGGAAGGCGTATTGGTGTCCTTATGCGTGTCGTCCCCGAAGCCGGGCGGGTAGGATGCTGGGTGCAGGTGGAACGTGTTGACCGGAACTAGCCCGCCCTTCGCTGATCCCCGGCGTACTGTCACTGTGGTGTTACGGTGGGCGTGGCTAAACTGTAATGACACAAGCGGACATGTCAATCAAAGGTTTGGATCAGAACCCTGATAGGTAAACACGCCCATGAAGAACTCTTTATCATGAAATACTAAGACCTTCATTGTCGAAGAATGAGGGTATAATTATAAAACTGGGAGTAAATAGTATGCTCATCATTAAGGAATGAGTGTGCAATTATAAAAGAATAACAATTGAAAGGTTTGGGTTATATTCAGTCTATGGAACCTAGTCTTTTCTGTAACGCACTGGCACCCAGTCAACTTGACATTTCCTCAACTGCCTGAGTGTTTGCTTCATATATTTCAAGCACCAATAGATCAAACAGGTATTTCGGTCTTGAGAGATTGGTCATGGTCAGTTGGGCACGCTTCTAATACACTGAGACACTGGCACCCTGCTCCTTTGTCAGTATCACAGTGAATAGCACACAGATAGTGAAGGGATAGCGTGTTTGCAGTACACTGGAAGCCTACATGTGACCACTCTTTAGCTCGGACTCACTTAGCAGTCAGGAGAAATAATATTAGAAAAAGATTAGCGCCCTCCCTCATTGAAATTACCCCCCCCCCCAAAAAAAAAGAGTTGAGCCTGACAGGAATATAAAAAAGTCTGCTTCGAGCCGAGCGGGGGTGAGCCACAGCCACTGGTGTGCATTCATGGAAAATAATTTAAAGTTGACTAACTTCGGATCCAATAAGAATATCAGGGAGCCGTT
This sequence comes from Alentia gelatinosa, assembly GCA_950022655.1. NCBI lineage: Eukaryota > Metazoa > Annelida > Polychaeta > Phyllodocida > Polynoidae > Alentia > Alentia gelatinosa. Next base: position 3,880,533 of record OX465582.1, read on the forward strand.
TTCAGATTTATCATCACCTCTGTCACTACAGTGAACCACTCTATTTACAGATGAGTAAATCATAACATTAGAAGTGGGAACACTTATCGCGGAAGTATCTTGTGAATCACCCTGTTTGACAGGACATTAAGTTATAACATTTGAAGTGAGAACACTTCTTGCAGAGGTACCCAGTGAATCACGTTGTAACATGTTTTATGCACAGTAAAGCTGCTTAAAAAATATAGGAAAACCCCACAAAATATGAAAAAATAACAAACAGATGCAAGAGTAAATTATAACATTTGAAGTGCGAACACTTATCGCAGAGGTACCCAGTGAATCACCCTGTTTACAGGAAAGTAAATTATAACATTAGAAGTGGGAACACTTATCGTGGAAGTACCCAGTGAATCACCCTGTTTACAGGAAAGTAAATTATAACATCTGGTAAAGTCTAGAGGCCTAGACTAGCTAGGTGTAGACCTTAAGATGAAGGGAGTCGGAACTCAAACAAAGATGTACTATGTACTACTATGAGTCAGGAACTTATCTATTTGGACAAATGTATCGGCTTATATACAAACAGCAGGTGGCATCTTGGTACAGGGTAAGCTTGTAAACTCTGTGCTGGCATTGGTTTTTTCAGGAACAGCCAGTGAGGGATGACCAGTCTCGGTCCGGTCTGTCACACATCTCCGGAGGGCCACTCATGTCACTAACAACTCAGGTGTCAGTGTCATGTCAGAGCGCCCTGCCCCCATGTGGCCAGACTAAGAACTAGAGTCAGTGATAATGAGGGTAAACATGCACTACATACCTATCATAGAGTCGACATCAAGACAGGGAGGAGCTGCTACAAAATGGCGACTGTCTTAATGCAGTCTTTTTTGAACTTATAAATATGGACAATTTAGATTACTAATCTCTTCGCATAGAAACCAATGTAATTGGTCACAATAGGGATGTACAGTCTGGAACTTTACACTTTGAAGTGCGAACACTTCTCGCTGAGATACCTCGTAAATCGCCCTGTTTACGAGCCCCCTGGTGGACACTGGGGACATTAAACCAGCGTCCACTCCGCGGAGAGCCCGGTCAGAACGCCACCGGAAGCGGAAACGCTTTGCCAGGCCTTCACTCTCCATACAGAGTCGGCGTGCCAGTCGTCCATCGCTCTTCAGTGTCCATGAATCGGTCACTCTCAGGGCCTCGTTATGGGGAAACGGTGCCCGTCGTCTTGTATAGAGGGCGCTAATGTAGTGTGTCTGTCTGGGAGTCTCAACAGGCAATGGGACCCGCGTGCGGCGGCGGCGGGGGGGGGGGGGGGGGGGGGGTGGGTAGGGGTGAATGATGCCGGGAGAATTGATGTATGGAGGAAGGAATGGGGGGAGGGGCTGAAGGGGTGTGGAGGAGTTGGGAGGGAGGGGAACGGTGGGGAAGGAGGGCGGGATGGTATGTGGGGGTGGGGAGGGGGGGGGGGTTATGGAGGGAGTAAAGGGGGGTGGGAGGGGGGGGGGGCTGCAGGTGTGTTGAGAGAGGAATGTTGGGAGTGGGTGCTGAAGTATGGATGGGGTTAAGAAGGAGGGAGGGGAGGGGTATGTGGGGGTTAGGTGGGGAAGGAGGGTGGGTGGGATGGATGTATGGAGGGAAGAACGGGGGGTGTGGCTGAAGGTGTGTTGATTGTTAGGAGGGAGGGGAATGGTGGGGAAGGAGGGAGGGAGGGTATGTGGGGGTGGGAGGTGTGGCTGGAGGTGTGTTGAGGGTGTTGGTTAAAAGGGAGGGGGGGGGGGGGTATGTGGGGGTTGAGGGGAGGGGATAAGAGAGTGCGATGGGATGTATGTATGTATGGAGGAATTTATGTGTGTGTGTGTGGGGGGGGGGGGGGGGCTGAAGGTGTGGTTAGGGGTTAGGAAGAAGGGAGGGAGGGAGATGGTTGGAAAGGGGAGCGAAGGTGGGGAGGGGATGGGGGGTAAAACGGTTATCATGGTGGGGGTGAGGAGTGTGAGGGTAGAAAGGGTGGGGCAGACTGTGAATGAGGGGTGAGAGGGAAGGGGAAAGGGGATGGGGGGTAAAACGGTTATCAGGGTATCGGGGGGAATGACTGAGGGAAGAGGGGATGGGGGTAAAGAGGAGGACAATGTTTAGGAAGGACAGGAGGGGCAGAAAAGGGATGAGGGGAGAGGGGGCGAGTGAAGAATTGTATGTGGGTATCTTTAGACGGCAGGAGGGTAAAAAGGGTATGAGGATATAGGAAGGGTAGGGTGGGAGACAGAGGGAGGTAGGGAAGGGGAGAAGTGGTAAAAAGGGTATGAGGGTATAGGAAGGGAAGGGTGGCAGACAGAGGGGGGTAGGGAAGGGGAGAAGTGGTAAAAAGGGTATGAGGGTATAGGAAGGGTAGGGTGGGAGACAGAGGGAGGTAGGGAAGGGGAGAAGTGGTAAAAAGGGTATGAGGGTATAGGAAGGGTAGGGTGGGAGACAGAGGGAGGTAGGGAAGGGGAGAAGTGGTAAAAAGGGTATGAGGGTATAGGAAGGGTAGGGTGGGAGACAGAGGGAGGTAGGGAAGGGGAAAGGGGTTAAAAAGGGTATGAGGGTATAGGAAGGGTAGGGTGGCAGACAGAGGGAGGTAGGGAAGGGGAAAGGTGGTAAAAAGGGTATGAGGGTATAGGAAGGGTAGGGTGGCAGACAGAGGGGGGGGGGGGGGTAGGGAAGGGGAAAGGGGTTAAAAAGGGTATGAGTGTATAGACAGGGTATAGGGTGGGAGACAGAGGGAGGTAGGGAAGGGGAAAGGGGTTAAAAAGGGTGTGAGTGTATAGGAGGTATACGAGATTGCATGTCCGTATGAGGGTGTGACAGGGGGTGAGAGGGTGTGTGGAGGGGTGGTAAGGGGGTGAGAGGATGTGATAGGGGGTGGTAAGGGGGTGAGAGGATGTGATAGGGGGTGGTAAGGGGGTGAGAGGATGTGATAGGGGGTGGTAAGGGGGTGAGAGGATGTGATAGGGGGTGGTAAGGGGGTAGGGGTATGAACATATAAGGAGACATAAGGGACATGTAAGAGAGACGCAGTGAAGGGGTGTCAGTGGAGGTGACGGTGAGATAGTCTTGGGAGGAAGGAGGAGGCCCGTGCTTATATAAAGGGCGGATTGCGAACCACAGTCAATGTAAGTGTAAACGAGGGGATGTGAACCGGGGGGGGGGGGGGGGGGGAGGCGAATAGCAATTCGGGAAAGGAGGGGGGGGGGGGGGTGAGCGAAGGGGCTTAGATGGAGAGGAGAGGGCGAAAGGAAAGGGGGAGTGGTGGGTATCTCAGGATAACATCTATTACAGGCGCTTGACTTCCCAGCTTAGACTTATTGTATCGGCTTGAAAGTGGTATGGATGCGATGCGTGTGAGGGGGCTTAGAGTGACCCCCTCCCCCGCCCCCTACCGGCTCACTTTATCGACCTTCCCGCCTTAAGCTCTCGACCCGCCCTCTACCGGCGGCCGGCGGCGGACCCTGCTTATAGTGCCGAGGCATTTCTCCTCTCTTTTTACTCGGTACGGGGCGATCCCTCGTTGGAATCCATTTATTGTCAATCTGGTAATGGGACCTTCTGGGCGTCTGCCGCGCGTCCCTGCCTCGTGACGTCATCAGCCCTCCGCCGCGCCCTCTCTCGGGGAACGGACGAACCTCTAACGGCGTTGTCACTAGTAGTTTGACAACCGACCTCTGTTTGCACAGAGCTACGACATAGGGTTGGTCGGGTTATAGACAAATGCTGGTAGTTGGGTGATTTCTAAATTCTATTGAGATTTACAAATAACTGTGGATAATATAAGTTCCATATGTCAACAAATAGAAAATGCTAGAAAAATGGCATGTCACCATGCTAACTTCTATGGTAGGGCCATCTGAAAATGTAAGTGCTTAACTATTGGTGTCTATGGGAAAATGCAATATTTTTACTTTGTTGCTAAATGACACGGATGTTCTATTGCTATTTTCAAAAAATCTGGATTATGATAGTTGGGAACATGTACCAATGAGAAATGCTAAAAAAATACTATGTCACCATGCTAATTTCTATGGGAAGGCCATCTGAAGAAGGTAAGTGCTTATCTATTGGTGTCTAGGAGAAACTGCTATATTTTCATGGCACCAGATGGCAGCACCAGTGTTAAACCAGGGGGCGTTTCGATACCTACCCGCATTTGTATTTAAATCCTACACGGGATCACTCGGGGTGCGCCTCAAACCAAGTAGTTTTGTTCTATGTAGGTTCTAAAAGCAGAAATACTTAATAAGTAGAATTCATAGCTTGAGACTGAAAGACTGCTGACTTTTTTCATACATGGTAAAAGGTCAGACTTTGACATTGGCCAGTTCTAGTGGACCAAATTGTACACCGCATGATCCCATGTCTCCTAGTTGTTTCGGTTTGTTTAGATAAACTCGGTACGAATAAAACACACCCAGCCAACAATTCAGCAACTCTCGCCCTATGATAGTATAATAACGGTCGTCGGCTGTGGCCTTATGGAGGAATGCCTATCCACGGAAAGATCGTATACTCCCATCCAGGCGATATGCCACCCTATGCGCTATTACATAGGTCGGTTCAGTATTTTTGGTATATATGGACAAACTAATCACACAAAACCAGACTCCACAAGTTTGATAAACAATGGATATTGCCAACATCCCAAAGTTAGATCACTTCCAAAGTTCAGTACCTTGGCACAGGCGTGCCAAGTAAAACCAAGGAGGCTTATCTAGATACCGGAGTACTGGACTCATCTACCACCAAGATGGTTTGGAAAACCTAGCAATGTGAGGATCCAAGGATTCACTCTTCTCAGAGAGAATGCACAAGAATGCCTGCCAACCCGGCCTATATATAAGATGAGTTACATAATCTGGGCGGCCCCGTAACACTTGCGTGTGCAGGTTCACACAAATCACTACACAGCAGGGACTGACATCCTGCGCCCTCTTTTGAAGAGCGAAAGAACCACCGCTAGACTGACCCGAACCCTACAATAAATAAAGTATTTCATGGGTATATGATAAACCTCAATTTTCTAACCTAGGCACCACCCAATGTTTGTTTCCCCAATGAAATAATTGGACAAATCCTTCATTTTACTCACAGCAGTACTTAACCCTTTAAGGACGGATGATGCCTTGAGGCGTCATTTCTCCAAAATTTACTCAATTGCATTTAACAAGGAAATAATGCAGTGATATTGATCACATTCATAGACTGTAGGTATAACATCATATCTAATATTTTGAACCAAAGAAATAAACCTTTTTAGGAATACATATCATATGCGTTTTTATCATTATACCCACGAATGATGAGTTCTGACGACTATACGCTCGTCCCCTAGCAGTATACACTGCCATGAAATTCTTAACGAACTAGGCTTAGAGCCTGGAGAATCCACTGGCACACAGTATTCCCGCTAGGTGGCATCATTGAGATTATAGGAATCTTTGATTGCAATAATGTACGTCCTTAGCACGGGAGGCAGGCCAGTGGATTCTCAATGCTCTAAGCCTAGTTCGTTCAGACTTCTTCTCCATAGAGCGTAGTGAGAGTACTATCGTAAAACTTTGTATTCCACGACTGGAGTTTGGCAAAGTGACTTCATGAGGCGAAGCCAAGTGAAGTCCGGAGCCAAAAGTTCAGGAGGGGAATGCAGTGGCCAAGATTAAAACGAATCAGGTTTTGATTTTTTATCCTACCCTATCTCCTCGATTTTGGAATATTACGTGATAAGAATGCTGTATGCCACCAGTGGCATATAAAACTCCGTATGCCAGTCAGCGTGGCATACGGAAACCCAATGTTAAGCCTATGGGATTTTATATTAGGGGTAGGATAAAGAATATCACTTAGAGAGTGTGAGATCTTATGAGAGGGGTGCCACCCGTCCGTAATCGGTTGGACGTCGATGTAGTATGAGTATGCTTTCTCTCTCCTATGAGCTTGTAGGAGCACCCCTCTCATAAGATCTCTTTAAGTGGTATTCTGTACTCTCACTATGCTCTATGGAGAAGTATTCTTAACGAACTAGCCTTAGAGCCTTGAGAATCCACTGGCCTGCTTCCCGTGCTAAAGACGTACATCAATACATCCCAAAGATTCCTATAATCTCAATGATGCCACCTAGCGATAATACTGTGTGCCAGTGGATTCTCAAGGCTCTAAGCCTAGTTCATTAAGAATTCTTATCCCATAGAGCGTAGTGAGAACCTTGTAAAGAATACCACTTAGAGAGTGTAAGATCTTATGAGAGGGGTGCGTAGTGAGAACCTTGTACAGAATACCACTTAGAGAGTGTGAGATCTTATGAGAGGGGTGCGTAGTTAGAACCTTATACAGAATACCACTTAGAGATCTTATGAGAGGGGTGTGTAGTGAGAGTACAGAATACCACTTAGAGAGTGTGAGATCTTTTTAGAGGGGTGCACCAGCACCCGTCCGTAATCGGTTGGACGTCGATGTAGAGTAGTTTTCCCTGTTTTCACTAAACTCCTAATCCAGCTAAACCCGGCTTCCCAAACCTCACCCGCAGCAATAGGCCTTTTTCCATAGGCCGGTGTCGCACCTTATCTGGTTGGTTACGCAATGTCTGCAGCCAAACAACCCCCTCGCAACGTATTCTTTAGCATTGGAGCACTGGGTATATGAGTGTAAAACGTTTATAATACCCATGCACATTATTTCCATAGAAATAAAAGCGATCGCATCACATTTTATGGTATTTCAGCTCCAATTTGATGTATGATACATGCATATCAACTCAATGATGCCTTAGATATACCTTAGATAACACAGGGACCCCGAAACTGCATATACACTTATACATTGGCAGGCCTAGCTATAATATGCTTATCTTTTTCCAAGTTAAAACCATGATAATTATCAACTATAAAGTTTAGACAGCTCAGACCCATTGAGACAATACCATAGTTTGTTCCTGCAATTTAATCTGTCAGAAAACAACACTCCTGCAATCACACCGACCGTTCACACTCTAGGTGTGATTGCTGTGTGTCTCTATATACAAGCCGCCTGACTCGGCTGTGTTTGTCCGAGCGGCCGCGTAACTAGAGAATGGGCCGTTAGGTGGCGTTGAACGGCAACACCTGTATTGACGAGCTCGTGACACTCTCAATTATCTGGTGTTTTACAATCTACTCATCACTCAGCTCTCCGCCTAGTTCTCAAGCCTAATTATTCAAACTCTCCTTCCTTTATTTGGGGAACTGTAGAAAGCTCCTGAAGTTTAGGCATATCGGAGAATTTGGCTTGAAAATTAAAACCCATGTCAATTTACTGAAAATTTAATATGATGATCTCCAAGTGTTGTGGAACATATATTAAACTTAAAGATCGGGGGTCACCATGCTAGGTTTTTGATTTACAGATCAATATGATTAAAATTTATATAAGAATATATAGAAATTCTAAAAAGTATTTTTTTCACATAGTAAAACCCATGTCATTTTCCTCAAATTTTCAGAGAATATAGTACATATATGGTATTACTTATTTATGTTTAAAAATTAAAGGTCAACATCCTTGTTTTTGAAACAAATGCAAATTAACCTATTTTACCAATTGAGATTGGATAAACTTGACAAAATGTTAAATGCATATCCTATAATACACAGTGGCGCCACCTGGTGATTTTCAAATACCGACAAGTGTCAATTCAAACGGGTTCCTTTGAAATATTCTAATACCAAATGAGTAAAATATAAAGTATTACAGAGTTTGACCTGACCCAATAGGTAAACTAAGCCAGTTTTCATTTGACTGATTCTTAGGCCTGGCGTCCACCTACTACGATAGGAATTTAGACCTACCGATATTGCACCTATATAAAAAGCAAATATCGGAGACATATCGGGAAGGTGCAAAATCGTAGACATATGTCTAGACATGCCAATCCACCATGCACTGTATGGGGTTTTTATTGGTGTTTAATCGCAGAAACATGATCAACTGCCCCGATATAAGGTGACCTTCCGACGCAATTTTGATTGTTTTATCGGGAGGTGCATCATAGACCATATCAGAGCCATATCGCAGTAGGTGGACGCCCGGCCTTATAGGATATAACTGAAAAATATAGTTTTCTTCAATCCTTTCAAAAACAAGAAGGGTGCTTGCATGTGAAAGGAACACAAGGTATTTCTCTAAACACCAGGAAAGCTCTATTTACCTACCACATATAAAACGTTAGAATTTTGTGATATCCGCTTGGAGTTGCTGCCGTACATAGAGACATAGTGAACCCGACCTGGGCCTGGAGATTGAAGGGCCACGATAGTGAGATTCTCGTGCAGTTCTAAACTGTAAGCAGCTACTCTTTTTTGTATTTCTATATGCAGACATACATTTTCTCTTATGATTCAATTCGAGCCATGCCGAAATCAAAGTTTAGTATTGTAGTTTTCTGATCTACTTTTCCCGTGAGAAACCAATGAGATCTCAACTTTTGCTGGTTACCGCTGGTCGTGGTTCTGATCTCCGATGATCAGCTTATGTACCTGTGTCTTGCCAAATAATAACCCATTGAGAGTTACGCTGGTAGTTTCAGGTATTAATAGTAGGGGGCGCCACTAAGCCCTCGCCCTCACACTGATAAACTCGAGCAATCTACCCTATCAAATACGACGCGACAAAGTCGCTAGTTCTCAATTCAAATTCGATTCTAAACTAATTTAGGATGTTATTACGAACATCTCAGAGTCCATCATCAACATCAACACGTTCCCGTAGATTCACGACAGACGCGGCGACGAACCGAATTGCGGCAGTGCCTGTTTACGGCATGTCGTCAAATTGCAGCCGACTCGGAAGCAGTGTCGGTGAAATGGGAATCTGTCTCAGGCTGAAAAGACGCCATTAAAATTAGACACGTGACCTGACGGGGGTGGTCACGTGACTGGCCGCTGGTTCCCTCGTGAGTGGCAGTAAACATAGAACCGCTGGTGATTTACTGTGATTAAGTAGGGAGAGGGGAGATTTGTTGACGATACTTGGGATAGGACTGAAGTGAGATTCACAGATGGGTTTCATGTACCTCATGTTTGTCTGAAACTAGCGACTTCGTCGATTTGTCTTCAACTATAGACTCACAGACTAATCTGAGGCCAATGAGATTGAAAAACTACAATTCTAAATTATGTTTTGAGTATGGCAAGAAATAATATGTAAGATGTAAATCTGTGTAGAGAAATATAAAAAAATTGTAGATTTAAGTTGCACGAGGATCTCACTCTCATGGCTCTTCAGTCTCCATGCCTAGGTTTGGTTCACTCTGTTTCTATGTGCGGGACCAACTCCAAGGGGATTAGCCAAGAATTTACACGTTTTATATGAGGTAGGTAACAAATCCTGCCGAGATTCCCTACTTGAACACAATTTCTTTGTCTAAATTGTAGGGTTCCATTTCACTGAGACATGTCTTTTTCCCTGCAATTGTTGGCGACATTTACCCCTAAAAAGGAACAGAATCTCATGAGATTTTGAACCCTGTGAGGTACATGAATCCACCTTGTAAATTCTACTTGATGCCCAGTTTACACTGTGCGACTTGAAGTACTTCAGTACGCCCAATAGCAGACTGGAGGTACCTCTGAGCAGAGTGGAGACAGAGGTGGTGGCCAATCTAAGTCAGAACAGGGTGGAGACGGAGGTGGCGGCCAATCTAAGTCAGAACAGAGTGGAGACGGAGGTGGTGGCCAATCTAAGTCAGAACAGAGTGGAGACGGAGGTGGCGGCCAATCTAAGTCAGAACAGAGTGGAGACAGAGGTGGCAGCCAATCTAAGTCAGAACAGGGTGGAGACAGGGGTGGCGGCCAATCTAAGTCAGAACAGAGGGGAGACAGGGGTGGCGGCCAATCTATGTCAGAACAGAGTGGCGACAGAGGTGGTGGTCAATCTAAGTGAAAACAGAGTGGAGACAGAGGTGGTGGCCAATCTAAGTAAGAACAGAGTGGAGACAGAGGTGGTGGTCAATCTAAGTGAAAACAGAGTGGAGACAGAGGTGGTGGCCAATCTAAGTAAGAACAGAGTGGAGACAGAGGTGGTGGTCAATCTAAGTAAGAACAGAGTGGAGACAGAGGTGGTGGTCAATCTAAGTAAGAACAGAGTGGAGACAGAGGTGGCGGCCAATCTATGTCAGAACAGAGTGGCGACAGAGGTGGTGACCAATCTAAGTCAGAACAGGGTGGAGACAGGGGTGGCGGCCAATCTATGTCAGAACAGAGGGGAGACAGAGGTGGCGGCCAATCTAAATCAGAACAGGGTGGAGACAGAGGTGGTGGCCAATCTAAGTGAGAACAGAGTGGAGACAGAGGTGGCAGCCAATCTAAGTCAGAACAGGGTGGAGACAGAGGTGGTGGCCAATCTAAGTCAGAACAGAGTGGAGACAGAGGTGGTGGCCAATCTAAATCAGAACAGGGTGGAGACAGAGGTGGTGGCCAATCTAAGTGAGAACAGAGTGGAGACAGAGGTGGCAGCCAATCTAAGTCAGAACAGGGTGGAGACAGAGGTGGTGGCCAATCTAAGTCAGAACAGAGTGGAGACAGAGGTGGTGGCCAATCTAAAGCAGAACAGGGTGGAGACAGAGGTGGTGGCCAATCTAAGTCAGAACAGAGTGGAGACAGAGGTGGTGGCCAATCTAAGTCAGAACAGAGTGGAGACAGGGGTGGCGGCCAATCTAAGTCAGAACAGAGTGGAGACAGAGGTGGCGGCCAGTCTAAGTGAGAACAGAGTGGAGACAGAGGTGGCAGCCAATCTAAGTCAGAACAGAGGGGAGACAGGGGTGGCGGCCACTCTAAGTGAGAACAGAGTGGAGACAGAGGTGGTGGTCAATCTAAAGCAGAACAGGGTGGAGACAGAGGTGGTGGCCAATCTAAGTCAGAACAGAGTGGAGACAGAGGTGGTGGCCAATCTAAGTCAGAACAGAGTGGAGACAGGGGTGGCGGCCAATCTAAGTCAGAACAGAGTGGAGACAGAGGTGGCGGCCAGTCTAAGTGAGAACAGAGTGGAGACAGAGGTGGCGGCCAGTCTAAGTGAGAACAGAGTGGAGACAGAGGTGGCGGCCAGTCTAAGTGAGAACAGAGTGGAGACAGAGGTGGCAGCCAATCTAAGTCAGAACAGAGGGGAGACAGGGGTGGCGGCCACTCTAAGTCAGAACAGGGTGGAGACAGAGGTGGTGGTCAATCTAAGTCAGAACAGAGTGGAGACAGGGGTGGTGACCAATCTAAGTCAGAACAGGGTGGAGACAGAGGTGGTGGTCAATCTAAGTCAGAACAGAGTGGAGACAGAGGTAGTGACCAATCTAAGTCAGAACCGAGTGGAGACAGGGATGGTGACCAATCTAAGTCAAAACAGGGTGGAGATAGAGGTGGTGGCCAATCTAAGTGAGAACAGAGTGGAGAAAGAGGTGGCGTCCAATCTAAGTCAGAACTGAGTGGAGACGGAGGTGGCGGCAAATCTAAAGCAGAACAGAATGGAGACAGAGGTGGTGGTCAATCTAAGTCAGAACAGGGTGGAGACAGGGGTGGTGGTCAATCTAAGTTAGAACTGAGTGGAGACAGAGGTGGTGGCCAATTTAAGTTAGAACTGAGTGGAGACAGAGGTGGTGGCCAATTTAAGTTAGAACTGAGTGGAGACAGAGGTGGCAGCCAATCTAAGTCAGAACAGAGTGGAGACAGAGGTGGTGGTCAATCTAAGTCAGAACAGAGTGGAGACAGAGGTGGTGGACAATCTAAGTCAGAACAGAGTGGAGACAGAGGTGGTGGTCAATCTAAGTTAGAACTGAGTGGAGACAGAGGTGGTGGTCAATCTAAGTCAGAACAGGGTGGAGACAGAGGTGGTGGCCAATTTAAGTTAGAACTGAGTGGAGACAGAGGTGGTGGTCAATCTAAGTCAGAACAGAGTGGAGACAGAGGTGGTGGTCAATCTAAGTCAGAACAGGGTGGAGACAGAGGTGGTGGTCAATCTAAGTCAGAACAGAGTGGAGACAGAGGTGGTGGTCAATCTAAGTCAGAACAGAGTGGAGACAGAGGTGGTGGTCAATCTAAGTTAGAACTGAGTGGAGACAGAGGTGGTGGTCAATCTAAGTCAGAACAGGGTGGAGACAGAGGTGGTGGCCAATTTAAGTTAGAACTGAGTGGAGACAGAGGTGGTGGTCAATCTAAGTCAGAACAGAGTGGAGACAGAGGTGGTGGTCAATCTAAGTCAGAACAGGGTGGAGACAGAGGTGGTGGTCAATCTAAGTCAGAACAGAGTGGAGACAGAGGTGGTGGTCAATCTAAGTCAGAACAGGGTGGAGACAGAGGTGGTGGTCAATCTAAGTCAGAACAGAGTGGAGACAGAGGTGGTGGCCAATTTAAGTCAGAACAGAGTGGAGACAGAGGTGGCAGCCAATCTAAGTCAGAACAGGGTGGAGACAGAGGTGGCTGCCAATCTAAGTCAGAACAGAGTGGAGACAGGGGTGGCGGCCAATCTTAGTGAGAACAGAGTGGAGACAGAGGTGGAGGCCAATCTAAGTCAGAACAGAGTGGAAACAGAGGTGGTGGCCAATCTAAGTGAGAACAGAGTAGAGACAGAGGTGGTGGCCAATCTAAGTGAGAACAGAGTGGAGACAGGGATGGCAGCCAATCTAAGTCAGAACAGAGTGGAGACAGGGGTGGCGGCCAATCTAAAGCAGACACTTCAGCGAGTCCCCGGTAGAGGCGCTAGTGTCGGCGTTAATGTGGGGGCACTTTGAGGGATAACGACCCCATAATGCAGTTCGGCCGAACACCTCACTTCTTAGAACTGAGCGATAATACAGTCAGTGACCTGACTTTGTTTTGATTCTCCCACAACGAGGTTTGTGACGTCATCTATGCGGTGTCTGACGTCATTTCTGGCGTCGAGTGAAGTGAGGTAGCCATGTTCCGGGTGGCGAGACGATAAATTTGCTGCATTTACTTTCACAATTTTCACCAAGGTTCACCCACATACTCCTCCCATCGCAAATGATTCATTTATTTATCTTTTTTTTATAAAGGTTTATTGACATAATTCCTTCGCCATTATTCTGTTGTTCTTCCATGAAGTAGCCACTTAACACCACCTTAGTGATCGACGTGTATTTGTACCGCATGTTTAAGCCAAATACACATCTACCGATTCAGGGTTGAACGATTAGTTCCCAAATCGTATAGGAGTTGGTGAACTTGTCGCAGGCGAATTGCGTAACCCCTCGGCCCGTGTTGGCCACCCAATCAGTGGCCATTAACCAACTCCAGGACCAGAGTCTATTCAGATGACCAGGAGCCCATTTAATAATCTAGGATCGTACATAAATACCCTTTTCTGTACCTCGTACAAGAGTTATCGCTTGATAATATTCAAGTCTATTGGTTAAGTCAGTCTTAGCCGTCCATAAGGTCGGCCATAGGTGTTGAATAAAGTTGACCCACATCGTCCCTGGGTCTTCTTGGCCGACAGAAAAGGGTCTACATGTACGATCCTAGATTATTAAATGGGCCCCAGATTCTTCTATATCTTTTATAACCCTTTGCGATGCCTCCAGGCATTCCCAGGGGAACCTCCAGGCATTACCATTGCTACAGCAGAATGATGCCTCCAGGCATTACCATTGCTACTGCAGCATGATGCCTCCAGTCCTTACCGTTGCTACAGCAGCATGATGCCTCCAGGCATCACCGATAATTATGCAATAAATTCGATGGAAAGAGAAATAATCCTTGGTATACAGAAAAGGGTCTACATGTAGGATCGTGGATTATTAAACTGGCCCCTAGTTCGATGAAACTCAGCAGGAGTGGAATCCATTCTGACGATCTGCTCTCCTAACAATAGAGGTTCGATTAAACAAACTGTCAACTCCAGTATGGACTCGCCACACAGTCAGCCAGACAGCCGGGTCGATTGTCTGAGTGAGTGCCACGTCTCAGCCATTATCCTACCCCTAATATGAAATCCCATAGGCTTAACATTGAATTTCCGTATGCCACGCTGACTGGCATACAGAGTTTTATATATGCCGCTAGTGGCATACAGAATTGTTATCACATAATATTCCAAGATCGAGGAGACGAGGTAGGATAAAATCAAAACCTGATTCGTTTTAATCTTGTATGGTAGACGGAGTGGTGGCGCCCCGATTTCCTTGAAGACGTTCCCAACATTTGGTGCCCTGATTTCTTCGAGGGGGTTCCCAACATCATTTTAATCTTGGCCACTGCATGCCACTCTTGGAGTTTGGGCTTCAGACTTCACTCGGCTTCACCTCATGAAGTCACTATGCCAAACTCTAGTCGTGGCATACGGTGGCCAAGATTAAAACTCATCCAGTCTTACGATAGTAAACACACTTCATATTTTTAAGTAGACTTTGCATAAATTTCCATGTTTGTTTTGGTATATTTATACTGGTTTTGGGAAACGTAGGAAATTTAAGTAGATTTACGAACATAACCCTAACCCTACATGAATTTGTTTAAATTTATGTAAAATCTACGTAAATTTCCGTTGATTAAAGTAAATCTACCCAACGTGCTACAGACAAAGCTAAACCTTAACATTTTCCGGTTTTTATAGCGTAAAAAGTCCGTAATACCTACCAAAAATATGTTAATCTTCGTAGCTTTAACATATTTGTGTTTACTGGGTGGCTACCTCCATGCATTCATCGAATTTATGTAATGAATTTAGGTAGAAACCTCACCTCTACACATTTATCGAGGTCAGAGTTCTTTTACTTCTCACACCATATAGACATGGTATGAGAAGAATTGGCCTTTGATATAGCAGTAAATCTACCACTAATGGGGGTGAAGGAGAAAAGTGGCTGCAGTGGGACCTGAATCAACAAAGTCTAACAACCTTGAGATTACAAGTCCAGTGCTCTTTACCACTGAGCTAACTTCCCACCCCGGTCGCTTTTGTTATGCTTGTGTGCAAGCATATCTGGTCTGCACCACGAGGAGGCAAGGCAACCAAAAGAGTGCACAAGGAGAAGATGAGGCAACTGAAGGGGGTGTTCCACCGACTCAACAGCACTGCAAAAGCATCGTTCGGGTGCCTTGGCAGTGAGTTGACGCGTAGTAATATCCGAGCGCATGCACGGATATTGCATAGAGTCAACTCCGAGGAGGATACAACCATTTTCTCCTATCTGTTTTTGAATGACTTTCTTTTTCTCATTCTAATAGCCAAAGCTTAAGTACGAATTTTATAATCAAGATTCAGTAGTCATGGGGAAAAACCCATATCTCACACAGGCTACAGTGTAACACTAATCCCTAAGTAAGCTTTACCCAATTTATTGTTTACAATGGATAGCAGTGAGCTCGTAATGTGTACAAATTGTCAATCTACTCGTAAGCTGGTAATCATACCTCATAATCAACATTCTTTTAGTAGTACTCATTAATTATGACAGATATCCCCCTCTTTCTGTTTCACATTTAATTAAGTTTCATATTAGAAAAGCTATCACTGACAATGATACCTGAATCAGCAATTACTGCAGTCATGAAGCTGCTTCGCTACATTCTGCCTGGAGAAATAATCATTTTCTAGAGTTCCTGTTGCACATCCATATCAACACAGCTTTAATTGCCATGATTGGAATCACAAATTAGTGATTAACCCTTTCCCTGCAGCACCCAGTTCCCCTGTTCACCATTACACGGCAGGCATCAGCTGCATAAACGACCCTGCTACGGCAGGCACCTTTTTTTTGGGAAATAGCAATGTCATGTGATGTGTCATGTGATTTAAGTAATTTACCTTGGTGACTGAACATATTTTATTATACCAAATCAAAGGTCAATATTGCTCTTATACATTCTCAAAATTTCTTTTAAATCAAACAATTATCTTTTTATTTATTGAATTTTGTATAAAAGTGCCACGGATGCCTCGAAGATACCTGGAGGTATCTTCCTGCCATAGCCAGGGGAATGCCTGGAGACATCTTCCTGCCGTAGCCAGAGGAATGCCTGGAGGCATCATGCTGTGGTAGCCAGGGGAATGCCTGGATGCATCTTCCTGCTGTAGCCAGGGGAATGCCTGGAGGCATCTTCCTGCTGTAGCCAGGGGAATGCCTGTAGGCATCATGCTGTGGTAGCCAGGGGAATGCCTAGAGTCATCATGCTGTGGTAGCCAGGGGAATGCCTGGAGGCATCATGCTGCTGTAGCCAGAGGAATGCCTGGAGGCATCATGCTGCTGTAGCCAGGGGAATGCCTGGAGGCATCATGCTGCTGTAGCCAGGGGAATGCCTGGAGGCATCATGCTGCTGTAGCCAGGGGAATGCCTGGAGGCATCATGCTGCTGTAGCCAGGGGAATGCATGGAGGCATCTTCCTGCTGTAGCCAGGGGAATGCCTGGAGGCATCTTCCTGCTGTAACCAGGGGAATGCCTGGGGGCATCTTCCTGCTGTTAAATGGTTAATAACAACAACACCGTTTGTAATTATTCCTGTCATCCCACGCTCATACCACCTCAAGACATTTCTCAAATGCTGTCTAAATAGATACAAAAACATACTTGTTCCTCTGCATGACCCGAATAAAACACGCAGGAAATCCTTCAGGTGGATTTGAGATTTTCAGATGATGTTCTGTGAATTCATGCATTAATAGCGCCGCCTCGGTTTTAGGCTTGGACTGGAGTGACGTCACGGGTGTAGGCGGTGCATTTAGGCTCTAATGGACACGGACAGATGGTGAAATGAGGTAGGGGCGTTTCTTGTCGTCGTACTTCAGATGGCATTTGCCTCGTAATTCGCATCTGTCACCGAGGCAACATTTCCCGATTTGAAAGCTCATAATATTCAGAATACAGGTAAAGCAGATAAGCTTCAACTTTATAAATATCAAGAGAAAACGTGGTTACTGAGCCCGAAAGGATGGCCGTTCGAGGTCTTTTGATGCCGCAGGCGGAGGGACGTATTTATGGCATCAAAAGGCCAAGAATGGCATCTCTTCGGGCTCAGTAACCACGTTTTCTTAATATTAAATACCTTAATACCAAGGAAAATATCATTTTATATACTTATTTATGTAGATTTTGACCTGAGACATTCACTTTGGACACAGTGCGCCCGAATATTCACTATACGGGTGCAGTGCGCCCGAACATTATTTATACTGCACCCTTAGAAGCGGGTAGTATTTCATAGACGTTCGGCCATAACTATGTAATAATATTCAAAATAGGAATCTTTATATGTACACTAAACGTGCACACGTTTAGCCATAGGGATAATGTTAATTTGTTTGTTTGGGTAGTCTAATGGCTGATATGTTCTATTAGACTTACAACGTTAGAAAGAACTACTCAACAACCACCCCCTTAAAGTGACAATACTACACCAAGGCCGTGGCACAGTGAATGTGAGATGACGTCATGTGCTATTCACCAACTGGATTTGCGGAGTAATTTGAATTATTCTGATATTGTTATGTTTCTTAATGTCAATGAAAGGGGTGAGATAAATCCAGAACCGCACTCGAATCATAAAATAAACAATACTCCACTGGATTGGATGCGATGTAGTCATCACTCGGCTTTGCCTTTATGTCAATTGCAGCACATCTAAACTCGTAGAGTATTGTGCATTTATACGATTCTCAATCCAGTTCTATATAAGTCACAAGTTGATCACTGTATGAATGACAAAGAAGTAACGATGGAATACAGGATGGTGTTTATTGCTTGTTTTTTGTTTGGGATTCTTATAAATCTCTCATCAGGGAGGTCTATATAAATCTAGCATCCTTTAACTTCATATATTGCAGGAGGCCAGGGATGCCAGTTTTCAATGTTTCCATCGAAATTCATGTTTTAATTTTCAGAATTAAAAAAGTATTTTCATCGTGTAATATTGACATACCAAATGCTAGATAACCAAATTCAGCCAAAGCCCATGATGTGAAACTGAACCTCCCCACTGACCAATGTACAAACTTGAACATTCCCACAATACCTTTATTTCCCCTGTATTGCAATGAAAACTAGTTCACTGTTTTTCTGACCCCAACTGGCATCCCCGAGGAGACTTACATCGTAAAAGAACTCATCAAGTCCCGTCAATGTTTCAATTCACCGTTGAACGTCAATAGTTCTGTGATGGTAAACCCAGTAGAAATCCTTTCAGTTGGTCCAGGTTCTATTGATGTACAGCGTGTTGGAATTACACCCGCTCAATGTATGCTCCCGGGCGGCAATAGGAGGTAAGCAATGACTTCTCCCTGTCGGCATTAGGTGGCGGCCACTCTCCCAGCAGAGATCCTGCTTTCTGTGGCCGCTTGTATCTCTGCCACAACCTGCCTGTTTGGGCCCAAATCTGTCCCATACGCCAGTTTTTGAAATATCCTAAATTTTGAGGGCTTTTATGGGTATTTTGTGTTCTATTGGGTAAAATTTTTTCTTTCTTGTGTGCGCTACTTGATCTGGTGGGATCTGTGAACGCTTTTGGTCGGAAAAATATTTTTGTGTTCTACTTGTAAATAGAGATGAACATATTTTTATGGTAAATAAAATACTCTCATTTCTGTTATTATTTATTTCAAACCAGACACAGTCTCTGGGATTACTTTCTAGAGTGGAAAGCACCTCGTGTGTTGCAGGGCTTTGTTTTGTCAACGATGCCCATGTAATCAACTGTGGATTCCCATTATAAAATGATTTAAGTATGAATAAGAAACAGCTGGATTGTCTCTGAAACTCCTTTAACAATTCCTATATTTATACTCATGATATGTGAGTTGTTTGACTTGTATAACTTTTGACAGTTGCCTCGTTTTGATCTGAAATGTTTGCTGGATACTCAGCACTGCGCGAAAACCACCAGTTTATTCATATATACGCCATCTTGTAAGTGTATCGGCTGTATATTGACACATTTACTCTTCTATACGCCACCATAATGGCTGTATTTGCCGCAAAGCGTATATGAAGAGAAATATCGTGTGCGGGACATGTATAAGCGGGTGTATACATTTTACACTTCTATAGATGAGGTGTATACACAACAGAAAATAGGACTACCTTGTATACGCAAAATCATACCCATATACGCTGGGTGTATACATACACAATATTGACTGGTTTCAGATACAAGCGGCTGTATGCTCTGAGGAGTTGATGCATAGTAATATCCGAACGTATGCGAGGATATTGCGTAAAGTCAACCCTGAGGAGCATACAACCGCTTTTATCTGAACCCAGTCTATATTGTATTTATTATCCAACTTTTCTGCACAAGTGACATGTCGATATCAGTTCATTTTAAATATGGATTATTTTTCCGTATGCACTATTTTTCCGTATGTGCCACCCGTATGCGCCGGGTATGTCCATACACGCTGCCTATGTGTTTTCTATGGGCACTTTGTATTCGGTGGATAATGAATATATAAACTGGTGGTTTTCGTGCAGTGCAGGGAACAGGCTTTGGGTTGGGGCAGAGATTAAGCCAGCGCTAGCGCCGCGAAAGATCTGGGGGAGAGTGGATGGTAGACTGGAACCTGCTCTTATTTACAAAGGACCCTCCCCGGGTGGTTTAAAGTCTCCAGACCCGACCCCCACCGACCATCGTGTATTCAACTCGCGAGCCTCAATCTGTCACCTCCATACAAACCAACACCCAGTCCCTTCAGACTGAGGATGCACGCCGAAATGTTTAATTTGTTCCCTAATCTTGCTCCTTCAATACAGCAAGGACTTCATTTCTACTGAGGTATAAAGTCTATACCCACCTGCTGATGCTTGGCCTCTGATGAATTCGTCAGCCACCACCGACCGAGTCACTGACCGATTTGATTTTATATTTTTGGTACCATTTCACACCAAAAGTATCACCCATAAATTCAACATTTGTGGAAGGCTTGCAACACCGTCCCCATAATGCCTATTTCTACCGGCCGATTTTTGGCCTCAGATCATAAGGCCCGGCGTCCACCTACTACGATAGGATCGTAGACCTCCCGATATGGCACCGATACAAAATGTCAAAATCGGTGCCATATCGGGAGGGTGCAAAATCGTAGACATATGTCTAGACATGCCAATCCACCACGCATTGTATGGGGTTTTATCGGTGTCTAATCGCAGAAAGGTGATCAACTGCCCCGATATTAGGTGACCTTCCGACACGATCAGTGTGGCTGACGCATTAGGTCTACACCAATCTAATCAGTGGTGACTTGTTGTAGGGTTGTAGATTCAATCTAGGTCTCTAGGCTTTTCACTGTGTTGAATTCATTAGGGACGAATGTGTCATGAAGACGTACACATCATGGCTTTCAATTTGGTCCTCTCTGGGAAACAAACAGCCTATCCCTAACCCTCATCCTAACCCTAACCCTAACGCTAACCCTATCCCTAACACTATCCCTATCCCTAACCCTAATCCTAACCCTAACCCTAACGCTAACCCTAACCCTAACCCTATCCCTATCCCTATCCCTAACCCTAATCCTAACCCTAACCCTAACGCTAACCCTATCCCTAACACTATCCCTATCCCTAACTTTAACCCTTACACCTAAACATAACCGGAATTGTTTTCAATATCCACGGGTTTGTTTGTCTAAAAGCTAACTAGTCAGACCTTTACATCCATAGGAAAATGTCTTATTTATGAGTATCTGAAACGGGTCGAGTTCTCCAATCGATTTCTCCAAAATGGGTCGAGTTCTCCTGACAACTACGGGTCGAGTAAGTTTCGGGTCGGGTTCTCCAGGAATCCCACTGACATGGAAGCATGGAAGCAGGCCTATAGGGTACTTATTTTTGGGGGGGCAATTTTTTATCGGAATATTGTGTTACACAATCACAGAATTCGGCTATACGGCCATTCTTCCACTCGAGCCCTAGATCCTTACTCCTCATTCTTATGGCGGGTGTTAAGCCGAATGGGCAGTGGGTACCATTTTTGTATAAGTCTTTGGTGTGACTGACCGGGGTTTGAACCCACGACCTCCCATGCTCGAGGCGAACACCCTGACCACATGGCCACCGAGCTTGGTATATACATAGCTATTATATCATGTAGGCGACCATCTTGTACCCTGAAATAAGCAAAACACCAGGTGGCGGCTCCAGTTGTCAATAGATTTTGTTAAAAATATCGTTTCTGGTTTGCCATAAAAGGGTTTTAGCCTCGTCTCACGATTATCTATAGAATATAACAGCAGAAGATAAAGGTTATCCCCCACTACAGTGGCGCTATCTTATAATTTCCTGGTGGGTAATGGCGGAACTAGAAATCACTCTGTGCCCTAGAGATAGCAAGAACAAATATCAGGCTGGGGGGTAGCCGCCATTTTGGCCAGTATTCACACCAGACGACTAAAAACGCAACAGATTTTTTTTCCGGGGGAGAGAAACGTGAGGTGGTGTCCCCGATACAATATTGGCAGCAGTCGTTGTTTGTCAAGTATGTGTCAACCTAGTTGAATCTGGGGATAGAAACGCATGGAAACCTGTTGTGTGGATCAATTTGCTGAGTCAGCGCTATCCAAGAGTGCATCTGATGCGGCGTTTCCACCTGCCGACCTAAAGTCCTTGATAATTTTGACGCTGTACAAAATTCGGTCGGTAGTTCTCCTTGTTTAAGGTCGGTGGTAAAACCCCGCTTAAGGGGGTATCCTCTGTACTTAAGTGGGGTTAAGATAAACTAAATAAAAAAATCTGTATCGAGCAAATTGCCCCTTAAGTTGTTGCTCCCTTAAGAGGGGTTAAAATAAGCTAAATAAAAATTTCTGTTCCGAGCAAATTGCCCCCTTAAGTGGTTCTCCCCTTAAGCGGGGTTAAAATAAACTAAATACATATTTCTCTTCCGAGCAAATTGCCCCCTTAAGCAGTTTTCCCCTTAAGCAGGGTTAAAATAAACTAAATACAAATTTCTGTTCTGAGCAAATTGCCCCCTTAAGCGGTTGTCCCCTTAAGCGGGGTTAAAATAAACTAAATACATATTTCTGTTCTGAGCAAATTGCCCCCTTAAGTGGTTTTCCCCTTAAGCCAGGTGTGAGTGGCCGTAACCTCCGAGTAGTTGACGGGTAGTAATATCTGAGCGATTCGCGAGGATATAACGTTTTCAACTATGAGGAGATTAAGGTCACTTGTATACAAAACCAGTCGTTATTGTATTTATTACCCACCTACAAATTCAATAACAAGGTTATTGCAATTAAAACGTTCCTGTAAGACATTTAGTTCCAGACACCACAGCACTGTCAAGCGTGGCAGTAATTTGGTGTAGACTTACACCAATAATATAGTTCGCCATTCAACTGTGATTTTAGCACGTAAAGTGTGTTATGACAGTGATTTCAGATGGTACATGAGATTATTATGATTGATTATAAATAAGTATCATTGAATGAACATTCAAAAAACTCATTTCAAAGTACATGATGATTCGACCTCATTATGGACAGGACTATTTTTCCGGAATCTCCTGCAGGAGATTCTGACATGCCAGAATTTTTTTTTTTTTTTTTTATATCAGGAAGAGTATACATAAAGACATTCTGCTAATAGCAGGTTTTGTGTGCCTTCTAAATACCATTTTACATAATCAAGGACATGGAACAATTCGGTTGGCATCAGCGTTAAGTATGTACATACGTACCATGGTACGGTAAGGTGATATTAGTGATAGTAATGAAAATTTCCGGGTAGCTAATTTCAGGTACCCTATACATTTCCTATGGAGACTCCATAATCGGTGAGTAATAAATAGCATGAGAGAGAGGGTTGTAAACCACGGGAAGTGGACGAGTAGTAATATGTGAGCTCTAGCGAATGTTTTACGACTATCCCCGGGTAAGCACAATGAAAGAGACAATAGGCAAAATAACCATAAATCTCTCATCAAATACAGTCCCCGGTGCATCCCTCTCATAAGATCTCACACTTTCTAGGTCGTATTCTGTACAAGGTTCTCACTACGCACCCCTCTCATAAGATCTCACACTCTCTAAGTGGTATTCTGTACAAGGTTCTCACTACGCACCCCCCTCATAAGATCTCACACTCTCTAGGTCATATTCTGTACAAGGTTCTCACTACGCACCCCTCTCATAAGATCCCACACTCTCTAGGTCGTATTCTGTACTCTCACTACACTCTATGGAGAAGAATTCTTAACGAACTAGGCTAAGAGCCTTGAGAATCCACTGGCCTGCCCCCCGTGCTTCAGACGTACATCGATGCAATTAAAAGATTCCTATAATTTCAATGATGCCACCTAGAAATACAAATACACAGCCTGTACACTTCTCAGTGGGCGACTTTGGAGGGGTTGGGTCTGTGGTGCAGAAAGTGGGGTTGCCGGGAATGTGGGGACAACCCCTCCCTCTGGGCAGTCAATCAGGGAATGGCGTGACCCGTACAGTATTCTCACACTGTCCCTCAAGCCTAGCCTGGAAGCCGATATGTTAATTCATGAAGTAGTCACAGGCAGCTGACTGGTGAAAATTCATGTGCTGACTGTACTAAAGTGGAATTCACACGGTGAGATTCATGTACCTCACAGGGTTCAAAATCTCATGAGATTCTGTTCCTTTTTAGGGGTCAACGTCGCCAACAATGGCAGGGAAAAACATGTCTCAGGGAAATGGAATCCTACAATTAAGATGAAGAAAATGTGTTCGAGTACAGAAATTCAGCAGGTTTTGTCTCAAAGACCCTGTGAGGTACATGAATCTCACCGTGTGAATTCCACTTAATAATGAACAGAATCTCATGAGATTCTGAGCCCTGTGAGGTACATGAATCTCACCGTGTGAATTCCACTTTACAAGGAACAGAATCTCATGAGATTTTTAACCCTGTGAGGTACATGAATCCCACCGTGTGAATTCCGGTTTAAGGTGTCAATATTGTTTATTGGGAGATGGAGATATAAAGAACTCGCATGTAACGCAAGGACCTCAGCATTCTTGAAAAAAAAAAGACTAAAGACAATGTATGAGCACAATTAAAGAACATCTCTTAATGGTTCAAAATGGACGAAAACATTCATGAAGTTTTGTTTTTAAGAACATCTGTAAATGGGATGAACACATGTAACTTGCCTTTTCCCCACACTACTAAAGTGGGATTCACACGGTGGGATTCACGTACCTCCCAGGTTGTTTGTCTGAGACAAATCATCCTGTTGAAATTCGGTACTGGAACACAATCTCCTCGTGTGAATTGCAGGGATCCATTTTGCTGAGACACCTGTTTTTTTCTTGCAATTGTCGGCGACAATCACCCCTAACAAGGAACAGAATCTCATGAGATTTTTACTTTGAACAGGTTTAAAATTTAGAGGGGCATTTTGGTGAGACAAATGTATGTACTTTACACGTTCTCCCCCAATCTGTGAGTCTCAGTGGTCCCAAATAACACCTATTCACATGGGGAAGTGCCCTGAGTCAGCAACTGTGTACCCTGTGTACTCTGTTTACGGGTGTAGGGGTGAGACTATGTACCTGGTAAGTCTTCCCATGTGAATTGAATCCGCCTGAGACTGTAGAACACCCCAATCTGTGAAACTTTGTAACCAGCTGGAAATAGTAGCCGACTGGTGCAAAGGTGTGAAGTACACCAGTTTCAGGTCCATTTGCCCCATCGTGTGAATCCCACTTTACACTGGTTTTTCCCCACACCACTTATACTGGTTTTTCCCAACACTACTTACACTAGGAAAGTGAATAAAAAATGCATAAATTCTGCCCTTTTGTCTAGTTTGATATAACCCAATAGAAAACAAAAAAAACTTGGAGAAAAACCTTAATATTTGCCTGATTTATGAATTAAATCTACTGGTTTCCTTTAATTATGTTCAAAACAAAGAAAGTGACCTATAGTTTTTGAGACTTAATTTGTTGTACTGCTTATCTAGTATATTCTGTGAGCATTTCAAGAAAGTTTCATGGGTTTTGCTAGAATTCCTGTCTATACTCCTATGATTCTACAAATAATAATCTCTAAATAGAGACTTAGCCAGGTAACCCTCAATTTTGAAGTTAGATATGTGTTCCAGAAGACTTTAAGATCATCTTAATTAACCTTCAGGAAAATGACATTGATCCTAATTTTCAAGGCAAAATAGAAATATAAAAATATAAACCAATATCTAAAAATCACCAGGTGGCGCCTGCATGAATAATAAGATATGCCTTTAAGAAAAAACCCACCACGACAGTTTCCATCATTCTCCCCTCCTGAATAACTCTCGCCTCTCACCTAATATAAAAATCAACATCGGCCTCGACCACCATGGATCTAAACCAACCCTCATTACCCGCCGCCCCGACCACATCTCTCTCGGCAGGACCACGTGACGTGAAGTTAGAACGGCCTATTATCGCCCATACGAGCTGGTTCCCGGCGAGTTATGACGATTTTCAATGTGATCACTTCACCCAGCTGGGGACCAGCGGACCGGCTGCCGGAAACCGGCTTCAGCACGTACTATTCTTTTTCTACATATTGGAGAATTCTGGGATTGCGATATTAGGAATTGCATTAAATTGGGTTGGTTCGTGATCTACGGTATTGTGATTTCTGTTTTATTTTGATATTCCAGGTTACTGAAGGTTGGGGGACTCAATCTATAAACTGTGATATTGTTGATATATATATATATATATAAACTGCAGGCCTATAAAACCTATAAAAACCTATGTTTTGATTCTTGAGCCTTTATTTTTTCAAAGGAATCTATATAACCTATAAAAAATCTTTTCACTGCAATGCAGATTGAAATGTAAAGGAAATCTTAGATGTTAACTTGACACACAGTTAGATTGACACAACATTGTCGGCTTATTAAAGAGATCATAAAAGAGTTTAAGAATCAAAAGTTGGTGTGATTTTTTGCTGGGCTGGCTTGCCTGTTGGAAACTCAACAGGGTATGCATGCTTGCAGAGTTTAACCTGGTGAGCCAGATACCCTAGTGCTAGGTACAGTTTTTAGAATTCAAGACCTGAAAATGAGCAATTCACTATATTTTCACTCTTATTATGCTGTATATGTTAATCCTAAAGACCTATAAAAGCCTATGTTTTGGTCCTTGAAAAACCTGTAAAAACCTACATTTTGATTGAGGAAGAGGGGCACTGGGAGGCCTGAAACTGGAATATTATCGATTAGATATCATTCGTTTTATCTTATTATCACTGTGCGCGTATATCAAAATGTCTCATCTTGTTTGGAATGCTTCGGAATATTCACTCAGCTATCACCTCGTTCATATTACTACTATACACCTATGGGCGAACGTCTATGAAATACTACCCGCTGCTAGGGGTGTAGTATAAATAATGTTCGCGCCCGCTGTGACAGCGGGCCGTAGTGAATGGCATAGGCTTTATACAGTTAATAAAACGGCATTTTAAACGAGTTGGAGGTATACAGTAATAAGAAAACGTAGTGACTGAGCCCGTACGGTGTCTGTTCTCGGTCATTTTATGAAAAAGTATGGCACTCCCGCCTACGGCGTCGGGCCGTATTTTTTCATCAAATGACCTTAAACGGTCTCCTGTACGGGTTCAGTAACCACGTTTTCTCATACTACTGCGTGCTCCAAACTTGATGAGGAACGGGGACACAGACCCAACACTCATCAGTTTGTTCTTATCATGCACTGTGTAATGGTGACAGTTTCCTCTCATCTTACTTCCCCTGATCCTTCACTGGTTCTTATACTCTTTATATCCCGGATCCAACAGGAAGCTAACAGAGATATGATCCTCTTTACAAACCCCCTCCCGGCATTATAACGACACACGAGAATGCCCGCCTCTTATCGCGAGCTCGGCATTATCTCAACTACTGAAAGGATTAATACGCAGTCTCATCCTACAAGCAGACTTTCACAAAACACAGAGAGAACTCATCAAGTGTTGTATGACGTATGACTATAGTATATTGTACTTTATAACCCACCTAGTACAGAGTCTCCATGCTAAGCTTACGGAACTTACAGATCGCTACTGAGTAGAATACGGACCTCCGGAATCTCCTAGGAGAATACGGCTTTTCCTGCCACCTGACGGGCGTTATAGGAACTAACACGGCGCTTGCATCAAATTTACAAGATTTTGTTCCTAATAATTACTCGAAAGGCGAGTAATAGATATCAGGTTACCATGATTTCGATATGAGTGGCCGTATTCTCCTTGTAGTTGACACTACGTAATACTCCTTGCTATTGCCCGAAGTTTTACTACGCATCAACTACGCGGAGAACGTCCACTCATATCGAAATCATGGTAATATTGTGTATTTATTATCCATCGTATACAAAGACTACATTGGAATTGTATGACGACTCAGTAAACCACAACCCATTGTTTATTATCCATGGTATACAAAGACCCCATTGAAAATGTATGGGGACTCAGTAAACCACGACCCATTGTTTATTATCCATTGTATACAAAGACCCCATTGAAAATGCATGGGGACTCAGTAAACCACGACCCATTGTTTATTATCCATGGTATACAAAGACCCCATTGAAAATGTATGACGACTCAGTAAACCACGACCCATTGTTTATTATCAATCATATTAGTCCCTGGGCCATGACCCCAAATTTTCATTTCTGCTGCCCCCCCTGGAAACATTTGTTTTATTGTTTTATCTTGTAGATCAATCCTTCTAGTTAACATTACCACTTGTTGTCGCTCTGGCAAGTGGTCGGATTACCATGACAACAGCTGTTGAAGAGACCTCCCGTCGAAATGCCTGAACGCCTATAATTCTGAGTGCTGAAAACCATTACTTGGTTCTGTGTTCTTTTAAGTATTACTCATTAGATTAAACCTTGGTATTGGAATCCATAGTCTGGTCCTCTGTGGACTCAGTACAGCAAATAGAATCAAAATATGTCTTCTCAGTGGCCTACAGCAGCCTTTTTCATGTGTGTACTATTAATGTATAGAATAGGGTAATAATGTAGGTAATCCTAAAAACTGATTTTGTTTGTTTTTCCTCCCAATGCCCGTTCCCTTTCGATTCAAATATCGACTATTTACATACCCTTGTTATATATATATATATATATATATATATATATATATATATATATATATATATATATATATATATATATATATATATATATATATTTATATATATATTTATATAACCATTCTGGGATCAAACGTGAATGAAATATTTTTGCCATGATACAATTAGAATACACTCGAACCCCATTAAAAGTGGTCAGAATTACAGTATTTCACGCTTAACCAGGTACAAAAAAAACAAGGATAAGAGGGTTATATTCTGAATCATAAGTGGTAAAGGAATGGACAATATACATGATATAGACCATGGAGAACGGAGTGCAATACTCATAGAGGTGAGATAAAGCAATAATACATTACGTGTGACTGAATAATATGAGCATATGTATATGACGACCTATAGATTCACGATCATCTTGTAAGACTGTCTTCCATAAAGACTATGATTTATTGTAACTCTTTCTTTTAAAAACTCACCCCGGTTTTATCTCGCCTCCTGAAAGGATTATTAAGCAGTCTGATCTCACAAGGAGACTTTCACAAAACCACAGTCATCTCATAGTCATCTCACATAATATGGATTTATTTGGAGTATTTATCTAAGATGCTCATTTGTCAAGGAAGTGTCTCTGAGATAGGAACTGAAGTCATCTTTTTTTAAGTTCAGTGATTAGGTGTTCTTAAGACCAAGTGCAGAACTTCATCATATTGTAAAGTTACAGTCCATACATCCCTATGTGATCAATTATATCCTATGCGAAGAGATTAAGTCATCTCAATTGCCCGTAATTATTAGTACCGAAATGACTGCATTAGGACAGTCGCCATCTTGTCGTAGCTCCCTCCCTGTCTTGATGTTGACCGTACGGCAGCTATATAGTGAATGGCATAATAATCCTCATTATCGCTCCCTCTAGTTCCTAGTCTGGCCACATGGGGGCAGGGCGCTCGGATATGACACTGACAGCTGAGTTGTTAGTGACATGAGCGGCTCACCTTGGCATGTGCGACAGACCGGAACGAGACTGGTCAGTCCTGATTGGGTGTTGTTCCAGCAGCCAATCGCAGCAAAGAGTTTACAAGCTTACCCTGAACCCAGATGCCACCTGCTGTGTGTATATAAACTGGATGCACTTGTCAAATAAATCAATTAAGTTCCTGACTCATAGTAGTACCTAGTACATCTGTGTTTGGGTTCTTACTCCCCTTCTTCTTAAGGTCTCCACCTAGCTAGTGGGCCTCTAGAATTAACAATATGTCACCTTAATCTTTAGCGACAAATGAAATCAGGATTCCAATGAGCTGTCAACTGGTTGAAGCTTGTTCATCTCCTTATATATATGAGTTTCCATCTTTTTGGAGAATGCAAATCTTCTTATTCTGAATCTCTATTCTTTGTATCAGGAGCTCTTCCAAGGATCAATTAGCTTTGGAGATTTTCTCCAGATAAGATAAAGTGTGCATCAGTGCCTGGAGCATGGATTATCCACGTGGTGAGGATCCGTGAAAGAGCTATGGACTACGATGTATAGACGATCCACACGCAGTGTGCAATGATAAGGCCACTCAAAAAAACCAACTTGTTTCTCATTACCAAGCCATGAAAAATATGATGAGGGCGCTTTTTTTTTTTTTTTTTTTTTTTGCTGGATCAAAGATGGCTTAAAAATGTCATAAAAAGGCCTTTAGACATACGGTAAAACCCTGCGTAAGTGGCCACCCTCTGTTCAAAGCCAAAATGTCCCCTTATGCAGGGTGTCTGCGTATGCGGGGTTTTCATATTTATACTGCTCATACATTGAAAGATTCCCTGGCATGAGGAGCTTTATTTTGATACCAAATACACATACTTTTTAAAATTTCTTTCGGGGTTCATCTTATTTTAACCAAAAAAACCCCAGAATCTTCTAAAATCGTTTTTGCAGATGCGCGGGGTGATGAGAAACAAGTTTGTTTTTTTGAGTGGCCTAACCGGTGGTGCATAAATTCTGTGTTAACTAAGAAAGGTGTAACTAATTGAGATCTTCTCTATAACCTATCACACGATGGGATTCATGTACCTCACACGGCGTTTGTCTGAGACAAATCCTGTTGAGATTTGGTACTTTGGAACATAATCTCCTCGTGTGAATAACAGGGTTCCATTTTGCTGAGACATCTTTTTTTGTTACAATTGTCGGCGACAATCACCTCTAACAAGGAACAGAATCTCATGAGATTTTGACTTTAAACAGGTTTTAAATTTATAGGGGCATTTTGGTGAGACAAATGTATTTCACACGTTCTCCCTCAGTCTGTGAGTCTCAGTGGTCCCACATTACACCTATCCACACAGGGAAATGCCCTGGGTTGGCGACTGTGTACCCTGTGTACCCTGTGTAGACTGAATTGCTTAGGACAAACACCCATCACCCCCCTCTCTGGGAGGGCCACCGACCGAGTGGGGGGTTATGTAATTTGACGGTGACAAGTTCACCGATTCCTCTGGAACTAATCGTTCATCCCTGAATTGGCAGATGGGTATCGGGATTTGGATAGTCTTCTTTCCAATGTTCCGTTCCGACTAGATTTATCAACATGTTGAGAACCTGGCGAGAGATTTTGAAACATCGACCGACAACTCATCGGCGAGAAAAGGGACATTCACTAATCGTAGGCTCCCCCTTGCCTAGCTGCCCCACATCTACCGACTAGGGCCGACTAAATTAGGATGGTTTGCCTGAGACAAAGTTACATCGATGTTCCGAAATCAGTAGATGGGAATTGGACTCTACCCTCTAGGGGCACATTAAAACCATCCTTTGGACAGCGTGCGTACCCTATGTGATTCTCCATGAGTTTGTCGTGAAGTGATATGAACGAGTTGGAGAACAACGACCTTGACCAAAAGAAGTTGCTTTCTGTATTTATCTCACCCCTGTATACACTAAAAGAATGGGCGACCTACAGGAAATAGACCCTGGAGAATACTGCAATACTCATAGAGGCATTGAGAACGAGGTCCCAATATTAAGCCTATGGGACAAAAATACCAGGGGTGAAATAAAAGCCCTGCCCCCACGAACGCCGATTCTTGTCCCGATAGGCCTTATGATTGACTTCCTGACACCATGCCGATTCTATCGTGACGTCAGCAAAAATTGTGGCAGTGGAACATGTTTCTGTGATTCTGTCTACGCGGCTGTGACGTTATCGCATAGCAACGCGCATAGCAACCAGCATAGCAACACTTTTTGTCGCTTGGAAACTGGCCGGAAACCGTCAGGAAGAAAACATAGTGGTTGCTCTCTCATTCTAACTTTACGCTGGAAAACGAACCGTAATTTACTGCACAGCTGTGCAGTACATGGTAGAGAGCAGCGTGCAGTAATTACGTCACTTACGGCAGTAGGTTTATAGTAAAAACAGAGATTTCTGTACCTGTGGTAGTCCAAGAAGCTATTGCTACACTTATTAAGTCCTGCCGGTTTCATAGCAAACATGAGTGTCTCTATGGGTGCTGCTATGTGACAACGTTATGGCGACGTCATAATCACATCGAAGTGGTCAACCTGGGACGTAAACGCCAGCCTTGGTACATAACTCATAATTACTGCACCCCCATCAGCTGTATGTAAATATAAAGTGTTCGCCAATAGGTATATAGGAATAGAGGGAAACTATGTTCCGGTGAGCAAAGGTTTACGAGGTAAGGCTCGGAAAATTTACTGCCCAAGGCCTTTGCAACGGCAGTAATTTTTCCGAGCCTTACCGAGTAACTTTGACTTTTGATTACTGGTACTTGGTTTCCCTATTCCTATATACCTTTATATATTAATAAAAATGATTATTTCTTTTCCTGCCATAGCCCCAGAAAAATGGCCACCCTTATCGAGTAACTGCAATAGCTAAGTTTTCGTTCCGCTGCTCTTTATGTCACATGGTCAGCCTGGGACGAAAACGTCAGCCGAAGACGAAAACGTCAGCCTCACTACATAACTCATAATTACTGCACCCCCAGCAGCGGCATGTAACTATAAAGTGTTCGGAAATGGGTATATAGGGATATTGTATACCATTCTCTATGCAGTTCTATATAGAGACATAGTTAGTGTGACGGAATGGATTCTGTTGAGAGATATTTTGGTCAGAAATACTCACTCATTCTTCAAACTCAGTGAGTATTCTGATCAAAATATCTCTGAACAGATGACATTCAGTCACACTCGCTGTGTCTCTTTATTATTATATACCTAGAAATAATTAAAACTACAACTCACTAAATATTAGAATGAGCGGTCACGTGGTATGGAGGGACGTATGAATATTATTTCGTCACTCGAAGACGAACGGAATGTGTCCTTCTAGTCAGTAAAAGTAGGACATTCGCCTATAGGTATTTAGTAATGCCGGAGACACACCAAGCAAGAAACGTTGGCGATAATTGTACTCGCCTACATAGTCATGGCGATTATGTGAGCGATAAAATTTATTGCTTGGTGTGTCCTCTTCTCGCTGGGATATGAGAACGACTTGGATGTAGGCAAGTTCAAAAATCGCCAGAACATCCCATGAGCGATGATATCAAACATGTTTGATATTATCGCCGAGAGGACACCAAATTCGCCCACATAATCGCCAACACAAGATCGCTATAGTACTGCCGAAAACCGGGACACACGGAGTTTTCTGTCCATTGTGAACGATATGTGAACAAACCCTACTAGCGACAATGAATCAACCGGTGCAGTTTATCGCTGTCGTTTTCTTGCCGCCTCGGCTCGATTGGTGTGTCCCAAAATCGTCAGCAAGTCAACAAAACCTCCTACCACCTTGCAGGCGAGGAATCTTGAGCGATTTCATTTATCGCTGGTTCAACATCGTCAAGGGTTCCACTCGCTTGGTGTGTCCCTGGCATAAAGTATAGAGGGAAACTATGTTCCGGTGAAAGGAAGTCAAAGTTACGAGGTAAGGCTTGGAAATTTTTTTCCAAGCCTTACCAAGTAATTTTGACTTCCTTTCACTGGTACTTGGTTTCCCTATTCCTATGTACCTTCAAATGTGGTTTAATAACGATAATTAGCGTTATTTGCTCATCCACCATCAAACCTGAAGCCAGATCCAACCTTATCGAGTAACTTGACACTTTATGTTTACTCCCCACTGCGCTTTTCATATGAATTTTGTAAGAGACAATCTGATTGGTCTAAATGTCAACCTTGGGTAGTATACGGCAACCTTGGGTAGTATATGGCAACCTTGGGTAGTATCCATAAGTTACTCCACCCCCCAGAACGTGGTGTAAGCATAGAGTGTACAGCCATAGGTATATAGGAATAAGTGTTGCTTACCACGATGACCTCGCTGAGTTGACGCCACGCGGGGATGACGACCGTCCATGACGTCGGCCAGTAGTTGGACAGCGCCAGCATGACGTAGTTGTGGTAGTTGGGGATGACGTTATTCTCCTCCTCCTCACCCTCAGGCCACGTGACATCCACCACTACCGACCCCTGGTGGAGAGAAATCACACCAACTCACAGGTATCAACGCATTACAGTCAGAAGCAATTTTACCGGAATTTATTCTATAATAATTAATATTGATTTATGAATCTTTGTAGCGATCGAGTGGTGGTTTGTTTCTCTCTCGGTAGAGGGCGTGTCCTGTCCGCTCCTGGCTGTGAGTAACGGAGCCGAACCCATGCATGCAGGTGCTACGGGGTCACTTTTTGTTACGTAACCCAACTGTATATATAGTCAGGGTTACGGCTAGGCCAACAAACTGTCATGCTTCTCAAGAGAGGAGCATTATCATACCTGGGTCCTCACTGAGTGCCGACTTTTCCTTACTCTTTCGGTAGTCGGGTCAGGGTTATCTAGCTTCGGTTGATTGTATCTGACCCATCTGTAGGTTGCCTAGTTTTGGTTATTTTAGAGCAACGTAAATGAATATAATTCATAAAACTTATTTACTGTATATATGTGTGTTTGAGTCTTGGTTTGGGTTGGAAGGCCTTTGGCTCATTTTGGCCTTGAGCGGGCCTGTGACGTGGCAGATCACATGGTTGCATTACCCTGCGTTGTGTTAGTTAAATGCTCGCAGTCAAGCAACTACCTGTCCTGGTTACCTCTACATCATCACTTACTGATGGGAACTGGTAGACCCAATGAACAATGGGACAGGTAACTCCCAGCAAGAGAAACTGTCCAGTTTATTCATATATACGCCATCGCTTAAGTGCACATTTCGGCTGTATATTGACACTTTTCCTCTTCTATACGTCAGCATAATGGCTGTATTTACTGCAAAGCGTATATGAAGAGGAATATCGTGTGCGGGACATCTATACGCAGGTCATATACATAGACAATAATCGATGGTCTTGTGGACAGGTGGCCGTAAACCACGAGAGGTTGACGCGTAGTAATACACGAGCGCTAGCGAGTGTATTACGAGGTCAACCGCGAGTGGTTTACAGAGCTGCCTGTCCGCAAAACCATCGTTTGTTGTATT
Source organism: Alentia gelatinosa (assembly GCA_950022655.1). Taxonomy (NCBI): domain Eukaryota; kingdom Metazoa; phylum Annelida; class Polychaeta; order Phyllodocida; family Polynoidae; genus Alentia; species Alentia gelatinosa. The sequence goes on from OX465582.1 coordinate 3,915,082, forward strand.
TATCATCCATCTTTTTGAATAAATTAAACCCAGTAATTGCCATATTAATGGGTATAACAATAGGAACTATTTCTTTGCTTTATAGCAAAAGGGACTATTTTTCCCGTATACCATGGTTTTGAGGCCGTAAACCACAGGTTTGAATCCGTATACCACAGTTATGGTATCTGAGAGGTTTTATACAATGGGTAGTGGTTTATATGTTCCCTATATATTTTCAATGGGAGTTTTGTATACGATAGATAATAAATTTTATACTTCTATAGATGAGGTGTGTACACAATGGAAAATAGGACTACCTTGTATACGCAAAATCACCCCTATAATCGCTGGGTGTATAAATATATAAACTGGTGGTTTTCGCGCAGTGCAGCATTTGTCTTTAACATCAAGTTGCGGGTACTCACCTTGGTGCTGCGGTAGATGGCGAGGGCGTGCACCTCATACACGGGGTGGTGCACCGGCGCAGGAGGGGGCGGGGTCTGATGAAAGGGGCGTGGCCTCTCGCTGGGCACGCAGCTGTAGACCACGCCCACCGGCCTGTCAATCATCAGCTCGGGCCGCCCACGCGCGTTGCTCTGGTTACGTAAGACGGTGCATTCCGAGACCTCAGCTGTGAGGGGAGAGTGGAGGAGGGGAGAGTGTATTAAGATTATTAAAAATTTGTGAAATCTGCAGGAATTGGGATAAATATTGTTTTCATGGCAGTTAACGTCACATGCCGGGTGTAGCACATTAATAATCTACAATCATTCATGAAGTTTTCTGTATGCCATGGAGACTCAGGTCAACTTTATTCAACACTTATGGACGCACTTGTGGACGGCTAAGACTGTCTTAGCGAACAGATATATAACACGTTGATATTGGCCTGGAGGAAACTTGAAAACCCCGCATAAGCGGACACCCCGCGTAAGCGGCAGGTTGGCCCGGAACGGAGGGTGGCCGCTTACGCGTTTTTTTTTACTGTATTTCTCCTCGACAGGGGAGGGTGTGTTTAGAAGTCACTAGAAGTCAGTGTGTGGCTTTGACAGGGGAGGGTGTGTTTAGAAGTCACTAGAAGTCAGTGTGTGACTTTGACAGGGCTGGGTGTCTTTAGAAGTCACTAGAAGTCAGTGTGTGACTTTGACAGGGCTGGGTGTCTTTAGAAGTCACTAGAAGTCAGTGTGTGACTTTGACAGGGGAGGGTGTGTTTAGAAGTCACTAGAAGTCAGTGTGTGACTTTGACAGGGCTGGGTGTGTTTAGAAGTCACTAGAAGTCAGTGTGTGACTTTGACAGGGCTGGGTGTGTTTAAAAGTCACTAGAAGCCATTGTGTGACTTTGACAGGGGAGAGTGTGTTTAGAAGTCACTAGAAGTCAGAGTGTGGCTTTGACAGGGGAGGGTGTGTTTAGAAGTCACTAGAAGTCGGTGTGTGACTTTGACAGGGGAGAGTGTGTTTAGAAGTCACTAGAAGTCAGTGTGTGACTTTGACAGTGGAGAGTGTGTTTAGAAGTCACTAGAAGTCAGTGTGTGACTTTGACAGGGGAGGGTGTGTTTAGAAGTCACTAGAAGTCGGTGTGTGGCTTTGACAGGGGAGGGTCTGTTTAGAAGTCACTAGAAGTCAGTGTGTGACTTTGACAGGGCTGGGTTTAGAAGTCACTAGAAGTCAGTGTGTGACTTTGACAGGGGAGAGTGTGTTTAAAAGTCACTAGAAGTCAGTGTGTGACTTTGACAGGGGAGGGTGTGTTTAGAAGTCACTAGAAGTCAGTGTGTGACCTTGACAGGGGAGAGTGTGTTTAGAAGTCACTAGAAGTCAGTGTGTGACTTTGACAGGGGAGGGTGTGTTTAGAAGTCACTAGAAGTCGGTGTGTGACTTTGACAGGGGAGAGTGTGTTTAGAAGTCACTAGAAGTCAGTGTGTGACTTTGACAGGGGAGGGTGTGTTTAGAAGTCACTAGAAGTCGGTGTGTGACTTTGACAGGGGAGAGTGTGTTTAGAAGTCACTAGAAGTCAGTGTGTGACTTTGACAGTGGAGAGTGTGTTTAGAAGTCACTAGAAGTCAGTGTGTGACTTTGACAGGGGAGAGTGTGTTTAGAAGTCACTAGAAGTCAGTGTGTGACTTTGACAGTGGAGAGTGTGTTTAGAAGTCACTAGAAGTCAGTGTGTGACTTTGACAGGGGAGGGTGTGTTTAGAAGTCACTAGAAGTCGGTGTGTGGCTTTGACAGGGGAGGGTCTGTTTAGAAGTCACTAGAAGTCAGTGTGTGACTTTGACAGGGCTGGGTTTAGAAGTCACTAGAAGTCAGTGTGTGACTTTGACAGGGGAGAGTGTGTTTAAAAGTCACTAGAAGTCAGTGTGTGACTTTGACAGGGGAGGGTGTGTTTAGAAGTCACTAGAAGTCAGTGTGTGACCTTGACAGGGGAGAGTGTGTTTAGAAGTCACTAGAAGCCAGTGTGTGACTTTGACAGGGCTGGGTGTGTTTAGAAGTCACTAGAAGTCGGTGTGTGACTTTGACAGGGCTGGGTGTGTTTAGAAGTCACTAGAAGTCGGTGTGTGGCTTTGACAGGGGAGGGTGTGTTTAGAAGTCACAAGAAGCCAGTGTGTGACTTTGACAGGGGAGAGTGTGTTTAGAAGTCACTAGAAGTCAGAGTGTGGCTTCGACAGAGAAGGATGGGGTTAGAAGTCACTAGAAGTCGGTGTGTGGCTATGACAGGGCAGAGTGGAGTTAGAAGTCACTAGAAGTCAGTGTGTGACTTCACATGGGGAGGGTGTGTTTAGAAGTCACTAGAAGTCAGTGTGTGACTTTGACAGGGGAGGGTGTGTTTAGAAGTCACTAGAAGTCAGTGTGTGACTTTGACAGGGGAGAGTGTGTTTAGAAGTCACTAGAAGTCAGTGTGTGACTTTGACAGGGGAGAGTGTGTTTAGAAGTCACTAGAAGTCAGTGTGTGACTTTGACAGGGGAGGGTGTGTTTAGAAGTCACTAGAAGTCAGTGTGTGACTTTGACAGGGGAGAGTGTGTTTAGAAGTCACTAGAAGTCAGTGTGTGACTTTGACAGGGGAGAGTGTGTTTAGAAGTCACTAGAAGTCAGTGTGTGACTTCACATGGGGAGGGTGTGGTTGTGAGTGGCGGGTGGTAGGGAGGAGGGTTGAGCAGGGCGGAGGTGGGTGTGTAGATGAGAGTACAGGCTGTGGGGTGGTCATTGTGTGGGGCAGGGTGGTGGGTGTGTAGATGAGAGTACAGGCTGTGGGGTGGTGGTTGTGTGGGGCAGGGTGGTGGGTGTGTAGATAACAGTACAGGCTGTGGGGTGGTGGTTGTGAGGGGCAGGGTGGTGGGTGTGTAGATAACAGTACAGGCTGTGGGGTGGTGGTTGTGTGGGGCAGGGTGGTGGGTGTAGATAGATGACAGTACAGGCTGTGGGGTGGTGGTTGTGAGGGGCAGGGTGGTGGGTGTGTAGATGAGAGTACAGGCTGTGGGGTGGTGGTTGTGTGGGTGTAGATAACAGTACAGGCTGTGGGGTGGTGGTTGTGTGGGGCAGGGTGGTGGGTGTAGATAGATGACAGTACAGGCTGTGGGGTGGTGGTTGTGAGGGGCAGGGTGGTGGGTGTGTAGATGAGAGTACAGGCTGTGGGGTGGTGGTTGTGTGGGTGTAGATAACAGTACAGGCTGTGGGGTGGTGGTTGTGTGGGGCAGGGTGGTGGGTGTAGATAGATGACAGTACAGGCTGTGGGGTGGTGGTTGTGAGGGGCAGGGTGGTGGGTGTGTAGATGAGAGTACAGGCTGTGGGGTGGTGGTTGTGTGGGTGTAGATAACAGTACAGGCTGTGGGGTGGTGGTTGTGTGGGGCAGGGTGGTGGGTGTAGATAGATGACAGTACAGGCTGTGGGGTGGTGGTTGTGAGGGGCAGGGTGGTGGGTGTGTAGATGAGAGTACAGGCTGTGGGGTGGTGGTTGTGTGGGTGTAGATAACAGTACAGGCTGTGGGGTGGTGGTTGTGTGGGGCAGGGTGGTGGGTGTGTAGATGAGAGTACAGGCTGTGGGGTGGTCATTGTGAGGGGCAGGGTGGTGGGTGTGTAGATAACAGTACAGGATGTGGGGTGGTGGTTGTGTGGGGCAGGGTGGTGGGTGTGTAGATAACAGTACAGGCTGTGGGGTGGTGGTTGTGAGGGGCAGGGTGGTGGGTGTGTAGATAACAGTACAGGCTGTGGGGTGGTGGTTGTGTGGGGCAGGGTGGTGGGTGTGTAGATAACAGTACAGGCTGTGGGGTGGTGGTTGTGAGGGGCAGGGTGGTGGGTGTGTAGATAACAGTACAGGCTGTGGGGTGGTGGTTGTGAGGGGCAGGGTGGTGGGTGTAGATAGATGACAGTACAGGCTGTGGGGTGGTGGTTGTGTGGGTGTAGATAACAGTACAGGCTGTGGGGTGGTGGTTGTGTGGGGCAGGGTGGTGGGTGTGTAGATGAGAGTACAGGCTGTGGGGTGGTGGTTGTGTGGGGCAGGGTGGTGGGTGTGTAGATGACAGTTCATGCTGTGGGGTGGTGGTTGTGTGGGGCAGGGTGGTGGTGGTGGGTGTAGATAGATGACAGTTCAGGCTGTAGAAGGTCAGGACCTGGGCCGTCAGCGGTAAAGACAGGGAGAGGCACTGATGAGGAATTGATTACGGCTCAGACTACAACCTCTCAGCTTCCCTCCAAGGTCAGGCGAAGAAATCGAGACCTCTGGTCACTCATGTCATCCTCACCTTACCCCGTCCAGCCCCATCTACACCGCCCTCCAACTCCTCACACACCACACCCACACCCACCTCCCACACCCCGCTAACACACCTCTCACACCTCTCACACACCCCTACACCGCCCTCCCACTCCTCACACACCACAGCCACACCCCACCTACACCCCTCCCACACCCACCTCCCACACCCACCTCCCACACCCCGCTAACACACCTCTCACACCCCTCTCTCACACACCACTCACACACCCACCTCCCACACCCCGCTAACACACCTCCCACACCCCTCTCTCACACACCACTCACACACCCACCTCCCACACCCCGCTAACACACCTCCCACACCCCTCTCACACCTCTCACACCACCTACACCGCCCTCCCACACCCACCTCCCACACCCCGCTAACACACCTCCCACACACCTCCCACACCCCTCCCACACCCCCTACACCGCCCTCCCACTCCTCATACACCACACCCACACCCCACCTACACCCCTCCCACACCCACCTCCCACATCCCGCTAACACACCTCTCACACCCCTCTCATACCCCCTACACCGCCCTCCCACTCCTCATACACCACACCCACACCCCACCTACACCCCTCCCACACCCACCTCCCACACCCCGCTAACACACCTCTCACACACACCACCCACACTCCACCCACACACCACTCACACACCCACCTCCAACACCCCGCTAACACACCTCTCACACCCCTCTCACACCCCTCTCATACCCCCCTACACCGCCCTCCCACTCCTCATACACCACACCAACACCCCACCTACACCCCTCCCACACCCACCTCCCACATCCCGCTAACACACCTCTCACACCCCTCTCATACCCCCCTACACCGCCCTCACACTCCTGATACACCACAGACACCCCACCTACACGCCTCCCACACCCACCTCCCACACCCCGCTAACACACCTCCCACACCCCTCTCACACACCCCTCTCACACCCCACCTACACCCCTCCCACACCCACCTCCCACACCCCGCTAACACACCTCCCACACCCCTCTCACACACCACTCACACACCACTAACACACCACTCTCACACCCCACACCCTCCCACACCCCTCCAACAGACCACAGCCACCCAACCTACACCCCTCTACCACACACACCCCACACCCTCCCACACCCCTCCAACAGACCACAGCCACCCCACCTACACCCCTCTACCACACACACCCCACACCCTCCCATACCCCTCTCACACACCCTTCCTAAATCCCTCTACACCTCTCTCATACCCCCATCTCACACCCCTCTCACACCTCTCACACACCTTTCTCACATCCCACTCACACCGCAAAAGCCGTCGACTCCGTGAAAGGCTGCACTCCTTTTCTGGACACAAACTGCATTAAAACTGTATTTCCGGTATTCTAATGATCAGAACTAAATCGTTATCTCATCATCATTATCTCATCATCTTTTTTCATTATTCTTGTATTGGCGAAAGTGATATCTGTTGTATCTTCACTTGATTGTTCATTGGAAGAATTGAACCTTCTTCACAGAAATGAATAAAATTATCGAAACTAAAAAATAAAACTAGGGCTACTTTAGGTTTATCTTTTCTCTCTATTTATATTATTTTCCTTTTAGGGAAGGTTTCTTTTAACCTCCAGGAGGATGAGGGAAAACTCTTTAATGTATGGGATAGAAGCTTTTCCATATGTATATTTATCCTATCCCTCATATAAATCTCCATAGACTGAACATAGTTTTATGCCATAAAATATCTTTGCTGCCACACATGACATATGAAGTTAAAAACATGTGACAGGGTAGGATAAAACCTAAGCGTCACTCAATCTCATATGATTGTTTACATGGCGTGTGTTTTCTTCTGCTACAGATATCACTCAGCTCTGTTTTGTGATATTATTTTGCGACATACCTCACGCTATATAAACAATCATATGAAATTGTGTGACGTTTCTTTATAATCTGCACCAATTCCTACTATGAGTTTAACAAAAAGAAAAGTGATGTGATAGGGAGCCAAAGTGAACCCGCTGAAACTACAGATACACCATTTCCGGAGAAACGCACTCAATACTTTGACTATGTAGGTTTGAGATAATATGTGTCATTCTCCAATCTTTAAAAAAAAAAATTTATGTACGATTTCTTTATTGATTCCAGTTTATACTTACACAAAGCAGTTTTGTAATGTACAGTGCCGATTCATAAATGGAGTCAACAAAGTGGCAATTAGCCTCAGTTGGTATACAACTGGTTTTCATGGCTATGCCATATGCATGGTGAACCTCATTTAAAATAGTGTATATTATCAGGTATAGATAGGTCAATATTCGTCATTTGAATCCTTGAAGCAGAAAGGTAGGTTACAATAATTTGATTATGCGATTGTTATTGTTAGTCCTTTTAACCGGACGCAACATGATCCAGTATTCAAGAATGTAAAACAACAATTTAGCTAAACATTGAGTAGCAACAGAGGAGAAGAGTACAAGTGTACCGACATCAAGATACTGCAAAATCCAATTCTTAGTCATATACAAATGGAATACGTTGTAATACCTCCATCGATTTCTTTTTAGTCAGGGACTTGAACTCACAATACGTCTCACAAATCTTTCAAATCCATATTTTTGATATACTTAACTGTCACCATAGCTTCAAGACAGACTTATTCAGAGACGATAGAAGTAAACCACACTTAAAAAGTAAAGAAATGAGACCAAAATAATATTCTAGCCTGAAACCCCCATAGCTTTAGCACTAAGCCTCCTTCTTACTGGTCTCCGGAAGTGGAGTTTTGAGCACGGGTATTTGCCGTTTTAGTTGGTTCACTTTGGCTCCCATACCATTCTCTACTTGACTAACATGGGCTAAGAATTACCTACAGCAGGAAATTCCAAAGCAATTATTACCTACTATATCTAAAAAACTACGATTCCGATAATATCCGCTTGGAGTGTCTCCCGTACATAGAGACAAAGTGAACCAGACCTAGGCATGGAGACTGAATGCCCACGAGAGTGGGATTCTCGTGCAGTACTCAATTGAATCCTGCAACTCTTTTTTGTATTTCTCCACATAGATCTACTTCCATCCTTGGGAATTGTTTTTCGCCATACTGAAAATATAATTTAGAACTGTAGTTTTCAGATCTCCTTTCCCTGAGATCAGCCTCTGTGACTAAATTCCGCTGGTAGTTGGTAAAATCGGTGTCACATGAAATGATGGTTGGTAAATAATTGATGGTTTCAGGTATTAATGGTAGGGGGAGCCACTAAGCCCTCACCACCCCTCACCCTCTCAAATACGACACGACAAAGTCGCTAGTTTATATCAAATCATGATAAATACTTTTCCGTCCCCGACATGGCTGCGGGCCCTATAAGTTGTGAATGAGAAAATAATCTTTGTTTTCCTACGAAGAAAGCTCGTATCTCAATAAATAAATTAAAAAATTCACAAGGATCTTGGCATTGATCTAGATAAATCGCTGGAGGATTTCGGGACCGTCGTGAGTGGGTAAAACGGGGCTCATAGAGCCTGGCCGATTAAATGAAACCAGGTTAAAACCGCACGAGATACTGGCCTGCAGGGATGGAATAACTTACCGATGAGCTTTCATTTTACTGGTCAAAAACACAGAAGCCGATTACAGCAAAACGAAGATAAATGAGCAATGAATGCGGAAAATGCGGAAATTAAAGGCAGAGATTCGGGTTGTTTTGAAATTTAATAAAAAGATATTTCCGACCAAACTGATTAAAATGCTAGCCAACCTGTGTAATCATCGTTCACAGTATTAGTCGTCGCTGTTTTGCGCATGCGCAGAACAAAGCCGCCGATTTACGGCAGACAAAATGTTGAGCTTGAAAACCGGTGTAATGTGAAATACTGTCAACCCGTGAATTACTGTCTCCTGTGAAATACTGAGACACTGCGAAATGTGTAATCTTAGTATCGAAATAATCATATCATACACTATCCTTTTCAATATCCTATGATCTATACACAGCTGTAAGCTTAATGCTACATCTTATCCTAACCCTAATAAAAAAACTTTCATTGATTTAACATAGGCAAATTTTATGTGATGTGCCATGACATAAAGTAAAATTTATGTACCTAGAGAAATAAAAAATTGAGCAATCAGCAATCAGGAATTATTCACCTGTGTAATTCTGACAGCTGATAAACATGGATGGAATCAAGTTGGACTTTCCTAATATCATAAATTCGTGGAGACGGGGTAGAATAAATACTTAGTAGAAACCGTCAGGTCTGCTCCTCACTACACTCGGCTACGCCTCGTGTAGTAATACACGACCTTCCCGTCGTGGCATAGACATTGACAAGTCTAACTCGAGTTCGGTTTCGTATTTATCCTACCCCATCTATGGTTTTGTATTACTGTTAAAAAGATAAATATTGAGTCAACGACCAACAGAACTTTTTTCATAGTAGCTGACATCCTGCTCTCTGATTGGTCAATATTGTTTTTACTCTAGTGGCATAAAAACACTTTATGTCACGGCCTGCCACATAAACTTTCCCTATGTTAAGTCTATGGCGGTTTTTTATTAGGGGTAGGATTAAGAACCAAACTCGAGTTAAACTTGTCAGTGTCCATGCCACTCCGGTCAGGTCTGTTCCTCACTACGCTCAGCTAACGCTTCGGGTAGTAATACACGACCTTCTCGTCGGTTTCTACTAAATATTATACCTTTAAGCATCACACTGTTAGTGCAAAATAGTGACTGGCGTCAAGAGGAAGTACACCAAATTTCACAGGGAATCAGTATTTTGCAGGGTATCTTTTAGGGCATCAGTATTTTGCAGGGCATAAGTATTTTGCAGGGCGTCAGTATTTTGCAGGGCGTCAGTATTTTGCAGGGCGTCAGTATTTTGCAGGGCATAAGTATTTTGCAGGGCATCAGTATTTTGCAGGGCGTCAGTATTTTGCAGGGCGTCAGTATTTTGCAGGGCGTCAGTATTTTGCAGGGCATCAGTATTTTGCAGGGCATCAGTATTTTGCAGGGCATCAGTATTTTGCAGGGCGTCAATATTCTACAGGGCGTCAATTTTTAGCAGGGCATCAGTTAGTGGGACATTCATTCGCAGAGCTCACTTTTTCACCGGGTATCAGTCTTTCGCGTGACACCGGCATTCGGATAGTAATATTCTTTAACGTGGCGCCCTCTTGTGGATTAAAGACACGGAGGTTGGGGATTAATTTGATTCCCGCCCAACTCGCCTCCGCCAGGTCTTACTCGATTACAGCTAAGGAGAGCCCGGGTTTCGCCGTTCTTACCTCTCCCGTATCGCGTCACGGCCATTCACGGCCATTGAAAGCCGCCATGCGTCTAACCACACCAGCACAAAACTTCTCAAACTCTCCAAGCAGTTCTCTTCACTCTCCAAGCAGTTCTTCTCATTCTCCAAGCAGTTCTCTTCACTCTCCAAGCAGTTCTCCTCACTCTCCAAGAAGTTCTTCTCACTCTCCAAGCAGTTCTTTTCACTCTCCAAGCAGTTCTCTTCACTCTCCAAGCAGTTCTGTTCACTCTCCAAGCAGTTCTCCTCACTCTCCAAGCAGTTCTCCTCTCTCCAAGCAATTCTCCTCACTCTCCAAGCAGTTCTCCTCACTCTCCAAGCAGTTCTCCTCACTCTCCAATCAATTCTACTCACTCTCCAAGCAATTCCCTCACTGATTCACCAAGCGATTCTCCTCACTCTCCAAGCAGTTCATCTCACTCTCCAAGCAGTTCATCCCACTCACCAAACAGTTCTCAGTGTCCGCCAAATCATCAGTTATTGTCTGTGACATCTACTCTGTGCCCTAGAGGTCATACAGAGGTTATGGCGGCGGCCATTGTGACGATTGGTTTTGACGTTTTTGTCCAGCTTGCCATATTGGGGTTTTAGCCTTGTCTCACGATTATCAATGGGTTTTAACAACTGATAACTACAGCTATCCCCCGTCAACAGTGGCATGTTCTCACTCTTTCCTGTGGCGGATGATGGCGGAACTAGCAATACCTCTGTGCACTCTATAGACATTTTCTCAAAACAAGATCATGTTCATTTGAAGTGACTTATGATTGTGTACTACTACGTGTCAACCACTCCTAACCAGACAGCTTTACAAGCAGACGACATTTTACCGAGACAAAAAGCCCGCCAAATTCTAACACGGCGCTTACCACGCCTCCAGCTGTTTATAGTTATATAAATCCTCATTTCTGGATGTCAAGGATTACCACCACTTTACGACAGTCGTAAAACAGAGCGATTAAATTCTGCTTTAATCATGAGATACGGCGAGGCTTCGCGGAGCGCTGTTTCTCAGCCATGTAGCCATGTTGCCTCATGGCCATGTTAGCTGAGCCGAAGCTGGGGCCCGTTTAATGATCTAGGAAGACTCTTTTCTGTCCCTCGTAGAAGGGTTATTGTTTGATAATATCTAAGTTTGGTCGCTAAGACAGCCTTAGCTGTCCTTAAAGTCGTCCATAATTGTCGATTAAAGTTGACCCACATTGTCCCTGGGTCTCAATGGCGTACAGAAAAGGGTCTACATGTACGATCCTAGATTATTAAACAGGTCTCTGAGGTCTAATATCTGTAAGGATTCTCCCAAGGCCACTCAAAAAAACAAACTTGTTTCTCATCACCAAGTCATAGAAAATATGACAAGGGCGATTTTTTTTCTGCTGGATCAAAGATGGCTTTTGAAGTAAAACTAAGATAAAATGGGCTTCAGACATACTTTTTTCAGTCCTATAATGCACTCTCCTAATATCTCACTCCTTTTACTGTGTGTAATATGAAAATAAATACAGATTGTTTTAACAAAATTTGACAGTTCAGTTCTAAGTTAAAAAAAATGTTTCGATCTCCAGATCATAGTTTGTCAGCTATAGAGTTAAGACTTTTTATTACCCACCTAATACAAAGTCTCCATACTAAGCCTATGGAGCCTACAGATCGCTACTGAGTAGAGTAGGCCTACAGACCTCCGGGATCTTCTAGGGGAATACGGCTTATTCGGCCACCTGACGGCCATTATAGGAACTAATTCATCTGAGCAAAGATTTTTTTCAAATAATTACTTGAAAGGTGAGTAATAAATACAACAATACCATAATTTCAATCTGTGTGGCCGTATTCTTCTTGTAGTTGACACTACGCAATACTCCTCGCTGTCACTCGGAGTATTACTATACGTCAACTACGCAGAGAATACGGCCACTCAGATCGAAATCATGGTAATATTGTGTATATATTCAGCTCAACTTCGGATCTTGTACATAAATATTTACTTACGTAGACAGGTATAGGTGCATATTGTACATAGTTAAGTACTTACGTAGACAGGTGTAGGTGCATATTGTACATAGATCAGTACTTACGTAGACAGGTATAGATGCATATTGTACATAGATAAGTACTTACGTAGACAGGTATAGATGCATATTGCACATAGATCAGTACTTACGTAGACAGGTATAGGTGCATATTGTACATAGATAAGTACTTACGTAGACAGGTATAGATGCATATTGTACATAGATAAGTACTTACGTAGACAGGTATAGGTGCATATTGTACATAGATAAGTACTTACGTAGACAGGTATAGATGCATATTGTACATAGATAAGTACTTACGTAGACAGGTATAGATGCATATTGTACATAGATAAGTACTTACGTAGACAGGTATAGATGCATATTGTACATAGATCAGTACTTACATAGACAGGTATAGGTGCATATTGTACATAGATCAGTACTTATGTAGACAGGTATAGGTGCATATTGTACATAGATAAGTACTTACGTAGACAGGTGTAGGTGCATATTGTACATAGATAAGTACTTATGTAGACAGGTGTAGGTGCATATTGTACATAGATAAGTACTTACGTAGACAGGTGTAGGTGCATATTGTACATAGATCAGTACTTACATAGACAGGTATAGGTGCATATTGTACATAGATCAGTACTTACGTAGACAGGTATAGATGCATATTGTACATAGATCAGTACTTATGTAGACAGGTATAGGTGCATATTGTACATAGATAAGTACTTACGTAGACAGGTGTAGGTGCATATTGTACATAGATAAGTACTTACGTAGACAGGTGTAGGTGCATATTGTACATAGATCAGTACTTACGTAGACAGGTATAGGTGCATATTGTACATAGATCAGTACTTACGTAGACAGGTATAGATGCATATTGTACATAGATAAGTACTTACGTAGACAGGTGTAGGTGCATATTGTACATAGATAAGTACTTACATAGACAGGTATAGATGCATATTGTACATAGATAAGTACTTACGTAGACAGGTATAGATGCATATTGTACATAGATAAGTACTTACGTAGACAGGTGTAGGTGCATATTGTACATAGATAAGTACTTACATAGACAGGTATAGGTGCATATTGTACATAGATAAGTACTTACGTAGACAGGTGTAGGTGCATATTGTACATAGATAAGTACTTACGTAGACAGGTGTAGGTGCATATTGTACATAGATAAGTACTTACGTAGACAGGTGTAGGTGCATATTGTACATAGATAAGTACTTACGTAGACAGGTATAGATGCATATTGTACATAGATAAGTACTTACATAGACAGGTGTAGGTGCATATTGTACATAGCTAAGTACTTACGTAGACAGGTGTAGGTGTTGTAGCGTCCCTTCCTGCACTCACAGTAACGCCCAGAACAGCTTCCCGCCAGCCGGGCGTAGTCAGCACAGTGGTTACACAGCGGCCGTTGTGATTCTAAATAAAAAAAATACACACAATATAGAAATACTGCTAAATCTTAATGTGTCTAGCACATATCAAACAGTTTCAATATGTTTTTCATTGCAGCGTAAATACTACTAAATCCCAAAGATTGAGGATTGGTTTATTGATCAAAGGATAACTAATCCAAATTTGGCAAGATGCTATTATGACACTGCAACTATTGGTAGTGGTGCTTCCTATGGCTGCCTCCATAATACAATAGCTATATCCCCCATAGATCATCACCACAAATACAAGTGTTATGTTGGGCATCGTGAGCAAGATGGCTGTCTCCATAACACAATAGCTCTTTATCTCACCCCTGGAAAAAAATGTCCATAGGCTTAACATTGGGAACTCGTTCTCCATGCCCCTACAAGTATTGCAGTCCGTTCTCCAAGGTTAATATCCTGTGTGTTGTCCATTCTTTTAATTGTGTACAAGGGTGAGATAAATGCAGAAAGCAACTCGTTTTGGTCAAAGAACTCATTTGAATACTACGTGATATTCACTCCACATCAAACTCGTGAAGAACGAAGACTTTGACCTAATGCCCAAGTCACACTGGCGTAAATTTCGGCGTTTCTTCTACGTATTTAAATTGGTGGGGAGTACGTATTAGCTACGGCTTTGGAACGTATCTGTGTGCTTTGCTTTAACGTTTTAGTACGCTTCTCAACGCTCATCAACACTTCTTTACGCTTCTCTACGTATTGTGGCGTTTTTCGGCGCATTCCGACTTTCATTTACGCATCTCCGCGTTTTCCCGCGCATTACCGCGCATTTGTATATTTCAAAATACGTAGAAGAACGTAGACGTGCGTACACGGAAAAACGCCGTTTTTTACGCCAGTGTGACTGGGGCATAAACTTGTTGGTTTCTTCTTTAATCCTTTGCCTCCATAATACTATAGCTATCTTCCCCTTATAGAACATCAACCTAAATACAAGTATTAAGTTGGGCATTGTGAACAAGATTGATGATTCCATAACACAATGGCTTTATCCTCTGCCTCAATAACACAATAGCTATCTTCCCTATAGATCATCAACATAAATACAAGTATTTTGTTTGGTGTCACAGGCAAGATGGCTGACTCCATAATACAATGGCTATCTTCCCCTTATAGATCATCAACATAAATACAAGTGTTCTGTTGGGCGTTGCGATCAATATGGCTGCTTTCATAGCACAATAGCTATCATACCTATAGATCACCACCACAAATACAAGTATTATGTTGGGCATCGAGAGCAAGATGGCTGTTTCCATAGCACAATAGCTATTTTCCCCTTATAGATCATCAACATAAATACAAGTATTTTGTTGGGAATTGTAAACAAGATGGCTGCCTCGATAATGAAATACCTATCTTCCCCTTATAGATCAACATAAATACAAGTGTTTTGTTGGGCGGTGCGATCAAGATGGCTGCCTCCATAACACAACAGCTACATCCCCTCCATAGCTCCTCACCACGAACACAACTCTAGATGACTGGACAATTATCGCTGCGCATTCTGATTACTGCTTCCCATATTCCCGGCATCCAACTCCAGCTTCAGCGGAGAATTAGAAATGTGCGTGAGAAGGTTCGTCAGTGACTGTATCAGTCCTGACTGTCGTATGCAATGAGTGTGTAATACGAGGTTTACCTGACTCTATGCACAGTAATTACAAGGCAAATCACCGCTTCATGGACCGACGCAGTGCACTCGTTACTGGGACTATTTTATCATAGTGTATGGGCCACTCTCATTTATGTTGAAACTACTTTAACTCCGTTTTCATCCGTGGTTGTATTTTTGACCCTATAAGGATGGATAATGCCCCAAAGCACGCAATATCTATGAAATTGTGTATTTGTATACTAACACAAGAACGGATCTAGTCCTACTGGAGGTGGAAGAAACGTTATATTTGCTACCCACAGAAGTCTATCATATAGGCAGCCACATCGATTTGTAAAGTTTAATTATTATATACCCGTGTCCAAATGTCTCTGAAATACTGCCCGCTGCTAGGAATGCAGTAATAATAATGTTCGTGCCCGCTGTGAGAGTGACATAATAAGTCATTAAAATGTCGCAATTTCAACGATTTAAGGTATATGATAATAAGCAAACGTCCTCACTGTGGGCGAAACGATTCTCGTGCTCGGTCAGTCTTTGATTTGATACTGCCTTCCGCCTATGATGTCAGGCAGTATGAAATCGACGACTGACCTCGAACAGGAACCGCTTCGTCCACAGTAAGGACATTTCCTAATATTACTCACTATAGATTTGAAATGACTGAAAATCATATCATTCCACCATGCATAGGGCGCCACAAATATCTAGGGAATGAGACCCATAAGGCCAGAACAGTTGGCGGGGTCGAGGCGTGGGTCGGCAATACCCGGGTTTCTGGTAAGCATACAACAGAACATGAGATTCTGTGATCCGCCATTTTCTAGGTGCATCCTGGGACAGAGGCAGGAATCCTGTTTCAAAATGGCAGCCCTTAACAGTCTCAGTATGGAGCCTGTGTGCCCTGGCCCTGGCCACAACGAGCTTTATCCTACCCCTAATAAAAAACTCCATAGGCTTAACATTGGGTCACTGTATTCGGTCTGGAGTTCAGAAAAATGAAAAATATCGCTCTAGTGGGATACACTTGACAAATGACGTCATTTGTTAATGTAGAAGTAATTTAGATGGGCGGGGTAGGATAAATTCTAAACCAAACTCGAGTTAGTCGTGTCATTATTCATGGCACTCTGGCAAGATCACATATCACTGGTCTCGGCTTCGCCTCGCGCAGTAATATGCGATCTTGCCGTCGTGCGATAAACAACAACAGGACTAACTCTTGTTTGGTTTCTCCATAGTATTAAAGACTAGTATACTTCCGAAAGAATTAGTTTTATGGGGCGCAATAATAGAATTGTAAACTTACCAGAGAATAGAACTACTTAGGGTGGAATAATACAGTTGTATACTCACCAGAGACTGGGACTACTTTTATGGGGTGGAATATCAGAGTCGTATACCCACCAAAGAACTCAACGTTCTCGCAGCGTTCACCCTGCCACCCCGGGGCACGGTCACACACGTATCCACCCCTCCTGTCCAGACACTTTATACTCACCGGAGAATGGGACTACTTTTATGGGGTGGAATATCAGAGTCGTATACTCACCAAAGAACTCAACGTTCTCGCAGCGTTCACCCTGCCACCCCGGGGCGCAGTCGCACACATAACCGCCCCTCCTGTCCAGACACTTTATACTCACCGGAGAATGGGACTACTTTTATGGGGAGGAATATCAGAGTTGATACACTCATTGGGGAATGTGACTACCTTTATAGGGTGGAATAATTAACTTGTATACTCACCGGAGAATGGGACTACTTTCACGGGGTGGAATGATAGATTTGTATATTCACCGAAGAATGGGACTACTTTTATGGGGTGGAATAATACAGTTGTATACTCACCGAAGAACTCGACGTTCTCGCAGTGTTCACCCTGCCACCCGGGGGCACAGTCACACACGTAGCCACCCCTCCTGTCCAGACACTGCCCCCCGTTACGACAGGGGGCGCTCTCACACTCGTCTACCTCCACGCATGTGCTGGGAGATGTGTGGAGGGTCGCCATCCCCGGCGGGCACCTGTCAACACAACGTCAGACATTTTAATTATCTTCAGTGTTTATTGCAATCCTCACAGTTTAGAACTGAGTCTATTACAGTATGTCTTGTTTATCATCCATCGTGTACAAAGTCCCCATCAAAATGTATGGAGATTCAGTAAACCACTCACCATTGTATGAAAGCCGTCAGATACCAAAACCATGGTATACAGATGCAAATTCATTGTATACCTCCCCAAAGCCATAGTATACGGGAAAATAGTCCCTTTGTGCTATATAGCAACACAAAAGTGCCTATTGTTGTACACTTTGTTTTCTGTGTTTAATTTACTAGATTTTTGATATATATATAAATTAACTCTTGATATGAACTCACACACCTTATCAATGTTACAGAGTATAAAGTTATCGATTATCAAAATTTTAGAGTTATACCAATGTTCATAGAATCTCATACTCCCATATAAATATAAAATGGCCATAAAATGACAAAATCAGTCATTCATCCTTAATGACTCAATGTTGACCTATACCACTCTAAACGACTCCCATCGGAAAGTTCAAGGTCGACCCCACGTTGCTCTAGCTGGGCGTTACCTGTCCCATTGTTGGTTGGGGCAGGGAACCAGATGACAAGACAGCCGTACAAACTATGATTCAGAATCTAAGCCTCTTATCTTTGTTTCTTGTACCTGGTTAACCGTGAAACACTGTAATTTGGGCCACATTTAATGAGATTCGAGTGTATTCTAATTGTATCATGTTAGAAATATTTCATTCAGGTATGATCCGTGAATAGTTATATAAAAACCTTGCATATACCAAACAAGGATATGTACTTAGTCGACATTTGAACTGAAAGGGAACGGGCACTAGGAGGAAAAACAACAAAGTGTTTTTTTTTAGAATTAATTCAATTTAATCTCCTATAAATTCCGACTATCTTTATCTCACCCCTGGTATTTTTGTCCAATATGCTTAACATTGGGTACTCATTCTCCTTACCCCTACGAGTATCGCAGTCCGTTCTCCATGGTCTATATCTTGTGTATCATACATTCTGTATACAGGGGTGAGATAAATACAGAAAACAACTCGTTTTGCTCTATGTCGTAGTTCTCCAACTCATTTGAATGCTCCGTGATATTCACTCGGCTGTCACCTCGTTCATATCACTCCGCATCAAACACGAGTTTCCTCATCAGTTCTCTTGGTGAGGATCATAGTCCATTTGCTCATCAAATAGCTATTGCTAACAACATGTTACACAAAATTAGATATAATCAGAGTAAAGAACTGCAGAAATTGACCTTGTGTGCTTGGATGATTGAAGATATTTATTTAGTTTAAAAGATCATTTTAGCTCAATGCCTGAGACACCTTGGTCCAGGAGTTCCACAGCTCTCTGTCAAACAGATTACAATTCTAAGATTGCATCTTGTTTATTGTCGTGTTTCAGTGCATCCAGGGGCTAAGATCATATCGCAGTTACTAAGATCTTATCTATAGAGTAGAGTGGTAGGAGCGAGTCTCCCTCTTAAAATCCCCACTTTCCTGTACTACTTAGCCAAGGATCGTATTCCCAAAGTGTAGCCACTCTATCTTCAAGTACAGGCGAAATACTCTGATTCTCCTGAGAGGGTTTCCTCCATAAAGTATGGACCAGCCTTTCTAAGAATGTTGACAAGGACCCACTCTCAACCCATAGTGCAACGGAACAAAGAAGGAACATACGCAAAATGTCCACACTGCAGGATTGTGGTACATAATCTGTCAGTTTGTTCATAGGGTGGTACATAATCTGTCAGGTCATTCATAGGATGGTACATAATTTGTCAGTTTATTCATAGGGTGGTACATAATTTGTCAGTTTATTCATAGGGTGGTAAATAATTTGCCAGTGCACTGTGGTACATGTTCTTACAGTACATAGTGTGGTGCATAATCTGTCAGTACATAGTCTCCTGATATGTCAGTAAACTGTGTGGTACATAAGCTATCAGTAAATAGTGGGGTGCTGTCAGTAGACCTACATAGTGGGGTACATACTGTGAGAGCACACTATCAAGAAATGCCACCAAATATCATTAGATTGTTTTTATAGCGTGATTTGTCTCCTGGAATGATATCACGATGTGGAGCTGAGTGATATCTGTAGTAGAAGACAATGAACGCCATGTAAAGAATTATATGAAGTGACGTTTAGAATTTACCCTTCCCCGTCACATGTTTTAAGTTCATATGTCACTTGTGGCATTCAAATATTTTATGGCATAACCGTGGCATACAGTCACACCATGTTAAGTCTATGGAGATGTATATGGAGGATAAGGCGTGGTATATAATCCGCCAGTACATAGTTAGGTAAATAATGAAAGAATATTCATATAGAAAGTCCTGACCAACCATGCTGTTCAAAACGAATGGACGAAACGGTGCGTATTTACAGTATATACGGCATGGGAACTATGGCACATAATCTTTAAGCGAAAACTTTCGGAGAAGGAGCATCTTATCTCCGACCCGTTGACGTTTTAAGTCCCCAACCTGGGCTGCGGTATTTCGTTACCCGCCAGGACTTAGGGATAATTCACATCAGCTTCCACCGTAATGCAAGGAGCCTTTCTTACTTTACATTAAAACCAGGTTTCCTCTCCCATCACAGCTGATGCATTATGAGGTAGCTGGGTAAAAGCCTCCGTTCTTCTTATGTGCTGCTGCTTTTAGTGTATTTATAAGGAGAAGCATTTAGACAAAACTAAAACGGACCCACATTAGAGCACCACGAAGGGCTCTTAGGCCCGCGAAGTATAATTAGGCAAAGTAGACATGGTAACGGCGCCATCTCTAGGCTTGTTTCCACTCACCGACTCTAGGCCAACACCGACGGATCCGCTTCCCGAATAAAATAAAATCGGCGATGATTTTATTAGGAAATTAAAAAATATATAAAAAAAAAATTCCCCAAAATCGGAATCTAAAAAAAAAAAAAAAAAAAATTCCCAAAATCGGAACATTAATCCATAGCAGGATTTGCATTTGTTTCTATTTCCACTTGCCGATTTCTCACAAAAAATGATTTTAAAAATCTGCCATTAATGTCTGAGAAGTTTATCGGCGGCCAAAATTGGTAGATAGAAACGGGCTTGTAAGACCTGTCTTCATCTGGCGAAACAATGGTTGTTGATTTTAGGAACCACTTGTTCAATTAGTATGGCAAGGTGTTATGAGCGCTGAAAATCAATTCAAAAGATCTGCAATTTTAGCAATGAGTGGCCCGTTTCAACTTGGCGACCGATTTTCCACATCACTTCTCTTTTTACCTTGAGCTATTCAAAATATAACAAAATCAAATCATGTTGAATGGATCACTGACGATTTTCTCAGGAAATAGTTCCAAAAAACAAAATAATCGGAACATACATATCTCTAAATTGTTCACCGATTTAAAAAAAAATCTGTTTCAACTTGTGATTTCTGACAAGAATTGACCGACAAATATATCGGAAGCCAAAAGTCGGCGGATGGATACAGGGCTACAGATGGGTCACTTTGAAACATCCCCCTTTAATGTGCGTCAGACACAGACATCCGCCTGTATAGAATATTAGTCAGGGTATTAGGTTCATTAGAGGTAATTATTAACTGATTAGAGAAGTCTCCTCATCTTGACGCAGCAGATCTTCACAATGTGTCTGTTTCACAGCAAGAGATAACGTGCACCCCTCTCATAAGATCTCACAGGTCATAAGATCTTTATTATTATTATTATTATTATTATCATTATTATCATTATTATTATTATTATTATTATTATTATTATTATTATTATTATTATTATATACCTGTGGCTGTATAAACTATGTATACTACCTGCCCCTACCCATGGCGTATTTATACCCGTACGTCACAGTGTGACGTACGGGGTATGTGATCACGTGACTAAGTAAAATTTCGCCATTTTAGGTATATAATAATATGAAAACAGGCTAACTGTCTTCGTACGTCAAAATACGTTTAATGTGCCTTGGTATACCATATACAGTTTTCGTCGGTGAATGGAAACGGGCTTTAAGAGGTACTTTCCATACTTGTCAAAGGAGAGCCGTACTACTTTCTGACAAGTTGGTTAGAATATTATTTATTCTGCGGATGAATATTCAGCGAAGTCTCACTGGTTAAATTTCCATCTCATCTCCTTCTTGAGTAAAAAGAAATTGAAACAGGAAACCGCCTCGGCCCGATTCAATTACATGCCCGCCCCTGTTTTCTACTCACAAACTATTAGTTTAAGAATTTCAAATTAATATTTTATCAAGTCTAGAAACAAATATCAGGAACTACATCACGTGACTACTCCATACCGGAAGCGGAAGTGACGTGTAAGCCGTGACCTGCCGCTAGGGGGATTATTGGCGCTGATAGTCGAAGTCAACATGGCGCCGTATTCTCTGATGGGATGTAACGGCCCATTCTATTGGCTAATCAAGATCACGTGACTGCGAACTTCAAAGTGGTATTTTAAGGAGGCCTCTGGTTGGATAATTACCTTGGCCCCGACAAAAAACAATTCCCTAATGCGTTGTATTAATCGTGACGCCTGCATATTCATCCGATTAGGAGAATAGATTGGCCGGACGCTCACATCCATCACTTCCGGTGGAGCATGCGTGGACAGAGCTTGGCGACGGTAGCTTCCTGTCGGAGGAATCCTTTAATTACTAACGAGAGGGGTCTCTTTGTTATTAACAGATGACCTTGTTCAGTCAGCTATTCGTGTCTTGTACCTATGATTCCAGATACAGTATCATCCATTCTTAGTAGATACAGAAATACAGTAGAACCCCGCCTAACGGGCACCCTGCGTCAGACACTTTTGCTCGAAACGGAATTTTGTCCCTCTATTAGATATTTATTTTAACCCCGCGTAAGCGGTCACCCCGCGTAAGCGAACACCCCGCAGTTATTTCGGTACGAAAAGGCCTAAAACCCCGTGTAAGGGGGAACCTCTGACGGACACCCTACCAAAAATAGTTTAGTACTCTTTTTATCAGTGTGTGTGGGTAAATTCATAGATCATACATTTTGTACTTCGAGGTTTAATAACTTCGGACCCAATTCAGATATCAGAAAATGGATTTCAGATCAATTATCACCTCTGTCTCCCCTATTTATCGGTATATGACACATTTATACTGGGCTGGAGGAAACTTGAAAACCCCGCGTAAGCGGGCACTTTTTTCCGGAACGGAGGGTGTCCGCTTACGCGGGGTTTTACTGTACCTCCTTCAGCTTGTTAAAGATACAGAAACACAATTCATGAACGAACACAGTTCCCATTTGGATGATCTAGCTGACATTTTTTGTGCTCTATTTTTCCATGAACTGATCCGCCTGTGACCTTATCCAGTTCTGAGCGCACAGCTACTGTCAGTCGGTTTGGGTATCATGATATGACTTGAAATGCTGACATTTTAACTTCTGTTGATTAGTGTGTTAGAATAAAATAGAAGTTTCTGAACAGTTAGGTTTCATTTTCCCTAAGAAAGCCCTAACACCCGTCTAATAAAGAGTAAACGATGAGGTTACGGAGTCGCATTGAATGATCCTTTTACTTTACGATGGTTGATGTCAGGTCACAGGGCTGGTAATTTGTCTGCAGTGAGGCCCTGTATCATGTGTCCAGGCCTCACAAGGTCTCAGTTCACCAGATACAGTTACAGGTCGTCTCTCAGTGATTACCCTCGTCTGAAGGTACTTAAAGAAGAACGCTGGTAGTTGGGTGATTTCTAAATTCTGTGGTAAAATTCTATCTGCCATGGGCAGTCAGTGGTGGGGTGGGACGTTTGATCCCCCATTGCAATTAACTCTAGATAATTTAAGTTTCATATATCGGCAAATAGAAAATGCAAAAAAAGCATGTCACCATGCTAACTTCTATGGGAAGGCCATCTGAAAAGAAAAGTGCTTAACTATTGGTGTCTATGGGAAAATGCAATATTTTGATCACGTGGCTAGATGACGCTGATGGTCTATTTCTATCTTCAAATAGTTCTAGATTCTGATAGTTGGGAACATATAAAAATGAGGAATGCTTAAAGACTTCCATGTCAACATACTAACTTCTATGGGAAGGCCATCTGGAGAAGCTAAGTGCTTAAGTATTGGTGTCTATAGGAAACTGCAATATTTTCATGAACTCAGATAGCTGCACCTGTTTAACATTTGGTTCTGAGTATAGATATAGAGGGCACTGCCATACCTACCTGCATTTTTCTTTAAGTGTTTATTCCAACCCTCTAATAAATCTCCATCGACTAAACATGGTGTGACTGTATGCCACGGTTATGCCGTATAAAATTTATATGCCATGGGTGACTTATGCAATTAAAAACAGGTTATGGGGTTGGATAAAATCACTCAATTTCATATGATTGTCTACAGATATCACTCAGCTCTGCTTCGTGATATGACTCCGCGAAGATAACTCACGCCATATAAACAATCATATGACATTTCGTGACGTTTCCTGATATTATTAGATACCTATGGCCGTATGACCTACACATACTGCCCACTGCTACACATGAGGTATATTTAGCGTATATATAGCCGTAAGTCACACTGTTTATTATATACCCGTGCACGAAACTGACGCCTATACTGTATGTAAGTAATGTTCCGATACCATATGTATGTGCTCGAAATTCAGTGTACGGGCACCGGGTGCGCGAAACAGGAAGCAGTTAGCTTGTTCCCGACCATATATGACACATTCAAACCAGCGAAAAAAAACCTAAAGTATTGACCATAGATATATGCATGATAAAAACCTGTGAAAGTGACACATAAATACATTAATAAATATAAAACATTGAGATACAAGGTTGAAAATATAAATAAAATCGGCATGCCATAGTGAGAGTAGAGGTCTATGGTGCCATCAGTCTGGTGCCATGATGTGGTCTCTACTTCTATCGCAAATGTAAATAAACCGTTGACATCACAATGTCGTCAATGAGAGTGATAGTGGAGGGTTGAAGCTAAGACAAAGAATGTGGTAGGAGATTGAGACATTGATGACATCACAGGTGCAAGCCTGGTTATGGACAGGTCTCAATCTTTCTAGAACAGTCGGCAACCAGCTAGATACGGCTCACTCGCCCAGCATTTGCTTTGTCCCTACTCTTAATGAAGTAAAACAAAGAATGTGTATGGAGATTGACAAGTTGATGATGTCACAGGCTCCAGCCTTGCTTTCAGTTTAAGAGCAACGTCATCTTGAAAACCACGATACGAGTACACGATGCTGTGCCCGCCAACATTGACGATGGCGTTTCGGTAAATAATCAATTATTTCAAAGGATTTGGGGGTATATAATAAAAAGAATACAGTCTAGGCTTCGTTGAACATAGTATAGTACGTGGTCCTAGGTCCAGTTTTACGTCCTGAGCTCGTAGAGCAAGGACGTAAAACTGGACCTAGGACTACGTACTATACTCCGTCCACGAAGCCTAAGCCAGTATTCTCTAAATGTGATTACGTGACTAGCTAAAATTTCGCTATTTTTATGTATATAATGATACGAAAATGGACTGACTGTCTTAGTACATTAAAATACTGGGTATCCCCCATTGGATATTTTTCCTAAATATCTAATGGGCGTTAGATACGAGTTCCCAATGTTAAGTCTACGGGGGGAAATACCAGGGGTGAGATACATCCTTCAGCATCGGGATGTATCTCATCAATAATTTCCCCGTGTATTTTTGCCTTACGAAGACAATAAACCCGTTTCCGTGTAGTACCCCCTACATACTAAGCACCATCACTACACACCTCTTATTCTAAACCCATTGGGTCGTACTTGATACTTTAAGTGGTAAGATCGACAAAACGTCTCCCACCGAGGCCCTACGCGCATGCGCTAACTGGGCGGGGTGGGAATTGAACCGGAGTCACTGGGGGCGTAGACAGAGGGGTATTGACGTCAATGGGGGCGTAGACAGAGGGGTATTGACTTATTGAGCCAATCTACCTACAGCCCTACAGAGAGATGGGGACTGTGTTCTCATAAGGTGGCTTTAGTTCATGGAGCATGACACGTTTATCACACATTGTGCATATGTCGCAGTGAATACATATACATTATTATCCACCTAATACAGAGTCTCCATACTAAACCTATAGGGAGTGTGTATTACCCACCTAATACAGAGTCTCCATACTAAAACTATAGAGTGTGTATTACCCACCTAATACAGTCTCCACACTAAACATATAGGGAGCGTGTATTATCCACCTGATACAGAGTCTCCATACTAAACCTATAGGGAGTGTGTATTATCTACCTAATAAAGAGTCTCCATACTAAACCTACAGGGAGTGTGTATTACCCACCTAATACAGAGTCTCCATACTAAACCTATAGGGAGTGTGTATTATTTACCTAATATCCATACTGAAGTTTAATTCACTGGGTGGTATTTATGGGTGATCAATATCTGCCATGTATAGAGACGCAAAAATACCCTTTCGGAAAAATACCCCTTGCATGCAAAGTAGTGCATGAGAAGATCCGCAGTCATTTTGACTTATTTAATAATTTAAATACAATGCTGAGTGATATTGATAAACTGGTTTCAGATAAAAGTAGTCGCAACCTCATCAGACTAAACTACGTAATATCCTTGCATTCGCTTGGATGATATTATGGTTATGGTCCATAGAAATTATGGATGCTTGTACCAATTCATATTACCAATTTATCATCTACCTAATACAAACCTGTCATTATAATCAAAAAGAGATTTTAAAGATCTGTAGTGAGATTACAGATAGTCGTAATATTGTAGTAGATTACAGAAAAAAAAGTCCCAAGCATGCAAATTACTGCATGAGATGATTGGCAGCCAATTGTCTTTCCTTCGACTTTTAAATGTGACAAAAGAAATCCGGAATACAAACCTATGACAAGATAGAACACGGAACTGATCCCATTCAGGCACCCTAACTATGTCTCCATATATTAACCAAGCTCAGCGTGCTCAGTTATTTAGATATCATATTACTAGAGTGTTATAGAGTAATAACAAGACACAAAGCATCCTTCAGATTATTTGAGCATGTAATAATAACATCACCGACCCATGCATACAGCCTCCCCATGTAATAAATGAATAAATCTCATACAGGAGCACCTTTTTTAACATTTACAACATGACTTTAGCCGAGGGAAACACAATTAGAGGGTCTGTCAGGTGGAAGGTGTCGGTGCCTGTGTGTTTAGGGTGGGCGGGAGATGACACATCATGAGAGGTTGTCAAATATTAGCTGGAGGATATTAGCGGGCTGTGGATATTAGCAGCTAGTGAGTGGTGCTCAGAGACGGTACGGTGAGTGTAGCGGTACATGTGGGGACGGTGGGAAGCAGGTATTCATATAGAACTGTATCGAGAATCATATAATTACACAATACTCCACAAGTTTGGATGGGCCGCAATCATCATCGAGACGAAGCTGAGTGACGATTACGGTGCATCCAAATAAGTGAAGTATTCTGTATTTTATGATTTGAGTGTGGTTCTGGATTTATCTCACCTCTTTCAATGACATTCGATAGCATCAGAATAATTCAAATTACTTCGCAAATCCAGTCAAGAACAAATAAATCACCATGTTGATGTCTTGTCTGCTCTCTGAAATCCTGGCCGCTGATTGGCCAGTTCCTTGTGACATCATCTCCAATCACTCCACCATGACCATGATGTAGTATTGTCACTTCACCGGGATGATCATTGCTATAATTTTCTAATGTCATTCCTATGACTAAACTTGTACCAGGGGTGAGATAAAAACGCAGTTTCCACAAGCAGACCATTGCCATCTTTTGGCGTCCACTGAGCTCCAAATCATCTACAATAGGCCTCACGATGTACGTAAAAACCTAGGGTAACAGTTTGTGTCAGGTAAAAGAAGTTCCTTATTGTCTAATATTTTGGTAGTATGCATTGTAGTGCATCATGAGGTTTTAAATTGCTATCGTAGCAGGCGGACTCCAGGCTTCATTTATGTTTGTAATAGTGAAATAGTAAACAATAAATACAAGATTACCCTGATTTAGATCTACATGGTCGTATTCTCCTCGTTACACTATGCAATATCCTCACATTCGCTCGGGTATTACTACTTGGCAACTACGTGGAGAATAAAACCATGCAGATCAAAATCATGATAATATTGTATATGTATGTTCATTTTCTTCTGATATTTGTGGGCATTTCTTCCTCGTAGTTGACAAGTAGTAATATCTGAGCATCAGCGAAAAGCCAACTACAAGGAGGATGCATTAGCTAGTATCAGAAACCACCTAGATAACGTAATAGAGGGAAACTATGTTCCGGTGAGAGAATTCAAAGTTGGCATACCCCAAGGATCAGTCCTAGGCCCCACCCTCTTTTTAATCTATATAAATAGCCTTACTACCAAACTAGAAAACTGTCCTTGTCAATTATCACTATATGCCGATGATACTACAATCACCACTACAACCCCTGAAGATATGAACTTAGTTTTACCAATAGCTAAACAATGGTGTGACGATAACCTATTAATGGTTAACGAGAACAAAACAAAGGTTGTACAATTCTCTAGAAATAAACAGAGAGATAATGACCACCCCCAGATCATATCATTGAATGACACTCCCCTTGAAATATTACCCAAATATAATTATCTAGGACTACTAATCGACTCTAAACTAAATTTTTATGAGCATAGACAAGGGGTCCTTCAAAAGGTTTCCGATAAATTATTTTTATTAAGGAAAATCAGGAAATGGATAAATGAAACAACGGCCTTGAAAATTTATAAAACAAAAATCCTCCCCTACTTTGACTATTGCGATTATATCTATGAACCTGCTATGATAAAAGAAAAAAATGATCTACAACTCCTACAAAATAAGGCACTGAGGTGCATTTATAATGTTAGACTGGGCCAAAACCCGAAATATACTACCAACGAAATGCATGATCTCGCTAAGCTGAAATATTTAAAGGATAGAAGGTATATTCACCTACTTTATTATTCTCATACTTTAACGAAGAACCCATTACTAATAGACAATCGTAACCTCCCAACGCGTAGAAATGATGGAATCCGACTAATACTTCCCCAGAGATTAAGACCAACAGTCAAAAATTCAGTATATATTCGTGGAATAAAGGCCTGGAACAATTTAAAACCCACTTTTGCTAATATATTAGAACTTAAAAACTATAAATTACAAATAAAACTATCCTACCCTGAGTGTCTTTACCAAAACCTCCCAGCCTTATCAAAATATAAGTAAAAATTGTTACTTGATTATTTGATTGTGATTGCAACAAAAGTCTGACGCAAGGTATCTTATAGTACTTGATATTTAATCTCTGATCTTTAGCAGCTGGTGATTATAATACTTGTAATATTGGTTGTATTTTTTGTATAACAAACTATTGCTACATTGTGACTGCAAGTGGCAAAACCCAACGTTTACTTATTATCTCTTAATGTATGGGTATTTTTCTACTCATCCACTTAATATGAGTGTCATATTGTGATTGCAAATGGCACAATATAATCTGAATCATCATATTGTGAATGCAAATGGTGTAATTATGTATTTTCCAAGTATAGACGAAAATTAGTATCTTATGTGCAAGCAAGTAAGGACTATGTATAACCGATAATGAGTTGTTCCTTATCTATTAATGTTATCATCAGAAAGACTAGTAGTTTTAATGAAAAAGGGCATTGACTTGCTCAAAATTGCCTCATAAAAGCTTAAAGTGTGAACATAATTTAATATATAGATATCGCTATAACTATAGACGATAACTCTCCAAAGTAAAATATTGTATAATGAAAAATCCTCCGAATAACCAACTTACGACTGGTCATCTATAATATTGTACTTGGTTTTATAACTCAAAGACAGAATAGTGTTATAATTATTTATATATGTTACAATCTACAAAGATTACATGATTGGCTACTTTCAAATCATCTCATCACATCACATTAAGTTCATGGATTTGATGTATAACATATTAGAAGCCCATTGACAGTGAGTAGTTTTGTACCAAAATTGTATGTACTGAATATCCAGAAAGGGCCCAGATGGAAGAACGGCCATAGGCCGAATCTGGTGTATATTGTTTATGAACAACAATACCCACAATAAAAGTTTTCAAAAAAAAAAAAAAAAAAAAAAAACGAGGTATAAGGCTTGGAAAAAT
Organism: Alentia gelatinosa; assembly: GCA_950022655.1. Lineage (NCBI taxonomy): Eukaryota > Metazoa > Annelida > Polychaeta > Phyllodocida > Polynoidae > Alentia > Alentia gelatinosa. Next base: position 3,944,546 of record OX465582.1, read on the forward strand.
AACTGCCCAAGGCATTGGCCGCGGGCAGTAATTTTTTTCAAGCATTACCGAGTAACTTTGACTTTCTTTTACCGGTACTTGGTTTCCTTATTCCTATATACCTTCAAATATCGATACGAATGATTATTTCTTTACCTGCGATAGCCCCAGAAAATTGGCCAACCTTGTCGAATAACTGTAATAGCTATGTTTTCGTCCGGGACGAAAACATCAGCCTGGGACGAAAACGTCAGCCCGGGACGAAAACGTCAGCCTGGGACCAAAACGTCAGCCTCACTACATAACTTACAATTACCTCACCCCCAGCAGCGGTATGTAACTATAGAGGTTTAGGAAATGTGTATATAGGAATAGCTATGTACCCTAACGCAGTCCGCAGTAATTGACTTGAGTAATTAGTGATTGTTCCTGGTAATTGACCTTATTTGACGTTTGGCGAGGACATTGGTGTAGTCTACTACTATGCCAAGTCAAGTGCAGTACAACCATGAACTTGAATACACAAAGTCCCACAACCTTGGGATTACAAGCCAGTGCTCTTTACCACTGAGCTAGGAGTGTAAGTTCCTAACGCCAAGCCTATGGGGAAAAATACGGGGTTGAGATAACGGCCTTTTATAGTGTACCACTACATTATTAATTACCTTAACGCAGCATTAGCCTACAAGCAGCCATTGATTGATGCGTGCCTCATACGCACATAACCGTCCTAATTAAAAATAAAGCTCTCTTCATTAAGGATCACGTTTATGGGGAATATTAAAATGATGCGCAGCTACAATGAAGCTTAGATTGGGTCCTTAGTGTATTGTGTGTACAGTGAGAGTGCCTTTTATCATTAAAAACAGCTACCATCTGATGCATCGACTGTTTTAAATGGAGATAGCTGGCTCATACATACACCGCTACTTAGTGGATATCTGTCATTCAATAAACCTCATTTGTGAAAAGAAGAATATGATTCTTTACTATATACCTACTGCCGTAAGTGACGTTATTACTACACGCTACTCCCCATGATGTACTGCACAGCTGTGCAGTATATCAGGGTTCATTTCACGGTCGTAACGGATATGATTACGACGTCGATATTTAAAAATGGCCGCCGGTGTCTCCGCTTCGACATCGGTAACGTTAACGTTGGAGTACATAGAGAAGACTTACTGAAATACTGTGAAATCAAAAATACATGAATGAATTACAGAAAAACTTCAAAGTACAGTAATAAAAACCTGAATAAACATGGTAAGGACCTTAAAAATAGGAGTGCAATAAGAGAGAAACCACTATGTTTTCTTCCCGACGGTTTCCAAGTGACATCAAATGTTGCTATGCTGGTTGCTATGTGCATTGCTATGCCTTGTTCCCTGCCTATTGCAAACACCTCGTTGTAGGGGCCGAGTTCGGATCGAAATTTTTACGTTTACAGGAACATCGTTTTATTACTGTACTAAGAAAAACGTAGTTACTGAGCCCGTAGGGATGACTATTCGTGGTTTTCTGTACCATATTTATTACTTTACACCTATGGCCGAACATCTATGAAATACAACTCTCTGCTATAGGCACCCCTCTAATCCGGGTGACCCTGTTGCAATCTCATGCACGGGCCCACCAGAATCACTGCACAGCAGGGATCGGCACCCACGTCCTCTGACATAAACCGAACACAACACTGCTCGACTGACCCGACCCCTGCGATAATATATATTGATTGATTCATTTATGTTTCAAGGCATATCACAAGTGACACTCTAGGGTCCTGGGACCTGTTTCACTAGTTTCGTGACATGTCTGTGACACCCTACAGACATTGGGGTTGTCTAGTTTCGTGACAACACAAGAAGCTGCCCTTAGGAAAAGGCATACCCCAAACATAAGAACTGGACAAATCTACGCATCATGGACCTGTTTCACTAGTTTCGTGACAAAAGTGTGAGACAGCCATGAAAAGCAGCACCAACAGTGCAAGCAAGAATGAACAAAACGAAGTCTAATGTCTAGTTCCGGACACACCATCTAGACGCCATCTAGACATGTCCCGAAACTAGTGAAGCAGGTCCCTGAACCTATATGCACTGATGTCACACAATATACAAGTATAACTATGAAACCCAGACTTTCCTTGGTTACAATATTCTAACTCAAAGTGAATTACAACAATTCTTGTTTTATATATACAATTGTGTTCTATATATAGTGGGAAAATCAGGAAAATAAATGATCTATTATTCTAATTTCTACTTGTGTTCTATATAAATATAGTGAAAATGTCAGGAAAATATATTATCTATTATTTTAATTTCTACTTGTTTTCTATATATAGTAAAAAAGTCAGGAAAATAAATGATCTATTATTCTAATTTCTACTTGTGTTCTATATATAGTTACAAAGTCAGGAAAATAAATGATCTATTACTCTACTTTCTACTTGTGTTCTATATATACTGAAAAAGTCAGGAAAATAAATTATCTATCATTCTACTATTTAGTATTTCAAATAGCACACCAGAAATGGCTGGAGGCTTCTTTACGGCAATGCCTCCAGGCATCTCCAAGCTGAAAGGGTTAACTTTCACTATGCTTTGACGGAACGAGAACCTGGAACAAAACCTCGCTGAATAATAAATATCTGCCCGTCAGTGGCGCCTCTGTCGCCAGGGAAAGCCACCTATTAGGGACTAAGCCCTGGTTTCAGTTTCGGTTTAAGTTTCAGTTTTACCTGTCAGGCTCTGGGCTTTCTATGTGCCCCTGAGCGTCACCTCTTAGACACCAACAAAGAGCGGCGACAGTGAGTGATGGCGGCGGTGTAGGTTAGCAGCGTAATGAATAGACTCAGTTAAAGTGGTTTAGAACTGGTGACTGTGCATAAAGGGGGGCGTCCACCAACCACAACAAGGCTATGACAATGTGTTCCCGACAAGGTCCATGATTGGCCTACAATTGGAGGCCTTGTCGCGGTTGGTGGACCCCATTTCTCGACAAGAGTCTATGACAAGGCCACGACAAGGCCATGATTTGAAGCTTGCCGGGAGCCTTCCGACAAGGCTACGACAACATCGAGCATGTTCAATTTTTCCCATGACTGGACCCTTGTCGTGGCATGTCATGGCATGTCGGGAGTGTGTCACAGAGGTCTATGATACGAAATTTTGGTGGAGCATGCACTTCCCGACACGCTCCAACAACGCTGTCATAAAGCCCCCCTTATTACGACAAGGCTGCGACAAGCGCTGATTGGAACTTTTTTGTCGGCGCTTGTCGTAGCCTTGTCGTGGTTGGTGGATGCCCAGTTTATTAAGGCCTTGCACCCACCAATACCGCTTCTGGTCCCGATAGGCCTTACGACTGGCTTCCCGACTGGAATAAAATGCCATCAGAAGGACAGACAAAATCATGGCAGTGGACCATGTTTCTATGATTTACTCTACGATAGCTCACGATTGGATACTGATAGGCTACTGTTGGAAATGCCAATCGTAGAGGTCCTGATAAAATGGTGCAAGGTGTTGCACTTAACACGGAAATACTCATCAAAATATAAATACATCGTAAAGTCTATCTGCAAAAATCAATAAAATTTAGAAATCACCCAACTACCAGCGTTCGTCTTTAAGTAGGTAGTAGTACCTTTAGACAAGGGTAATCACTGAGAGACGACCAGTAACTGTATCTGGTGAACTGAGACCTTGTGAGGCCTGGATACACGATATGACGCCTCACTGCAGACAAATTACCAGCCCTGTGACCTGACATCAACCATCGCAAAGTAAAAGGATCATTCTATGTGACTCTGTAACCTCAACGTTTACTCTTTATTAGATGGGTGTCAGGGCTTTCTTAGGGAAGTGAAACCTAACTGTTCAGAAACTTCTATGGGTCAGTTTCCACCTCTGGCATGCGATAAGTTTGTCGGCCACCACCGACAGTTTTTTCGAGCGAACTTGCATGCACTACATACATTGCCTAGAGGTTAGAGTGGCCACATATAGACTTCCTGCATACTGTATGGAAACTATCCCTTAACTATCTGCATGCTCTTCACTGTGTAATTAAAAACGGAGCAGGGAGCCAGTGTCTCAGTGTCCAGCCCAGCTGACCATCACCAATCACCTGAGACCAAAATACCTGAAGACCCACTGGTACTTGATATGTTCGGATCCTAGACTCAGGCAGTTGTAGAAATGGCAAGTTGACTGGGTGCAAATGGGTAACAGAAAACTAGCCATAGACAGAATACACCATCTAATTGTTATTCATTTATAATTGCACGCTCATTAATCAATAATTAACATACCAATTGTTCCTATTTTTCATTTTTGTCAGATTTTGGCAAGTTATGTCTACTTCCACCAGTCCAATACTTTGGTCACAAAAGTTGCTGGACTGCCGTTGCACTGCCATCACACCCCTCCATGCAGCGGCCATGTGAGCTTGAGTATAGACATCAGTCCCGTGGAGCAGGTCACACACTCAACGGCTGCAGCAGCATGACGTTGGAACGATAAAACCTGATGAATTAGTTTTTGTCTGGTACCTGTTGGCGGCACACATATGGCCGGCTTCGGACATCGGCTATGGAATGGTCCTGTAGGTTTATACACTATAAGCATTTTTGGCAGATGCCTGACGGTGTCAAATTCACGGTCAACCAAGTGAAACAGACCCTTGATGTGGTGACCAATTTCATTTAACATTTTTGGCATTTTTCGGCATCACTACCTGTCTTTCAAGGGAATTAAAAGTATTGATTTTCATCGGCCAATGGAAACTGGCCTATATCACCTTGTTTTCATTGGCTGATGGAAATTGCACTTATGTTTACCTTAAAGTCTGGCGGTGGTTGCACTGATGTCAGCTGCAAAGAATTGGTGAGGGTACAGTGCATGCCTTGTTTCTACTGCATTTTCTGGGTCCATACCAATTCAATTTTCACACTAAATCCTTAAGGATCTCGGATGAAATCAAAGCATTTTGATTCTGTCTTTCATTGACAAAGTTGGTCCGTGGTTGCGTAACTGCATAATATTTGCCATTATCTCACCCCTGGAATAAATGTCCATAGGCTTACCATTGGGAACTCGTTCTCCATGCCCCTACAAGTATTGCAGTCCATTCTCCATGTTTTATATCCTGTGTGTTGTCCATTCTTTTAGTGTGTACAGGGGTGAGAAAGATACAGAAAGCAACCCGTTTTGGTCAAAGAAGTCATTCTCCAACTCGTTTGAATGCTATGTAATATTCACTTGGCTATTGCCTTGTTCATATCACACCGCATCAAACTTGTGGAGAATGACGACTTTGACCAAAAATTGTTGGTTTCTTCTTTAATCTTTGCCACTGGCCGACTAAAACGGCACTGCCAAATAAAGCTCTCAGAGTCAATCAGTGGTGTCCAACGATTGCATGTCTTTGTCGAGAAATCGTTGAGGGTGCTGGGTATGCCTTGTTTCGGCTGCATTTATCAGGTCAATACAGACAGGATTGTCCTCCAAACACAATGACCATCACCAACGATTTCAAACCCGTTTAATTCTGCTGGTCGTTGACCAAGTCAATCATTAGTGGCCCTATTGCATAATCTGAGAACAATTAACTGGTGAACACTTCTCTGCATGTCTATTCCCATTCATCGATCTGACGTTGGTGGTTCCCAACTGCAAGTCGGTGGCGAATAGTCGGCCAGTGGAAAATGATTTTATCAGATTCTCAGTTAGTGGTTCCTGACTGCAGATCGGTACGGAATAATCGGCCGATGGAAACAGGCTTCATACCTGGTTCCCGTGATCCAAACACCACTGCTACACTCACTGCTTGCCAATATCCTGTGGCTAATATTTGACAACTTCTCTACCATCAGGCTACAAAATTCCTTTCCACTCCTCCTGCCGACAAAACTATTGGCGATTTTGAGGAAGTGCTTGTTCTAATATGCAAATAAGGGAAAGTTTGTGTGCTTGTTAAAAGTCTGCACAAAAGATCAGTAATTTTGAATATTATTGCCAGTTGATTTTCTATAATACCGCTGACCAAATTCATCCCCGACAAAATCAACCAATTCGTTGATGACATATTTGTGGGAAGTGGTGCAGAAAAAATCGGCCCAAATCGAAAAAAATCGGCTCCTGATTTTTTCTTCTGTTCCCACTTGCCGATTTCTGATAAAAATTATTCTTTAAAAAAATATCATTGGTGGCAGAAAACTAGGGACAAAGCCTGCTTGCGGAAACAGCTTTATACCTACTTTATACCTACTTCCCACCATCCCCACATGTACCGCTACACTCACCATACCTTCTCTGAGCACCACTCACTAGCTGCTAATATCCACAGCCCGCTAATATCCTCCAGCTAATATTTGACAACCTCTCAGCATGTGTCATCTCCCGCCCACCCTAAACACATAGGCACCGACACCTTCCACCTGACAGACCCTCTAATTGTGTTTCCCTCGGCTGCTGTCATGTTGTAAATGTTAAAAAAGGTGCTCCTGTATGAGATTTGTTCATTTATTACATGGGGAGGCTGTATGCGTGGGTCGGTGATGTTATTATTACACGCTCAAATAATCTGAAGCATGCTTTGTGTCTTGTTATCACTCTATAACACTCTGTTAATAAGATATCTAAATAACTTAGTATACTGAGCTTGGTTAATAGATGGAGACTTAGTTAGGGTGCCTGAATGGGATCAGTTCCGTGTTCTATCTTGTCAAAGAACGAGGTTTGTATTCCCAAGGTTTGTATTCACCATTCCAGATTTGAGTTACAGTCAAAAGGAAAAGAAATGACTACCTCATGCACTACTTAGCATGCTTGGGACTTTTTCCCGTAATCTCCTACAAGTTTACTACTATCCGTAATCTCCTCACTAGCAATCTCTGGGCTCTCCTTATGTTTTTAATGACACTCTACCTGCATGGAGTTGTCCCATTACACTCACTGCCATATAAGGAATAGAGTAGACCCAGTAGCCAATGACTGCATTTGCAGCAAACCCCGACCTTCACCCTGACCTCCTTACATTATATTAATTGCGCCTTGGGACGGTTCTTCAGTCGAGAGTTCACCTAGAATCTAGTGGGCCACAACCACCCTCCTATAGCACACTAGTAATATAGTTTCTGATTAAAAGCCATTTTTTATTGGCTGACGAATACGGCACTGATTTATCAGTCGGTGGTGGTCAACAACTGCATGTTGGTATCTAAAGATCGGTTATGGCATAGTATTTACCTTTGTTTCTGCCGTATTTAACAGGACCATACTGACACAACTGTCCATTAAACGCAATGACCATCGCAGTGCTATCGGCCATATTGCATAATCCAAGCACAATTAATCGGTGAACACTTCTCTGCATGTCTGTTTCCATTCACCGATCTGGCGTCGGTGGTTCCTGACTGCAGATCGGTGGTGAATAGTCGTCCAGTGGAAAATAGCTTTAACTGAGCATACCAAGGTAGGTTGATACATGGAGACACAGTTTGTGTGGCTGAATCAAATCTGTTCTGTGATCCATCTGGTCAAAGAATCAGGTTGTATTACCGAGTTTTATAGTCACCATTCCAAATTTAAAAGTCAAAGGGAAGACAAATGGCTACCGATCGTCTCCTGCACTATTTTGCATGCTTGGGACTTTTTCCGTAATCTCTTAGGAGATAAGGACTACCCGTAATCTCCTGACTAGCGATCTCTGGGTTCTTTATACGTTCATGATGACAGATTTGTATTAGGTGGATAATAAATTGGCCGATAAGCTGGTGATCCCTGAGGTGTTGGCCACTGTGGTATACTACAACGATAATCCACACTCTCCTACTCACAGGCTTTGAGGGATTAAAGCAGATTATCTGCGCGGAAAAAGCCTGCTTTGTGTTCGCGTAATGGCTGTAGACAACGGGGCTGACATTCACTCTCCCCACACAGTAAGAAATCATGTACAATCTCCCAACACAGTAAATAATCCCATACACTCTCCCAACACCCAATAAATAATCACATACACTCTCCCCACACAGTTTGTAATCATGTACACTCTCCTCACACAGTTTATAATCATGTACAGTCTCCCCACACGATCAATAGTCACCTACACTCTCCCCACACAGTTGATAATCACTAACACTCTCCAACACAGTCAATAATCACTAACACTCTCCCCACACAGTCATTAGTCACTTACACTATCCCCACACAGTCAAAAATCATAAGTTTCCCCACATTCAATAATGACCTACACTCTCCCCACACAGTCAAGAATCACCTAATGCAGAATTCAATGCAATCTAACGAAGAGTTCCTTAGGCCGTTGCTAGTACAAACACGGCCGAGTCCGGCCTCATGCCTATAGAGATATACAGCATTCACAGCTAGAGTGTGAAAGGTGGGTGTGATTAAAGGAGTGTTCTATTTCTTCCAATAGGTGATTCTGATCCAGAATCCCTTCCAGGAGAATCCGGAAAAACAGTCCCACAAAAAAATATCACGACCTAATCTGGAACTGTGTATATGTCTTGCATTCGACATTTTATTGCAATACTTGTCATCCATTATGAAGATGGATGATAAATACAATAATGACTGGTTTGAGTAGTACGTGCCGACGGTTTATTGAGCGCGGGAAATCGCGCTCATATACGTCATCTAGATAGAGGTTAGAATGCTCACACAGGGTTTCAGCTTGCTGTAAAGAATCTATCCTTTCACTATCAATGTCCAAACTATAAAGGCCTGGTTAAATGAGCAGAGGTCCAGTATCCCAGTATCCCGTATCCCTGCCCCACTACTGACTTGGTTCCTTTTTAATAATAGAACGTTCATGGCTGAGTGACCTTGTGAATGTGTGTGCGGTGTGGTGAAGCAAATCAACAGAAATCACATATCAATGGACAGGAATCACATATCAATGGACCATGATAATAGTGCTGAATATATCTTAGAAGTAGAAGAAAAACAGATGACAAATATGTTAGTAAGAGGACTACCAAGGGCACTAGCAGTACTCCAAATGAAGTACCCTCAAGCCAAACAAACATAAGTGCATCAAGAGCTGATATTACATCATCTAGATGTTAGAGTGGTCACATTGAACTTTCATTGTGCTTCCAGAAAACTATCCCTTTACTATCTGCATGCTGTTCACTGTGATAGTGAGAACAGAGCAGGGAGCCAGTGTCTCAGGGTCTTAGAGGTGTGCTCAGCTGACCATGACCGATCACTCAAGACCAAAATACCTCAAGACCCACTGGTGCTTGATCTGTTTGGATCCTAGATGGGCAGTTGCAGAAATAGCAAGTTGACTGGGTGCAAGTAGGTTACAGAAAACTATCCATACACTGAATCTAACCCAAACCTTTTAATTGTTATTCATTTACAATTGCACGCTCATTCGTCAATGATGAACATACTATTTGCTCCAAGTTTCTATATATCTAACGCTGTGCTGCTCGGTGTAGAGATCTGTAATGCTTTGAGAAGCCTTGCTGTGTATCCTCCTTTTAGAGATGTTTTTGTGCTTCACGGGGGTTGTGCATCAAGACCCCCTCTTTTCTTTACTCAGTGCCGGATAAAAACACCACATTACCCTTTACCGGGAGGCGCGTCAGGAGACATGCCTTAGTGTGAAGTAGGGGAGGTTCGGGGTTCAATGGGTGCAGAGCTCTTTACAGGTTTCTGCATCTGTTACCTTGTAAACCATATCAAGGTGTCCAAAGCTCGGTGGCTAAGTGGTAGGGGTGTTCGCTTTGAGAATGGGAGGTCATGGGTTCAAACCCCGGTCGGGTCATACTAAAGACTTACACAAAAATGGTACCCACTGTTCATTCGGTTTAACACCCGCCATTAGAATGAGAAGTAGGGGCAAGGGCCCGAATGGAGGAACAGCTCAATAGCCGAATTTGGTGATTGTGAACACAAATATTCCCTAATAAATATTGAAATAAAAAAAAAATGATAATAACAATTCAGTCTGTTTACAGGTTCAGATGTTAGCTGGTTTTCATCGTTGTATATACATAACCCTTTGGCCATATCTCACAAATTATTTTATTATTTCTTCAAGTAATATCCGATGCTAGAAATGGAAATTTCAGATATTTATGCATGTACATACCAAATTATATCCAGTTTTTCCAGTTAGAAATCAGAAAGCGGTTGTTCATTGGGGAACAGGCGGCCAAGGTGTCGCCAGCCAGTCGGGAGCGGATCCTCTACTTAACTGGGGCGATAATAGGGAGGTTAGAAACGTCTGGAGGGCGTATGATGAGTTACGACTTAAGGCTACTACTCAAGTCATGAACTGTTAAACAGGATGTAGCACTTCTCAAGTCGTTAACTAATAAACAGGATGTAGTACTTCTTAAGTCTTAACTAATAAACAGGATGTAGTACTTCTCAAGCCGTTAACTGTTAAACAGGATGTAGTATTTCTTAAGCCGTTGTCTCCTAAACAGGATGTAGAACTTCTCAAGCCGTTAACTAATAAACAGGATGTAGAACTTCTCAAGCCGTTAACTGTTAAACAGGATGTAGTATTTCTTAAGCCGTTGTCTCCTAAACAGGATGTAGCACTTTTCAAGCCGTTAACTACTAAACAGGATGTAGCACTTCTCAAGCCGTTAACTACTAAACAGGATGTAGCACTTCTCAAGCCGTTAACTACTAAACAGGATGTAGCACTTCTCAAGCCGTTTACTACTAAACAGGATGTAGTACTTCTCAAGCCGTTAACTACTAAACAGGATGTAGTACTTCTCAAGCCATTTACTGCTAAACAGGATGTAGAACTTCTCAAGCCGTCAACTACTAAACAGGATGTAGTACTTCTCAAGTCGTTAACTAATAAACAGGATGTAGAACTTTTCAAGCCGTTAACTGTTAAACAGGATGTAGTATTTCTCAAGCCGTTAACTACTAAACAGGATGTAGTACTTCTCAAGCCATTTACTGCTAAACAGGATGTAGAACTTCTCAAGCCGTCAACTACTAAACAGGATGTAGTACTTCTCAAGTCGTTAACTAATAAACAGGATGTAGAACTTTTCAAGCCGTTAACTGTTAAACAGGATGTAGTATTTCTCAAGCCGTTAACTACTAAACAGGATGTAGTACTTCTCAAGCCATTTACTGCTAAACAGGATGTAGAACTTCTCAAGCCGTTAACTACTAAACAGGATGTAGTACTTCTCAAGCCGTTTACAGCTAAACAGGATGTAGCACTTCTCAAGCCGTTAACTGCTGGGGAGGGGGGGCGGGGCGGGGCAGCGGGGTCAGCTGCTGGATGGTGAGGAAGTTATATCTGATGACACCTTGTCTGTGTATATACAGTACTAGAATTATAATGACAGAAGAATGGTGTTTTAATGTCAAATCAAATTAAAAAAACGGCAAAATAAGACAAAAGAATGCTGGGTTTATTATTTGTATTTAATCAGTTGATACCTTATCAGGTTTTATAAAGGTTTATAAAAAAAGATATGGTAATACAAGACCGGATTTTCCATGTACCAAGGACTTAATGACTAATGGAAAATAAAATATGGAACCAGCGGTGTCCCCAAGTGGTAGAGATCGGAACTAATGGATAGTGCTGTAAATACAACAGAATCAGGCGTATATATGAATCAGGCGTATATATGAAATAGGCGCCTACAGATGAGGCGTATACACACGGGGAATAGGACGACCTTGTATACGCAAAAGCATACCTATATATGCCAGGCCTATACTTATTTAAAGTGGTTAGTTTCTTGCAATGATATGTTTTAATTTTCAAGCCAAATCGTCTGATATGCCTTTAAGGCACCGCCATATCTATCAAGCAGCACCCTTGATAGGCCATGGTGGTGTGGTCTGGACTCCTCTAATCTCCTCTCTCTCCTCTCTCTGTTATCTTTGGGAGCGTTAAATGATTATGGCCCGGGGGGGGGGCACAGTTTTTAGGGGGGGGGGGGGGGAACCTTTTTGGGGTATTCCAAGGGTGGAGCCAAATTTTTTTTTGTATTCCAGTGGGGGGGGGGGGACTTTTTTGTGTGTATTTCCATGGGGGGGGGGGCACATTTTTTCACTAATTCTGTCACGGGGTCAACGTTTTCAGCTGAACATGGAGGCAAACTCCCATATTTGTGTTCATGCCCCAGTCACACTGACGTAAAAAACGGCGTTTTTCCGTGTACGCACGTCTACGTTCTTCTACGCATTTTGGAATCTCAAAATACTCCGGAAAACGCCGCAATACGCGGAGATGCGTAAAGGAAAGTCGGAATGCGCCGAAAAACGCCACAATGCGGACAGAAGCGTAGATAAGCGTTGATGAACGTTGATGAACGTTGAGAAGCCTACTAAAACGTTAAAGAAAAGCAAACAAATACGTTCCAAATCCGTAGCTAATACGTGGTCCCCAACAATTCAAATACTTAGAAGAAACGCCAAATTTTACGCCAGTGTGACTGGGGCATTAATGACAAGAATTGATGTTATGAAATGCATTCATATCATATCACAGCTTAAGAAATCAGCTTAGCTGTACAACTATAATACTGATTAATACACAAGGTAACTATAGTTGTCTCACTCCCTAGAGTTCAGTGTCTATCATCACAGTCCTGTTCGCCAATTCGAGATGGGTGTCCACCCTCCCTCAGTCTGACAGACTTATGTGGGGGAAGACAACAATGGACAAACACTAACATTTGTCCCAGAATAAATGCAGTCTCACAAGATCATTAGTTTTTTCTTCAATATTGATAAAAATTAGGAGTATTTGCTACAACATCAAGTGCTACAAAATGCTCCTCTCCCTCCTCTCTGTTATCTCGGTTACTCCCGCTAATGGCTTTGACATTCATTCTAACCTTTCCTTGATGTCACCTGGGATGTGGTTGAACAACATACACAGGGTTACCCCCAAATAACTACTTTGATGCTCATATTCGATGGTTATTACTGAGGACGAAAATATGGAGGACTTGCCTTGAGGTAGATCTAGGACTGTGTTGTCATCCCTTGACTTGTTTTTGATCGTTTGGCTTTATTTTTTTTTATATACAAGCAGCTTTATTTCCAAGAATAAAAAACCTTTCAGGTTGTAGAGGACTACATCTAGATCCCTCTCAAATTACATGAAAATCAATTAAATCCCTTAAATTCAGACATATTCTGAGTCAAGGTCCTTTGAGTTAAGTACAATAATTGCAGTGCCGCTTATAGTTTTTTTGGGGGAAGATCTATCTCCCTTCTGGTCATAGAGAAAGTAAGAAAGGAAATCTCTCCTCGTTATCTGCATTTGGCTTTATTAATAGAGCACTGTACCACGATAACTAGTGAAATGAGGTCTCTTATAATTCATCCTTATTGTTATAAAAAATTATTACTTTTTTAAAATCTTTATTGCAATCAATAATTTCTCATTGCTCTTCCTCGCAATGCAATCCTTGTATGTAAACATAACACAACTTTGATGACAGATATAATGCTAATTGCCAATATGTTTGTGATTTCCTATGCATTTCCCATCACTGGCGAATAATCCCTCTACTTATGTGTAATAAACATAAACGATTTTATTACACACCTAATACGGAGTCTCCGCACTAAGCCTATGGAGCCTACAGATTGCTACTGAGTAGAATACGGAAAGCCGTATTCTCCTAGCAGTCTTTTGCGGCCACCTAACGGGCATTATAGGAACTATTTTTTATTACCCACCGATTACAGAGACTCCATAGGAAATGTATAGGGCACCTGGAAACAACTACCTGGAGATTCTGGCATGTCAGAATCTCCTGCAGGAGATTCCGGAAAAATAGTTCTGTCCATAATGAGGTCAAATCATCATGTACATCGAAATAAGTTTCTTGAATGTTCATTCAATGTTAGTTATTTATTTATAAGCAATCATAATTATCTTATTTACCACCAGAAATCACTGTCATAACAGGCTTTGCATGCTAAAACCATTAGAAAATGGCGAACTATTTTTTTGGTGTAAGTCTACACCGAATTACTGCCATGCTTGACAGTGCTGTAGTGTTATGGCATAATCCGGAACTACCTGTCTTGCTGAAACCTTTTTATTGCAATAGACTTGTTATTAATCCTTTTGATTGATACTAAATACAATAATGACTGGTTTCGTGTACGAGTGACAATAATCTCCTATAACATTTATGATTCTTTTCATGATTAGATGATCATCACTTCCCCAAGTCTTAGGTAACATCTTTGAGACCTGACAACAGTAAAATATTCCTAGAGGTAAAATGGATCGGGGACCTGGGCCCTGTTTTTCAGTCACGGTATCCTCTTTGTAAGATATCTTACAGCTGTCAGTGTGCTATAGATAAGACATCTTTGGGGATCGGCCAACGATTGTCCGTCAAGAGCACTTAGGCTGCAGTCAGGTGTACTATAGATAAGACATCTTTAGGGTCACGTGGTTCCAAATGTCTTCCAAAGTGTCTTAGACCTAAGACATCTATGAACATGTCGTACAGAATGCGCAACCGTAGGAATTAAGCAATGAAATTTTAACACGAGTAAGGGATACATATAACCTATAATTGTACCAAATATGAAGAAAATCGGCCACACCGTTCCGAAGATATCGGCGTTTGAAGTTCGTCATAGCAATCTCTGCTCTGGTGGCCAGTGTACCCCTACGCTCACGACTCTAATTTATGCAGTGACCTCGAGTTCACTGGAGGTGGGAGGGTACAATGGCAGAGCAGACGAAGTTCAAAAACCGATATCTTCGAAACGGTGTGGCCAATCTTCTTCATATTTGGTACGATTATAAGTTATATGTCTCCCTTACTCGTGTTAAAATTTTATTCCTAGATTCGTATGGGAATCACGGGAAATCCTCTATATACACACAGTGAGCTTTGATAGAGCCTGAGACAGTTCTAGACTTGAGACACTTTTAGCGGCGATCGAGCGCGCCGCACTGAGACCGTGTCTATAGCACACCCGCCATTTTGTGTCTTGCAAATTGTCTTCCAATCGTGGAGACATCTTAGGGTATCGTTTGGCGATTATGTTTTGACTGAAAAACAGGGCCCTGTTTCACTAGCTTCGTGACATGTCTAGATGGTGTCTAGATGGTTTGTCCGGTTTCATAAGAAAAAGACATTAGACTTTGTTTGTCCATTCTTGTTTGCATTGTTGGTGCCGCTTTTCATGTCTAACACTTTTGTCACGAAACTAGTGAAACAGGTCCATGACGTGTAGATTTGTCTAATTCTTATGTTTGGGGTCTGTCTTTACCTAAGGGCAGCTACTTGTGTTGTCACGAAACTAGACAACCCCAATGTCTGTATGGTGTCACAGACATGTCACAAAACTAGTGAAACAGGTCCCTGGTTTCAAAACACAAGTTCATAAAGTGGGATTCACACGATGGGACAAATGGACCTGAGACTGGTGTACTTCACACCTTTGCACCAGTCGGCTACTCTTTCCAGCTGGGTACAAAGTTTCACAGATTGGGGTGTCCTACAGTCTCAGGGTAACATGGCAGATTCAATTGACTTAACAGGTACATAGTCTCACCCCTACACCCCTACACAGGGTACACAGGGAACGAAAGGCACACAGTCGCCGACTCAGGGTACTTCCCCATGTGAATAGGTGTTATTTGAGACCACTGAGACCAGATTTGGTGAGAACGTGTGAAATACATATGTCTCACCAAAATGCCCATCGAAATTTTAAACCTGTTTAAAAGTCAAAATCTCATGAGATTCTTTACCTTGTTAGGGGTGATTGTCGCTGACAATTGCAAGCGAAAAAAGAGTTGTCTCAGCAAAATGGAACCCTGTCATTCACACAAAGAGATTGTGTTCCAGTACTGAATCTCTGTGAGGTACGTGAATCCCACATAAGCCAACACCATACACCTCTGTTTCATACTCAGAACTGACTTCATCCCCAAACACCCCCCCCCTTCCCCCACCCCAATTTTAATATGAAAAGCCTTACATTTCATGCTTGTTCACCCCTCCCGCATTAGCTAGGGGGAACCCTGGCGTTAGATTTGTCGGTAAAACCAGACAGAATCAATTCTGTTTGACTGTACAACTAATAAGCCGAATGGACGTGCAATATCTGGTGTCTGGGAAGCGCCGACGAGCTTAGATCTTCAATAAAATGGGAATTGTTGGTAAATATGGATCCGTGACAGAGACTGTGGGGGGAGACCGTCTCCAGGCAAACTGCGCCGCTACAATATTTGTTCAGGAGAGTATTAATGCACGGTGTGCAATAACTCTCGGCAGACTTCCGTAAAGTCTCGAAGGTACCTGGGTCTTCGCCTGCCATTCTAAACACACAGACACCTTATACATGGAGGCATCAGGTTTATGTCATACCATGATTCATTATTCATCGTATACAAAGTACCCATTCAGAATATATAGGGACTCAGTGAACCACGAACCATTATTTATAACCTGACAGATACCATTACTGTGGTGTTTTAGTGAAAAGTTAGACTGGCTCCAGTCCCTGCATCCTATAGCTACCCTCCTCGTTGGGATACATGGGCCAGTCAGAGAAGGATACATACTTTAATGAACTTTATTCTTATTGTGTTTATTCATTTAATGAATGTTTATAATCAAAGCCTTGAGCAAGTCTACTCTCCTACCTGCCATCCTCTATCTGCAGATATTTGTCATGTCACTAGAGACCACAGAACGCAGGTTTGTCGTGTCTTTATGTGACTCATCTTAAGGCGCATGCGTGCCACGCAGCACAGACCCACGCGCATGCGTGCTACGCTGCTCTGTGACCACAACTCTTTTTTTTTTTTTAATAAAACCTTCAATGTTGTTCTTGAAGGATTTGAAGAAAACCACATTTTTCAGTACATTTCCTATGTAAATAATGCTAATGTAGATTTGCTTATTGGACCTATTAGGCACAGAGAGATTGCTAGTTCCACTATCATCCGCCAGACCATTGTATGCTAGCGCTGCAGTAGTCGGGGCACAAAACAAATACCATTTCTGTAGAATCCCAAAACACCTGACGTCTCATAGTTAACGTGCAGGAATCTCTGCGCATGTGCGCCGGGTGCGTGACTTCCGGTAGCTGGTTCCTCGTGTGGCGGTTGTATTCACTACGTCTCCGCGAAGCCCGCTGTCGTGCGGGATTGTGGGTAATGCACGTCGTTTTTGTTTTCCTGCTTCGTGGTGAGTTCCGCTGTTTCTGGAACACGGCCCAGGGTTCTTGTGGGTGGCTGGTCGAGGTGCCACCACCCACTTCACCTGGAAGCCTGGCCTAGTCATATTAAGGGCCAGGGGCCCGTTTCAATAGTCTGTAGGACGTCCGTTATTGGGTGTAGTGACACGATAGCGACAGGTTGCGTTGCAGTAGTTTAGTGACAACCGATTCTGTGACTCCGGTTTACAGACGGGCGCTAATAGTGGCCTGACCATTTCATAAGACCGATGTCCGGTCACTGTAGTGGTCACTATTGTGTCCTAAATAGTGAGAGGGTATAGCCTCTCACTTCTATTGTCACAAACACGTAACTTTACTTCCTATTTTATTTATTCAGTGACCTTCACCTTGATGGCACTTGTTCCCGGTAGGACATGAGTATGTGAGATGGGGTACCCCACATGTTTTTCCGCTATGCTGTCCCAAACTAGGGACACATCCACAATAGTGACAAGACACACCTCCCCTACAGTGACATGCCTTATGAAATGAGACTTAAATTTTGTCACTATTCTTGTCACTATTGCTGTCACTAGTCATGTCACTAAGTGGCTTAGTGACGCATTCTATTGAAACGGGTCCCAGATAACGGGTTCCATTTTTTGGGTGCACTATGGGTAACACCTCCATTTTTCTGTTGCATTGTGGGATTGCGCCTGTAGTATGGCCACCATTCACCAGACGGCGTGTTCATGGCTCAAGGTGGCAGACCAACCACAGAGTAAAAATAGCCTTAGCCTGTTCTCGTGAGAACTGGCGTGACTGACGGTTCAAGGTCTTGCTGGAGAGTTATGTAGGAACCCGTTACCAGTCCCTTGTTTCATTTGGGCAGGGAACCAGTCTATCACCCGCTCCGCTTTGTAAAGTGGGATTCACACATGGGACAAATGGACCTGAGACTGGTGTACTTCACACCTTTGCACCAGTCTGCTACTATTTCCAGCTGGGTGCAAAGTTTCACAGATTGGGGTGTTCTACAGCCTCAGGGAAACATGGTGGATTCAATTCACATGGGAAGACTTAACAGGTACATAGTCTCACCCCTACACCCCTACACAGGGTACACAGGGTACACAGGGTACGAAAGGCACACAGTCGCCGACTCAGGGTACCTCCCAGTGTGAATAGGTGTTATTTGAGACCACTGAGACTCACAGATTTGGTGAGAAAGTGTGAAATACATTTGTCTCACCAAATGCCGATCTAAATTCTAAACCTGTTTAAAAGTCAAAATCTCATGAGATTCTGTACCTTGTTAGGGGTGATTGTCGCTGACAATTGCAAGAGAAAAAAGTTGTCTCAGCAAAATGGAAGCCTGTCATTCACACAAAGAGATTGGGTTCCAGTACTGAATCTCAACAGGATTTGTCTCAGACAAACGGTCTGTGAGGTACGTGAATCCCACAGTTATAAGCCAACACCATACACCTCTGTTTCATACTCAGAAATGACTTCATCCCCAACCCCCCCTCCCCCCACCCCAATTTTAATACGAAAAGCCTTACATTTCATGCTATTTCCAGCTGGGTGCAAAGTTTCACAGATTGGGGTGTTCTACAGTCTCCGGGAAAAATGGCGGATTCAATTCACATGGGAAGACTTACCAGGGAGGTGTTTTTACGATAAACGAATTGATCTTATCGTGGTCTTTGATGCATTCTCGTTACCTAAAGTGATCTGTCCTTATGGAGGAGAGTCTAACAAGATGGGTGATAAAACATGTTCCACAGACTGGGAAGTCCTTGCATATCTGTATACTCCGGGTAGGTGGATATATACACGCTCCCTATAAACTACTTTACACTGGCCGACTATTCGCGACCGATCTGCAATTGGGAACCACCAACACCTGGGACCTGTTTCAGTAGTCTCGTGACATTAGGCCTAGACAGACATCAACAGCGGCACCAACAGTGCAAGCAACAGCGGAAAATATCAGAAGATCGAAGTGGGCAATCTTCTTCATATTTGGAATGATTATAGATTATATGTATCTCCTACTCGTGTTAAAGTGTCATTGCTTAATTCTTACAAGAAGTGAGCGAAACTCCGTGTGTCATCTACTGCAATCTTGTGATCTGTCTGTATGGTGTCACAGACGCCATGTAGACATGTCACGAAACTACTGAAACAGGTCCCTGGCAGATCGGTGAATGGAAACAGACATGCAGAGAGGTGTTCACTGATTAATTGTGCATAGATTATGGAATAAGTCATCAACTGACTTCATCAACCGACGAAATCAAAGTGGTTTGAAAACATTGGTGATGGTCATTGTGTCGGAAGGACAGTTCTGTCTGTATGGACCTGTTAAATGGGGCAGAAACAAGGTATACACTGCACCCTAACAGATTTTTAGATTTTTAGACATGCAGTCGTTAGCCACCACTGACTGACGTTTTGGGGAACTCAATTAATTGGCGTTGTTTTTGTCGGCCAGTGAAAAGTTTTCCATGTACACTTTGTATAAGGTGGATATATCTGTATGCTCGGGGTATGGTGATACACACTCCCTAGGTGTTTTCTATGGACACTTTGTATTAGGTGGATATATCTGTATGCTCCGGGTATGGTGATACACACTCCTTATGTGTTTTCTATGGACACTTTGTATTTGGTGGATATATCTGTATGCTCCGGGTATGGTGATACACACTCCCTATGTGTATTCTATCGACACTTTGTATTAGGTGGATATATCTGTATGCTCCGGGTATGGTGATACACACTCCCTATGTATTTTTATGGACACTTTGTATTAGGTGGATATATCTGTATGCTCCGGGTATGGCGATACACACTCCTTATGTATTTTCTATGGACACTTTGTATGAGGTGGATTACAATGAGAGCTACACGTAGAGTTCCTGGAGCTACACTCTCCAAGCATAGAGCCCCTGAAGTTGGCGGTCATTATAGGCAGACGATTCCTCCACTCTCCTCTAAGTCCTAACCCCACATGAACACAATCTCTCCACTTCACTCTCCTCCCCAACTCCTCCAACCATACCTCCCTCCACTCTCCCACCCGATTCTCCCCTCTCTACAGCACCCACACGCTGCAGGGCCTCCGCTTGGCGCCGATCGATTTGTAAATGGCGAGCAGACGACAATTTACTTTGCCCGGGAACATGAATGATAAAGTCATTCAGAGGCCCCGGACCCTGAATGTGAAAGCCTGCGGGTTGCGCCTGCGTGGTCGCTTATGCCACTTACCGTAAAAGACCACCACCAGATGGGGCTGGCGCATGTGTGCACGGTAACGCACAGGTTTGCGGGCATATAGACTCAGTCTGTGTAGTCCCATAATCAGCGGGTATTCCCTATTGAGAAAGAAATTGATGATATACAGAAACAGGGTTACTGTGGCTGTACGTGATAAATATGTGGTAAAATTGTAGATTGGACAAACCCATGCCAAAGTCAGAGATTCATCCAAGTCAATCTTACCAAGTATCTATCACATAAAGACACATTATCCCTGTTTTTGTTGTATCACATTACCTTAAAATAGCCATTTTTTACCTTGGCTTTTGGATGATTTGTTGGGTTTTTCTGCCATAATACCCCATATACCATGTAGATACCCTGCACACCACCACCACCATGTGTTGTATGGCCATAAATACAACATGGGTAGGAGCGGGTGGTATGCGTAGGACATACGGCCACAGGTATATAATAATGTTGAATATACTTTTTCACAGCGGTAGTCACCACAACCCTCCACCAGTGACAGAAGCTGTGACGTCACAACCGCAACATGTGACCACTCAAGGTGAGTAAATAAAGGCTGAGCTCTTATAATGGGGGATTTTCCACTTAGCCAATGTACTTCTTTCTCATGTAATGTCATAAGAGAGAAATTGATAAGTGTTTGGGCTGTGTCCCCATTCACCATCGAGTTTTGAGTGCGCAGTAATATGAATGAGGTGATAGGCGAGTTGTCCATATCTTTTGTATGTACAGCATTGAGATTTTTTGATAGCTATGTGATATTCACTCGACTGTCGCCTCATTCATATCACTCAACATCAAACTCGTGAAGAACGACGACTTGACCAAAACTTGTTGATTTCTTCTTTAATATAACCAAGTCCATACCGCAACTGCCATGGCGTGTAATATGGCCATAAATATGACATGGGTAGGAGAGGGGATATACATAGGACATACAGCCACAGGTATATAATAGTACACCGTCAGTTTCCATTGCATCCAATGTTATTGTTGCTGTAGAAAACCATTGTCTCGTTTTAGAGAATCTATGGACAGCATTTCTACAGGAGCGTTGCATTGTGTTTTGGTCTATTCTTTATCTCTGCATTATAGTGTTCTTTTTATAGAAGAATTATCATTGACTAGAGTGATAACTGATAAAAGTGAGGGTCTTTCTTTCCCCCATCCCGAAATAGCGTTATATATATGCTAATTGGAATAGTATGAGTGCTGAAGTGAAGGTATGAAGAAAGGGAAACGGTGTCCCATTCCTTTCAGACATTATGTCTTAGCCCATTCTATCTACTTTAATGAGAAATAATTAAAACCCATGTAATTTTTAAAAAAATTGAATATAATGATCTCTAGGTATCGCAGAGCACATTTCTGGCTTGAAAATCGGGGGTCACCGTTCTAGATTTTGATTTAAAGATCAATACTATGATCATTTTATATTAGATTATATAGAAATTCTAAAAAGTTGTTTTTCACATAGTAAAACCCATGTCATTTTCATCAAACTTTCACAGAATATAGTATATGTATGGTACTACCTATTTAGGTTTTAAAAATCATAGGTCACCGTCCTTATTTTTGAAAGAATTGAAGATAACCATATTTTTCAGTATATTTCCTATATAAATAAAGCATATAAAAAAGGCCTATTTTACCTATAGGATTAGGTCAAAGTAGACAAAACTCAAATTTTGGTCTTTTGAGTTTGGAATGTGCCAAAAAACACCAATTTCAATGGATGAATCGGAATATTTGAAAATCACCAGGTGGCGCCATCGTAAATTGTAGGATATGCCTTTAAAGATAATTGGTGAGCAAATGGAAACATTTTGTAGGCAGGTAGAAATAGGCCTGTGTATAATGAGACAAAGAAAATACTCAGCTGAAAACGCGATGGATGAAATGAGAAAACATAGTTACTGAGCACGTAGGGAGGGTCGTTCAAGGGTCATATTTATAAGTCAAAAGACCGAGAAAGACATCAATATGGGCTCAGTTATTATGTTTTCTTATTTCTTTATACCTCCTAATCATCAAATGTTATTTCGTAAATTTTCTTGCTTTGTGATTCACACACTGTTTGCTGTACAAGTTCACTACGGCCCGCTGAGTTAGCGGACACAAACATTATTTATACTTTATCCTACCCCTAATAAAAACGCCATAGGTTTAACATTGACTCAATGTATTTGATGGAGCGTTGAATAAAGTGTTATTTATGCACCGATTCGAATAAAAAAAGATGGACCAATCAGGGACCAGATAACGAAAGTAGATCCGGCAGCATTGATAAAATTTGTGGCCATCCTCCGATGAGTGTCAATATGCTACTAACATTGATAATTACAAAAATTTCTCTGTATATCAGTGAGGTGGGTTAGGATAGATACGAAACCGAACTCGAGTTAGACTTGTCAGTGTCTATGCCACTGTGGTCAGGTCTACTACTCACTACACTCGGCTAACGCCTCGTGTAATAATACACAACCTACCCATCGTGGCATAAACATTGACAAGGCTGACTCTCGTTTGGTTCCTACTAAATACCCATAGCAGCGAGCAATATTTCATAGACATTTGCACACAGGTGTATGGACAAGTATAATACGCTATCAGTTTCCATTGTATCCAATGTTATTGTAGCTGTAGACAATGATTTTCCTTGTGTGGGAGAGGTTCTATAGACAGTATATCTACAGGAGCGTTACAACATTGTGTTTTGGACATTGTGTTTTTGAAATCTCCTCGGACTAGTCTCTCCGTAATCACCTGACTATCGTTCGGAGATTACTACGCGTCTTGTCCTCGGAGATTACCGCCGCTTATATCTGAAACCAGTTAATATTGTGTATGTATATGCAGAGGTGTAGTAACTGAAGGTAAGAGTCTCTATACTTACACGCATTTACTGAACGGTTCGTCTTCATCATCCCCGTAAAGGTCGACGCAGAGGCTCGGCGCCGGGCAGGAAATGACGTCACACGTGGGAGCGGTAGTTCCGGTTCCGCTTCCGGCGTCGCTGCCGCTCCCGCTACCTGTCGGCGAGATGAGGAAGACGGATGGAGGGTGAGATGGGCGTGGTAGCGGGGTGAGGGTGTGCGTCTTACCCAGCGTTTACATCAGACGACTAAATACGTGGCGACTGTAGATCGTCAAGCTGGTGGTGGCAATGTCCACCGCAAAAGTCGTCAGCCTCAGAATGTACGTTTACACTGATGACACAGAGTCGCCGCCTGTCTAGACGACTAATTCAAGTCAGTTTGAAATAGTCGCCGGCGTCAGAGCTTGTTCGATAGTTGTAGGGTGGTGCCAAATTGATGTAATCAGACGATCTGCAGTCGCCACGCGCTTGGTGTTTACATTAGACAATTTCTAGCTTTTTTTCTGCTGAAAGTCGTCAGTTGGTGCAGAATGCCAGAATCGCCGGCCAGAATCGTCTGGTGTAAACGCCGGGTCAGGGAATAGGCTAGAGACGTATATGTTATCTCGCCCCTGGTATATTTATCCCCCGATACTCCCCGCTTTACAGGGGATTGAAATTATGGAATTACCTTCCTTCTGAGATTCAACATCTGCATTTAAAAGAAGACTTTACGCGGGCAATAGTTAGCCAGAAGGCTAACTACGTAGTAGTGAAGGGTGTAAAGAACTGAATATTTTGTTTGAGATTGATAACTGTGTTGTTAAACTTGATGCCATTGTAGTATTCTTTCTCTTTTCTTTTTATGTATTCCTTACACGAGTGTACCTACATATAGAATGACTCAAGGTACTTCACTGGAAGGACTTTCCTTGGAAAGAAGTAGATATAAGCCTTTAAAAAAAGAAAATACAAAAAAATGTCAGGTTCAAGAATCGCCACGTATAATCGTCTAGTGTAAACGCCGGGCTAGACGATTATAGGCGGCGATTCTTGAACCTGACGACTTTCAGCCGTAAAAGTCTAGATATCGTCTAATGTAAACGCTAAGCCCGTGGCGACTGCAGATCGTCTGGTTACGTCTGATTACGCAATAAGGCACCACCTCACGACTATTGGACACGCTCTGACCCCGGCGACTATTTTAAGCTGGTTTGAAATAGTCGTCTACATAGGCGGCGATTCTGGGAAAAGCCAGAGTCGTCAGTATAAACGCTCAGGTGAATTCTGACGTCGACGACTTTTGCGGTGGACATCCGCCTGATGACTATTGGCTGACGATCTACAGTCGTCACATATTTAGTCGTCTAGTGTAAACGCCGGGTTAGGAGAACTCAAATAATCTTTCAAATTTTCGTCGGCCAATGGAAACGGGCCCACAGTGAGCAGATTATAGTACCTCTGTCTGCATCTAGGTGTCGCTGTTGTCGGGTCTCCTCGGTAGAGGGCGCAGGTGTGCTGACGGTGGTGCCCTCTGTCGGTGTTGTTGTCTGTGTCGAGGATTTTACTGTAGCTAAAAATAGAATCACTTTAAATAACCATAGAAAACTGTATCTAATGCTGGAGACACACCAAGCGAGTAACGCGGTGATTTCCGGAATCGCCAACTCAAAATGGCGTATATGTGAGTTATCATTTTATATTTCACCTGATTATTGCGTCAGAGATGCTAAATTATTGGTGGGCGCTATTACTATAAAATGATATCGCACATACATGCAAATTTTTGTTGGCGAATCTGGAGATCGCTGCCGCTACTCGCTTGGTGTGTCCCTGGCATAATACCGGAGACACACCAAGGGAGAAACGCAGCGATTTCAAGGAATCAAAAATGGCCTGTATGTGACCTATTATTTCATATTTCATCGGATTATTGCTTCTGATTCGCTAAATTATCAGTGGGAGATTCTGAAAATATATCTCACATACATGGCATTTTGTGTTGGCGATTCTGGAGATCGCTGCCTTGACTCGCTTGGTGTGTCTCCAGCTTAACCTACAAGCCAAGCCTCAACTTTATGTTCCGCTCAATATTCCATGTTTATTTACCAACTGGGTTTCTCTCAGGTAACATATTAAGTATTTCTATTTAGTATTGAGCTAGCCAAAATATTACAGTAAGCAATAATATCTATGGCCATATCTCTTATCTAATTTTAAGGTACACGATATACCTCACTTACGTCCCTAACATCGTTACAGTTTCTGTATGATACCTCACCTCACCTACATTGTAATATTGTATCAGTAAATCAGTTTCTGTATGATGCCTAACCTCACTGACGTTGTAATATTGTATCAATTAAGTCAGTTTCTGTATAATACCTTACCTCACTTACGTTGTAATATTGTATCAGTAAGTCAGTTTCTGTATGATACCTTACCTCACTTACGTTGTAATATTGTATCAGTAAATCAAATTCTGTATGATACCTTACCTCACTTACGTCGTAATATTGTATCAGTAAATCAAATTCTGTATAATACCTTACTTCACTTACGTTGTAATATTGTATCAGTAAGTCAGTTTCTATATAATACCTAACCTCACTTACGTTGTAATATTGTATCAGTAAATCAGTTTCTGTATGATACCTTACCTCACTTACGTTGTAATATTGTATCAGTAAGTCAGTTTCTGAATAATACCTAACCTCACTTACATTGTAATATTGTATCAGTAAGTCAGTTTCTGTATGATACCTAACCTCACCTACTTTGTAATATTGTATCAGTAAATCAGTTTCTGTATGATACCTTACCTCACTTACGTTGTAATATTGTATCAGTAAATCAGTTTCTGTATGATACCTTACCTCACTTACGTTGTAATATTGTATCAGTAAGTCAGTTTCTATATAATACCTAACCTCACTAACGTTGTAATATTGTATCAGTAAGTCAGTTTCTGTATGATACCTTACCTCACCTACTTTATAATATTGTATCAGTAAGTCAGTTTCTGTATGATACCTTACCTCACCTACGTTGTAATATTGTATCAGTAAATCAGTTTCTGTATGATACCTTACCTCACTGACGTTGTAATATTGTATCAGTAAATCAGTTGATACCTAACTTCACTTACATCATAACAGCAGCTCAGTTGCTGTATGTTATCTTACCCCTGGTATTTCTGTCCCAAAGGCTTAACATTGGAAACCCATTCTCCATGCCCCTACGAGTATTACAGTCTGTTCTCCATGGTCTATATCCTGTGTGTAATCCATTCTTTTACAGGGGTGAGATGAATACAGAAAGCAATGAAGTCATTCTCCAACTGTTTGAATGCTATGTGATATTCAGTCAGCTTTTGCCTTGTTCATATCACCCCGCATCAAACTCATAGAGAATGATGACTTTGATCAAAACTTGTTGGTTTCTTCGTTATTATCTTAGCCTGGAATAGACGTCCATAGGCTTAAAATTAGGAACTTGTTCTCAACAGGCTAACGAGTATGGTAACTCATTCTCAACGGGTGATAAACAGATAGATATTTCGTGGCTAAGATAAAATCAGAAACATTTTCGTGCTTGGTCTGTGTCCCCGTTCGCCATCTCAATTGGAGTGCTTCAGAATATTCACTCAGCTATCGCCTCGTTCATATTACTGCACACTCCAAACTCGATGGTGAAAGAGGACACAGACCAAACGCTCACACTGCACGAAAACCACCATTTTATTCATATATACGCCATCGCGGAAGTGCATGTACTGGCTGAATATTGACTTGTTTTCATATATATACCCCAGGGTTTATATACGGACGCGTCTTGGCTGTATTTCACACCCGGCGTATATGAGAGGAAATCTCCTCTTCCCTCTCTGCCTCCCACCCGTTTGTGTTGGTAAAAGTACAGGTGTCCTCAGTAGGAAGCCCTCCCCCTGTCCACACCCCGGTCCAACCACCCCCTGCCACCTCCTGCCCGCTCTCAGTGAAGCCCTCTTCACTATCCGCCTACAGATGAGGCGTATATACACAGGGAATAGGACGACCTTGTCAAAAGTCATACTTATATACGCCGGCTGCATTCATATGTAAAATGGTGGTTTTTGTGCAGTGTCATCACTTTCTTCCTTAATGCCTAACTTCGTGTGTGTACAGAGGTGAGATAAATACAGAAAGCAACTCATTTTGGTCGAAGAAGTCATTCTCCAACTGTTTGAACGCTATGTGCTATTCACTCGGCTGTCGCCTTGTTCATATCACTCCGCATCAAACTCGCGAAGAATGACGACTTTGACCAAAACTTGTTGGTTTCTTCGTTAATACCTAACTTCACTTACGTCGTAACGTCGTGCTGGGCGTTGTCGTCTGCTTTGTTGTTGACGTCACCTCTGACGTACCCACTGACGTATGCTGTGACGTAGTACCCTGTGACGTAGTCTGGTGTGCGGTAGATGTCACTGTGAGATGCTGGGGCTCTGCTTGCTGCGCCCTCTGGCGTGTTGTGACGTAATCGATGACGCTGCTGTTGCCCGGGATGCTGATGCCACACTGGTACCACTTGACGTAGTACCGTCCCGTGTCGGTACGCGGTACCTGGTCACGTGTGTCGGGGTACCACCCCCTGCCCACTGGACCGTAATGAGGCTCCTCGCCCCACTCATCACGGTAAAAACCTGCAGGCGGGAGGCCAAACGGAATGGTTATTAAAGGCATACTTTGATATTTTGGCTTAAAGATTATAACCCATGTAATTTTCCTGAAAATTTAATATGGTGATCTGTGAGTGTTGTACAACACATATCTGATTTAAAAATACACATCACTTTTGTTACTATTTCATACAACTAAGTACAAGAAAAATTTACTGGCCCTGGAGCCTACTGAAAATAGGGCTGCACTGCACCCTAGTAGAGAACCTCCAGAATAAAGATCATCCTTAAAAAAAAATCAGAGGTCACCATGCAAGATTTAGAATTAAGGACTGATATTATGATAATTTTATAATAGAGTATATAGAAATACTTAAAGTTGCATTTTACAAATTGTCCTCAAACTTTCACAAAATAATAGTAGATGAATAGTGCTACACATTTTAGTTTTAAAAATCATAGGTCACCAAAAACTCCTAGCAGCCATCCCTTCACCACCTGCGCACTAACACTGTTGTATTGGGAATAGAGCAGAGGGCCAGTGTATCAGTGTCTCAGTGTCTTAGAGGCATTTCCAACTGACCATGACCAACCACTGGAGACTGAAATGCTTCATCATAATGATGTTTGGATCCTAGGCTAGGGCAGTTGCAGATATGGCAAGTTAACTGGCAGCAAGTCAGTTAGAGAAAATGACCCATAGACTGAATGTAACCAAAACCTTTTTATTGTTATTCATGTATAATTCCACGCTCATTCATCAATAATGAACATACTATTTGCTCCTAGTGTTCATACTACGCCACTTTAGTGATGAACGGATTCTATTCGGCTATGATGTAAATGCGAGACATTCGCCCACAGGTATAGAGCAATATTATACCTTTTCGCGAAGGCAGCTGAATGGGGAAGTCAAAGGCAGCTGTAGAATATGATTAGTCACTTCTGATTAAAGAGGCATATCCCAGTGCCTGACATGTTGATTTGATTAATACATGGGGGTTATGAATAAGGCTATGAATTGGTCCACCAGCACTGTATACTAGTATGTGGAGGACCCTTCTCTGTCCGTATGGGATATCCCACCACTCATCATGCAGGTGAATTCTTTCATAACCACCAGGTGGCCTTACCAATAGATTATTTTTTGTGACTTTTTTCCAGAAATATTTCTACCACCTATAAATAATAGGGCTGGTTTTGCTTTTCAATGTACATGGATGTGAGTCTTGATAATCCCCTTCTCAGACTATTAAGACTGCAGTTGCGACTCACCGCCTTACTGACTCTCATCAGGTCTTTTAGTCTCAGTTCTGTTTACTATCGGGTGGAGTTTCGACTCACCGTCTCACTGACTCTCATCAGGTCTTTTAGTCTCAGTTCTGTTTACTATCGGGTGGAGTTTCGACTCACCGTCTCACTGAGTCTCAGCAGGTCTTTTAGTCTCAGTTCTGTTTACTATCGGCTGGAGTTTCGACTCACCGTCTCACTGACTCTCATCAGATCTTTTAGTCTCAGTTCTGTTTACTATCGGGTGGAGTTTCGACTCACCATCTCACTGACTCTCATCAGGTATTTTAGTCTCAGTTCTGTTTACTATCGGCTGGAGTTTCGACTCACCGTCTCACTGACTCTCATCAGATCTTTTAGTCTCAGTTCTGTTTACTATCGGGTGGAGTTTCGACTCACCATCTCACTGACTCTCATCAGGTATTTTAGTCTCAGTTCTGTTTACTATCGGCTGGAGTTTCGACTCACCGTCTCACTGACTCTCATCAGATCTTTTAGTCTCAGTTCTGTTTACTATCGGGTGGAGTTTCGACTCACCATCTCACTGACTCTCATCAGGTCTTTTAGTCTCAGTTCTGTTTACTATCGGCTGGAGTTTCGACTCACCATCTCACTGACTCTCATCAGGTATTTTAGTCTCAGTTCTGTTTACCTTCTCAAACTGATGCTATAAATAAATCAACAAACCACATTATCCCTTTCACCACCAAGCTAGGAAATCCAGGTTGCAATATCAGCTATCCTCTCTTTGACCATCACAGACCTATGTCTATTCTGTGTCATACAAACCGGACTATTGTAAGCTGTCTGGTGGCCAGTCACCCTCCCACCTCCCGATGCGCAGTAAATGTCAAGGTCGCTGCATAAATTAGCCGAGGCGTCGGGAAAATACACTGCCAGCATGGAGTTGTCCCATTACCTTAAGTCCATATAAGGAATAGAGTAGACCGAGAAGCCTTCGCAGCAAACCCCGACCTTCACCCTGACCTCCTTACATGATATTTTCTAGCGTCTTGGGAGGTCTATACAGTCGAGAGTTGACCTCGAATCTTAGGGGCCACAACCACCCTCCTGGCCACCAGAGCAGACGATTGCTATGACGAAATTCAAACGCCTATAACTTTGGGACGGTGCAGCCGATTTTCTTCATATTTGGGACGATTATAGGTCATATGTATCCCGTATTCGTGTTAAAATGTCATTGCTTAATTCGTATGGGAAGCACGGGAAATCCTCTATATAAGACAGTTCTATACTAGTCTTAGCGGACGACACTTTTAGCGGCGATTGTCAGTGGCGCACTACGATCGTGTCTATAGAACAGCGGCCATCTTGTTTCTTCCAAATTGTCGTGGAATCGCTGGGCGATTGTAGGGTATCGTTGGCCGACGATGTCGTGACTGAAAAACAGGGCCCTGATTGGTTCCGACGAATATGCACTAGACCGTGGTGGAACCACTGAGCTAACTCCCCACCCACATTGTTCCCCCTCACTATATCTCACTGGATCTCACTATATCTCACTGGGTTTCCCTATTTGTCTTGTTATGTCTTCCTTAGTCTGATTGGTTTGTCTCACTCTCTCTATGTCTCTCTGTCTTCATAAGTCTCACTATCTCTTGGTATAAGCCTTCCCGCGTTCGATTGTATTACTGGTTCTCACTGACTGTTAAATTTCACTCGGTGTCTCATTGTTCCTCACCAGGTCTCAGCGCAGTGTCTCATCCCTGATATTTTTTCCCTATAGACTTAACATTCGGAACTCGTATCCAACGCCCATGAGATATTTAGGAAAAATATCCAAAGGGATTTATGTCCCCGCTGGTTTCTTGTCTCACTACTTCTCATCATACTGCTATGTCTCACTCTGGGACTCACTAATTCTCATCATACTGCTATGTCTCACTCTGTCTCTCACTAATTCTCATCATACTGCTATGTCTCACTCTGTGTCTCACTAATTCTCATCATTCTGCTATGTCTCACTCTGTGTCTCACTAATTCTCATCATTCTGCTATGTCTCACTCTCTGTCTCACTAATTCTCATCATGCTGCTATGTCTCACTCTGTGTCTCACTAATTCTCATCATTCTGCTATGTCTCACTCTGTGTCTCACTAATTCTGATCATACTGCTATGTCTCACTCTGTGTCTCACTAATTCTGATCATACTGCTATGTCTCACTCTGTGTCTCACTAATTCTGATCATACTGCTATGTCTCACTCTGTGTCTCACTAATTCTGATCATACTGCTATGTCTCACTCTGTGTCTCACTAATTCTCATCATACTGCTATGTCTCACTCTGTGTCTCACTAATTCTGATCATACTGCTATGTCTCACTCTGTGTCTCACTAATTCTCATCATACTGCTATGTCTCACTCTGTGTCTCACTAATTCTGATCATACTGCTATGTCTCACTCTGTGTCTCACTAATTCTCATCATACTGCTATGTCTCACTCTGTGTCTCACTAATTCTCATCATACTGCTATGTCTCACTCTGTGTCTCACTAATTCTGATCATACTGCTATGTCTCACTCTGTGTCTCACTGTGCCTCACTGGGGTTCAATGCTCATATAAATGTAGAATAAGCGTTGCTCCAGTAATATCGGATCGTATTGTGTGGTATTGTTATTTTCACGTTGTATGCTACTTTTTACAACAACACATTTTCAGTGACATAGGTGAAAGGTTCATTAGATTTTTAATTGAATATAGATGGCGACATAGTTATGATGCAACCTGCAAAGAATCTGGAGCAGCGGTTTCCACCTCGGGTCACTATTCTGTGATCCGCAAAACGTGGAGCAGCGCTCCCTGGTCTCACAGTCTAAAGCGCAGATTTGACACCACTCCGTTTGTTTGATGTCAGCGAGAGCGTCCTCTAGCGGAAGCACCGTTCAGGGCTAGACGGGGGCAAGGGACTTCCGGGATTGAAGGCTGCCGCCATTTGTCGCCAGGGGGCTCAGACACACGTCTTCCGGTGTCGAGACGGGCAAGATCTATGGCCGTGCCTGTCAGCCCCCCAACTCCCTCCTCCCACCATATTCACCCCCATAGTCCCGCCTCCCACCTCCCTGTCAGCCGCCACCTCCCTGTCAGCCCCCACCTCCCTGTCAGCCCCCACCTCCCTGTCAGCCCCCACCTCCCTGTCAGCCCCCACCTCCCTGTCAGCCCCCACCTCCCTGTCAGCTCCCACCTCCCTGTCAGCCCCCACCTCCCTGTCAGCCCCCACCTCCCTGTCAGCCCACACCTCCCTGTCAGCCCCCACCTCCCTGTCAGCCCACACCTCCCTGTCAGCCCCCACCTCCCTGTCAGCCCCCACCTCCCTGTCAGCCCACACCACCCTGTCAGCCCCCACCTCCCTGTCAGCCCCCACCTCCCTGTCAGCCCACACCTCCCTGTCAGCCCCCACCTCCCTGTCAGCCTCCTACCTGTCAGCTCCCACCTCCCTGTCAGCCCCCACCTCCCTGTCAGCCCCCACCTCCCTGTCAGCCGCCACCTCCCTGTCAGCCCCAACCTCCCTGTCAGCCCCCACCTCCCTGTCAGCCCCCACCTCCCTGTCAGCCCCCACCTCCCTGTCAGCCCCAACCTCCCTGTCAGCCCCCACCTCCCTGTCAGCCCCCACCTCCCTGTCAGCCCCCACCTCCCTGTCAGCCCCCACCTCCCTATCTGCCCCCACCTCCCTGTCAGCCCACACCTCCCTGTCAGCCCCCACCTCCCTATCTGCCCCCACCTCCCTGTCAGCCCCCACCTACCTGTCAGCCCCCACCTCCCTGTCAGCCTCCTCCCTGTCAGCCTCCTACCTGTCAGCCCCCACCTCCCTGTCAGCCCCCACCTCCCTGTCAGCCGCCACCTCCCTGTCAGCCCCGACTCCCTGTCAGCCCCCGCCTCCCTGTCAGCCCCCACCTCCCTGTCAGCCCCCACCTCCCTGTCAGCCCCCACCTCCCTGTCAGCCCCGACTCCCTGTCAGCCCCCACCTCCCTGTCAGCCCCCACCTCCCTGTCAGCCCCCACCTCCCTGTCAGCCCCCACCTCCCTGTCAGCCTCCTCCCTGTCAGCCTCCTACCTGTCAGCCCCCACCTCCCTGTCAGCCCCCACCTCCCTGCCGCCCCCACCTCCCTGTCAGCCCCCACCTCCCTGTCAGCCCCCACCTCCCTGTCAGCCCATACCTCCCTGTCAGCCCATACCTCCCTGTCAGCCCCCACCTCCCTGTCAGCCCCCACCCCCCACCTCCCTGTCAGCCCCCACCTCCCTGTCAGCCCATACCTCCCTGTCAGCCCATACCTCCCTGTCAGCCCCCACCTCCCTGTCAGCCCCCACCTCCCTGTCAGCCTCCTACCTGTCAGCCCATACCTCCCTGTCAGCCCCCACCTCCCTGTCAGCCCCCACCTCCCTGTCAGCCCCCACCTCCCTGTCAGCCCCCACCTCCCTGTCAGCCCCCACCTCCCACCCCCACCCCAGTCACCCCCCCCCCTTTTTCAGGACCTCCTACCACAGTATCAACACCCGCCTACCTGTCAGCCCCCCCCCCCCCACCTCTCCCACGTCCCACCTCCCACAGCAGCTAGCACCCACCCACCCCCCCCCACCCCCACCCACCTCCTCCCACAACAGGCACCGACACCTACCTGTCACACCCCCTCGAGTCACACCCCCTCCTGTCACACCCCCTCCCGAGCTCCTCCCTGCCTGTCAGCCCCTATCTCCCACCTCCCATCTCCCACTGCAGTCTCCCTTCCCAGACAAGTCATGCCTCCCTGCCCAGCCACTGCCTCCCACTCCTTCAACCCCAACCACCTCCACCTCCCATCTGCTTGCCCGGCCACTCCCCTCGACCTCCTTCCACCCCAACCAACCCCACCTCCCAGCCACCTCTTCCCACCCCAGCCACCCTTTTCCTTCCCAGTCACCCCTTCCCATCCCCTCCCACCCCTCTCACTCCCTCCCACCACCCTAGCCACCCCCTCCATTCTCAGTCACCCCCCCCCCCCCACCCGTTTCCACCCCTGCTATTCCAGTCACCCCTGCCTACCCTCCCACCCCTCTGAACCCTCCAACCCCTTTCACCCCTCCTCAACCCTACCCAACCCCTTCCCACTCCTCCCTCCCCTTCCCTGCCCACCAACCCCAACCTCCCACCTCCCACATCCTGTCTCCAACCCCATTTACTCCTCCCTCCCCCTCCCAACCCCTCACACCCTCCCACCCCTCCCACCCCTCCCACCCCTCCCATCCCCCTCCCACCCCGCCCCCACTCCACCTGTCACTGGTCCCCAGCCTGTAGGAGCGACACGGAAGGCATTTTATCTACCTGCAGAGACCCAGCGCAGGCCGGAAGTGATCGGTTACCAGCGTTCCCTCTGCGCCGCCTGGCGGTGGGCGGCTCGGGGGCGCTGTTAATGGCGGTTGTTTGTGGGCATGCGCACTGGGCAGGTTACAGTGAGCCGGGGTTTGTTTTCGGCGGGAAAAGGTTTCATCAATTTGCGCGGGATATATTATCTTATTATCCATTGTATAGGGAACATAACATAACTTTTTTTATGGAGGCAGCCATTTTGCCCCCGTTGCCAAACAAAACACGGTAGCCGTTATCAATGGATTAGTGTTCTGTCATAACTCGGCTCTTTGAGAGAAGTTTTTGTAAGGATTACCAAAGGATTGTATGGCAGTTGTTATCGGACTACCTTACAATTTTCTGTTGAAAATGTATATGGACATTTCCCCACCCGCCCCACCTATCTTTTGTCTTCGCCAATTGTTTCAACCTTTTTAATCTAGCTATTTCATCTTAACACCTAAACTGCATTACTAAAATCCTCAATCTAAGCATACCAGAATCAGTAAAAAAAAAAAAAAAAAAAAAAAGATTTTCACGATCCTAAAAAAGGTTACTGGGTACTCACCGTAAACCAGCGGCGCCTTCCAGAAACCCTGCGCCACTCGCACGCCCTTCTCACACTGCGCTCCTCCTACGAACTCGCAGTGGTCCCTGCAGTCTCCGTTCCCGTCGGCGATGTTCTGAAACACGCCCCTGAGGTGGTCACCCAGCAGAAGCTTGTAGCGCTCCTGGGAACACAGAATGACCCCCACGTACTTGGCGAACGTGTGGCCGCTGCGACGTACGTAGCGGTCGCCATGACAGTCGTTCCAGTTGTCGTCAAACCGGAAGTTGTAGCGCACCCAACATCCGTTCTCAGGTCCGCAGTTAATGCCGTCCGGGTCTGTGATTGGTGGAAAAAAGAAAATAGGATATTTATTCGTTTTTTTTGCGGTTAATGATATCAAAGTCTGTGATTAGTAGAAAATAGAAAATTTGATATTTATTTGTGTTTCTGCAGTTAATGCGATCAAGGTCTGTGATTGGTGGAAAATATAAGATAGAATATTGATTTGTTTTTCTGCAGTTAATGCGATCAAGGTCTGTGTTTGGTGGAAAAAGAAAATTGGGTATGTATTTGTTTTTCTGCAGTTATCTGCAGCTATCAAGGTCTGTGATTGGTGGAAAAAGAAAATTAATGCTATCAAGGTCTGTGATTGGTGGAAAAAGAAAATTGGATATTTATTTGTTTTTCTGCAGTTATCTGCAGCTATCAAGGTCTGTGATTGGTGGAAAAAGAAAATTAAT
Organism: Alentia gelatinosa; assembly: GCA_950022655.1. Classification (NCBI taxonomy): domain Eukaryota; kingdom Metazoa; phylum Annelida; class Polychaeta; order Phyllodocida; family Polynoidae; genus Alentia; species Alentia gelatinosa. The sequence goes on from OX465582.1 coordinate 3,980,451, forward strand.
GGTATCAAGGTCTGTGATTGGTGGAAAAAGAAAATTAGATATTCATTTGTTTTTCTGCACTTAATGTTATCAGGGTTTCTGATTGGTGGAAGACAAAAAATTCAATATTCATTTGTTTTTCAGCATCTAATGCTATCAAGGTCTGTGATTGGTGGAAAAAGAAAACTTATTCATTTATTTTTGTTTACTGACAGACACAAAGGAATACTTGGTGGATACTGAGTATTGTTATTCAAGTCTTAATATCATTCAGCCCTTTTTTTTCCTCGCGAAAATGAGACCAAATTCTAAAGAGGAAGGAAAATAGTTATAATTTCATTGAGGATTACTTTTAAAGCTCAACATGTTCCACTGTTTATCTGGTATTTTGTCCCCATTGACTTAAGATTGGGAACCCGTACTCAACGCCCATCGAGTATTTAAAAAATACTCAATAGGGGATTATATCACAAATGTTAGCCCATTAGTCAATGCGAAGACTGAGATAAATTCAGAAACCTATTTAAGTTTAGGGTCAGAGCTCGATCCCATCTCGTTTGGGTCGCTACATAATTCACGTGGTTTCGCCTTGTGGATTACTACGCTATCTAAGCTCGATGGGATACGAGCTCTGACCCTAGACATTTATAGAATTCAACCTTGAAAATGGCTATGTGATAGTCGATAAGTCGGTTCTATACAATAAACGCCTAAAATTTATATGGTATCCTTGGTAGTTGTACTATTCCTATACTTCAAATCTTATAGGTTTCTTCTATAAACCTGTACAGTTGAAAGACAAAGGGTAAGGTAGAAGTGGTGGTAAAGGTAACTCCATAATACAATGCCTGAAAGTTAGCGATATAAAAAGTGATGTCAGGATTCTATAGAGACAAAAATTTCCCATCTGAGATACAACAGTATCAGACTTCATGACATAAGGATATCATATCAATACTTCTAGCATATCAAGTAAAGTTACCCCTGTCTCCAAATCACTGCAGACGTCAGGTTTTTTCCCAAGGACTCTGAGCGATAATTGGTGGATTCGTCTCCAGTTCGTGCCGGTGTCACGCTAAATTTGGGCGCCTGCCATATTACGGCACCTTCCGCCGGAAGTCTGTGATGCGCAAGGGCACGCATGCGCACAAGGCACTAGTACTGAGCCTCTGTAGGGAGAGTGACCCTAGAGGGGACCTCATATGGCAGGCTATTGCCAAGTTATACATAAAGATAGATTAACTCTCGAAGGAAAGAAAGGGTCTTCCCTTTTGACCGATTATTAAAACCGTCCCATAGTCTTTGTATGTCTGTTTTCCTCCATAAAACACAAGCAGCTATGAAATATTTTATTGATGTTGTACACAGACAATTTTCTGTTGTATTAAATATTAGTTTAATGTACGTTTGAGAGAGTTTATTTTCTAATAACATGCTTTGAAAAAAGGTCTCTGTGGGGAACACATTCATCATTTTTTAATGCAACAAATTGATGTGAATTATGTTGTGATTGTTTAACTATTTAAAAGTAGATATAATCGAGTTTTAAAATTCCCATGGCCAAAGTGCGAGGACCAATTAGATTTCAGGTTTTCCCAAGTTGAACGAGCGATATTCGGAGGAATCGTCTTCAGTTGATAACAGAAGAAATGAGCGATATTACAGGGTTTTGTGAATGACCAGACTGTGTGTCGACTGTGGACAAAGTGCGATTGTCAATTAGATTCCAGGGGTTTCCGGGTCGAACGAGTGATATTCACAGTATTCGTCTCCATTTAGCTACAGTGGGAATTTAATAACCTGACAAATGATATATGTAGGAATGACCCAAGTTGATACCGGAGGAACTGGGCGATATTACAGGGATTTACGAGTGACACTACGCAGGATTGAGAAACTACGGAGGTAGTCTACCATGGTCAAAGTGCGATAGCCAATTATATTTCAGGGTTTTCCATGTTGAATGAGCGATATTCAGAGTATTTGTCCTAAGTTTATACCACATGGACCAGACAATATTACAGGGATTTACGAATGACCTTACATGGGATTGAGAAAATATGTCGGGAGTCGACCATTAGCTAAGGTCGAAAGCCAATAGAATTTCACGACGATATTACTGGGCATTGTAAACATTCTTACACAGAATATATATATAGGAATGGCCCCAGTTGATACCTGAGGAACTGGGCGATATTACAGGGTCTAAGAATGACCCTATGCAGAATCGGAAAATATGGCGGGAGTCCACAATTGCCAAAGTTTTATAGGCAATTAGATTTCTAGACGATATTACCAGGCATTCTGAATTACCTTATAAATGTAGGAATTATCCCAGTTTATATCAGAGGAACTGGGCGATATTACAGGGCTTTACGATTGACCCTACACAGGATTTTGAAGATATGGCCGGAGTCAAACATGGCCAAAGTGCGATAGCCAATTAGATTTCAGGACGATATTACTTGGCACTGTAAAAAACCTTAGAGAGGGTATATATAGGAATAAACCCAGTTGATACAGAAGGAACTGGGCGATATTACAGGGTTTTATGAATAACCCTATGCAGGATCGGGAAACTATGGCGGGAGTCAAACATGGCCAAAGTTTTATAGGCAATTAGATTTCAGGACAATATTACCAGGCACAGTATGTAAAGATTATATGTAGGAATAACCCCAGTTGGTACCAGAGGAACTGGGCGATATTACAGGGTTTCATGAATGACCCTACGTAGGATTAGGAAACTACGGCAGGGGTGCACCATGACCAAAGTGCGATAGCCAATTAGGACAAATAAGAACCAATCAGGGCTCATTCCGCAGTAACGACAGCTGCGGGACATTATTTCTGTCTCCAGTTGCGACATCCATCATCGCAATGCATGCTGGGAGTCAGGTTTATGGCGGGAGAATTCCCAGCTCGTGGGGGCACTTCCGGGGGCGGCTGGACTCGTTAACACCTCTCCCCACCAGAGGCGCTGCGAGCAAGGGGGCAGGTTCTGGGTCGGCCCTGTAGGGATCTAGAATTGCAGCTCGTCAGGAATGGATAAATACTTCCTACTAGGGATAAACCACGGTCACCGCAATGAGCGATTGATGGAGCGATTTATGGAGCGATTTATGGGGCGATTTATGAAGCGATTTATGGAGCGATTTATGTAAAACCCAGCGATTATTTCTTCGGTGATTCTGAATTCGTATTAGGGGTTGAACTGAAGCGGCAGATCCCGATTGGCATTAGAAACTCATTCTCAACAGACTTGCGAGTACGGTAACTTATTCTCAACGGGTGATAAACAATTAGATATTTCCAGGCTAAGATAAAATCAGAAACATTTTCCTGTTTGGTCTGAGTCCCCACTCGCCATCTTGTTTGGAGTGCTGTAGAATATTCACTCGGCTATCGCCTCGTTTATATTACTGCACACTCCAAACTCGATGGCGAACGAGGACACAGACCAAACACTCATCAGTTTCTTTCTTAGTAGATCTTGTAGATCTTGTAGATCTTGTTGGATGCATATCACTGTCTAGGTTCACTAGTTGTACGTAGACATGTATCTTCCCCTGAGATAAAATCTAAGATTCTGCTAGTTAGATGTGGCCAATAAGTCGCTCCTCTGATCTTTTAGCAATTTCACTCGGCAAATGCCTCGTGGGATCCCTACAGGATAAAGCTTATTGCGTATTGGCCACGCCTATCTACCCTTATTGGTTTCCTCTGTATTCCATTACTTTCCCATGACTTCCCCATACCGTCCTCCCGCAGGCTTATGTCGACTTGTAATATCTCTTAAGGTGATATTTCACACGATTCGGATGGCGATGATGCCTCGAGGGGCGCAAAACCAGGTGATGGTGTCTGAGTAGTGCCAGTGGAATAGCAGTTGAATGGCTGAACACGCATGAGCTAGGTAGGCCTACAGCCACCAACGAGAGAAGGTATTACACTGGATCAGAATTTGAACTATAGAAATCACATAAATAATATGGTTAAATTGTTATCTCACAAGATTTACTTAATGGGCAAAATTCGACCTTATTTGAATGAACATTCTTGTAATGTTATTTACAAAACAATGTTACTGCCCATAATTGATTATGGAGATATACTCTAGGATAGTGGCACACAAGCAGACAAAGCCAAATTGCAAGTGATTCAGAATAATGCTATTCGTATATCAACCAAGAGTAGACCTGGAACTAGTGTTACGTCTTTACACAGATCTGTACAACTCCCACTATTGGAGGATAGGAGACTATCACACCTGCTGATACATATGCATAAGCAATTGCAGAATCATCAACTATTGAAAGAACAAACTTTAGGTACTAGAGCCCAATCTGCTCCACTATTCAAAGTTATAACCCCCCGAAATGAACTATACAAAAAAAGTGTCGAATATAGGGGAGCAACTAAATGGAATCTACTGGCACCAGCAACATGATTAATCAAGTCGACCCAAGCCTTCAAGCAGAACCAAAAACTGATGCTAAAAACAAACATTCCTTAGCACTCATGATGCATGTACTTTATGCGGATGACAACTGACTTATTTTTGGGTGATTCACTTTATCAATATTGACAATTACTCAATCCATTTGAAATTGTTTACAATATTATCCATTTTTCATCAATGTACTGTATATATGTTGCACTACTATATGCTTGAATCCAAAAAAGAAGAAACAAATTTGTAAAGGAGAAAACTGGACACACGTTGAGGCCAGCTCTACACAGAGTTGAGTGTGATCCAGTATAAATAAATGTCTTAAAAAAAAGAAAAAAAAGAGCAGGATGGGAATTTGGGATGAACATGCCGCAAATATGATTGCCACTAAGTTGTTTAAAATAGATACTACGTTTATTTCTGAGATAAGAACCCTTGCAATCACAAGTAGATGTGTTGTACACTTGTCAAGACCTTACACTTTAGCACCTGCCACGGTCATACTGTGTCAAGATCGAATCTATGAGATGATGATGACAGACAAGTAGGAAATACAGTGGCGATACACTGTGCCAAGATCCAAAGGCCAGAACGTTGAGCTATACCATTTACCACTTGATTCAATATAGCACAGGATCCAAACACATCAAGCACTTGTGGGTCTTGAGGTATTTTGGTCTTGAGTGATTGGTCATGGTCAGCTGGGCACGCCTCTAAGAGACTATGAAACTAGCTCCCTACTCTTGTCAATATTACAGTGAATAGTACACAGATAGTGAAGGGATAGTTTGTATGCAGTACCCTGAAAGCCTATATGAACTCATCTAAGAGTACAAGAGTAAGTTAAGGGTCTATCTATAATGAGTCCAGCATGTATGCACTGAGTAGGGGTTGGGGAGTAAACATATTCATGAAATTCTGCATTTGTACTTCATGAAATAACCCCTTACTACAAATGGTACCATGGTGTCCTCTTGTGGTATTGTTAGAGCGTGCCTCTACCCTATATACATTGCCTAGAGGTTAGAGGAGTCACATATACTCTGTCAGCATTCTGCAAAGACACTGATCCCTTCACTATCTACGTGCTATTGACTCTGATATTGTGAAAGGAGAAGAGGACCAGTATCTCAGGGTATTAGAGGCATGCCCAGCTGACCATGACCAATCACTCAAGACTGGAATAGTGCATTGACCCACTGATGATTAATATGTTTGGATCCTAGACAGTTGCAGAAAGGGCAAGTTGACTGGGTGCAAGTGGGTTACAGAAAACCATCCATAGACTGACTGTAACGCAAACCTTATTATGTAACGCAAACCAAATATTCATTTATAATTGCAGGCTTAATGAACATTTTATTTGCTCCTAGTTAAGAAGTGTATGGTCAAAAAGAGGCAGAACTGTTGAAATCTCTGCTGATAATGGCTCAGGTTCCACCAAACCTTGCTATTTTGACTCTTTTAGTAGAAACAGTGCATAAAGAGTTCAGAGTGTTTATCATTGTTTGTAGCACATTTCACAGTATTAAATCTACTGTGCACAACATTGGCAATGTCTGTTGACATCACTACAAGAAAGTAGTACATTGGCCAAGTGGAAACTTTCCCGTTAAAAGAGCTCAACCTTTATGTACTCACCGTGAGTGGTCACGTGTTGCGGTTGTGACGTCACAGTCTCTGGCACTGGCGGGGGACTTGGTGTGGTGACTGCCGCTGTGAAAAAGTATATTCAACATTATTATATAACTATGGCCGTATGTCCTACGTATACCACCCACTCCTACCCTTGCCATTTGTATGGCCATACAACACAGGTAGTGTACAGGGTATGTATGTGGCATATGGTGTATGTATGGCAGAGAAACCCAACAAAGTATACGAAAACCATGGTAGAAAATGGCAATTTTAATAGCACGAAAACAGGGACACTGTGTCTGTACGTGATAAATACCCGGTAAAATTGACAAATAGATGAACCTCTAGTAACCCTGATTCCTTATATCATTTTGTGTTAATCAATATACTCTTAAAGCAGACACTCAAAAGCTTTCTTCTATTACGGTTTTTCCACCTGCCGACGAAAAGGCCACCAATTATATACAGTACAAAGGAGGTGAATTACTATACATCAGCCCTCTCATGGTTTACGGTCTATGTTTATGAAAATGGATCGAAAAACTATGGTGGGAATGCCATGGCCAAAGTGCGATAGCCAATTAGATTTCAGGACGAAATTACTGTTTTGAAAAAAAATCATGTCTTGGGTCCTCCCTTACTAAGTGGCAGGGGTGTCGAAGTTTGCCAAAAAAAAAAGAAATTAAATAGAAAATAATTTTTAATTTTTTAAAAAGTTTATTTGGTTACGAAGCTGACCTTGCTGGCAGGTTTTGGACTTCCACTCGCAGCGCTTGAGCTCATCGTCCCAGACGAGGCCGCAGCAGCACGGCTGACTGTCAAGCAGCTTGCCGGCCGAGCACGTGCTGTACACGTGACACCGGTCACATGACTGGTAGTTGCCGTCCGGCAAGTCTTTACAGGAGCGAATACCCGCCGTACCAGATGGACACGCTGAAAATAGAACGTAAACATGTGTCAACTCCAGTCAGCGTACATCAATCACATCTTTACAGGAGCGAATACCCGCCATACCAGATGGACATGCTGAAAATAGAACGTAAACATGTGTCAACTCCAGTCAGCGTACATCAATCACATCCGGTAAGTCTTTACAGGTGCGAATACCCACCGTACCAGATGGACACGTTGAAAATAGAACGTAAACTTCTGTCAACTCCATTCGGCGTACATCAATCACATCTTTACAGGAAGGAATACCCGCCGTACCAGATGGACACGCTGAAAACAGAACGTAAACATGTGTCAGCCCGAGTCAGCGTACATCAATCACATCTTTACAGGAGCGAATACCCGCCGTACCAGATGGACACGCTGAAAATAGAACGTAAACATGTGTCAACTCCAGTCAGCGTACATCGATCACATCTTTACAGGAGCGAATACCCGCCATACCAGATGGACATGCTGAAAATAGAACGTAAACATGTGTCAACTCCATTCGGCGTACATCAATCACATCTTAACAGGAAGGAATACCCGCCGTACCAGATGGACACGCTGAAAACAGAACGTAAACATGTGTCAGCCCGAGTCAGCGTACATCAATCACATCCGGTAAGTCTTTACAGGTGCGAATACCCGCCGTACCAGATGGACACGTTGAAAATAGAACGTAAACATGTGTCAACTCCATTCGGCGTACATCAATCACATCTTAACAGGAAGGAATACCCGCCGTACCAGATGGACACGCTGAAAACAGAACGTAAACATGAGTCAGCCCGAGTCAGCGTACATCAATCACATCCGGTAAGTCTTTACAGGTGCGAATACCCGCCGTACCAGATGGACACGTTGAAAATAGAACGTAAACTTCTGTCAACTCCATTCGGCGTACATCAATCACATCTTAACAGGAAGGAATACCCGCCGTACCAGATGGACACGCTGAAAACAGAACGTAAACATGTGTCAGCCCGAGTCAGCGTACATCAATCACATCTTTACAGGAGCGAATACCCGCCGTACCAGATGGACACGCTGAAAACAGAACGTAAACATGTCTCAACTCGAATAAATTCAAGCCATCAGTTTTCGATAAGAAAAAGCTATACGACAACAGACATTATTACTCTATCCAACTTCATATTCCACTCAACATGAAACAACTCAATTACCCACCAATCCAGCCAGCCACCGACCAAAAGACACACCCACTCCCTAAAACACTCACCCACTCACCCACTCACCCACTCACCCACCCACTAATCCACACCCCATCCACCCACTCACCCACCACTCACTCACCCACTCACCCACTCACCCACCCACCCACCCACTCACCCACTCGCCAACACCCACATGCTATGTAGGGGGCTGTTATTTCATTGCATACATCGGACCTGAGGCCGGTGACCTGCAAAATAGTGTCACCTCTCAAATAGTGTCCCCTTTCTGCGCGCATGTGCAGTGGTATACTTACTCTCGAAAGCTACCCTTAAAAATCATGTGACTTTGCATCAAATGGAATCAAAGACATCTATTACATTAATGAAAGAAAAGACGGGTATATTATAAGAAATGATTATATCATTTAAACATAAATTGCATTTTAAATGCCATGCCAATTCCGATTTTTATCAATTCCCATTTTCAAAATCTGATCTTCACTCTCCAAGCATAAACTGAGTGTGGCATACCCGCTGCGCACGCACACGCGGTGTACTTCCGGCGGAAGTGGACAGTATTTGGCCTATGGCCTTTTTTTGGCGTGACACCGGGTGCTGTGGGCCGTCTATCGGAGCGGGGAGCCCCGGAGAGAGGCATGTCATTTCCTGACACTGATTGCTCCCTTGTGAACCTCGGCTCGGGGATTGTGATCGGTCCTCAGCTCGTCTGTTTACTTTCCATTCTGTCCGCAGCTTGTGCACTCTGCACCGGACATCTGTCTCTGAGGGGTGTGTGTATGTAGGGTGTGGGGAGGTAGGGGGGGAGTCTGGGTGGGTAGTGTGAGGGGCGGGGGGGAGTCAAGATGGGGTAGTGTTATCGTAAAACTGGATGAGTTTTAATCTTGGCCACCATATGCCATGACTGGAGTTTGGCAAAGTAACTTCATGAGTGAAGTCCCGAGGCAAACTACAGGAGTGGCATGTGATGGCCAAGATTAAAACGAATCAGGTTTTGATTTTATCCTACCCCGTCTCCTCGATTTTGGAATATTACATGATAAAAATTCTGTATGCCACTAGTGTCATATAAAACTCTGTATGCCAGTCAGCGTGTCATATGGAAACTCAATGTTAAGCCTATGGAATTTTATATTAGGGTAGGATAAAGTTTATTCCTATATACCCATTTCCGAAACCTCTATAGTCACATACCGCTGGTGGGGGTGCAGTAATTATAAGTCCCAGGCTGACGTTTACGTCCCGGCCTGACCAGTGATATAAAGAGTAGCAGGACGAAAAATTAGCTATTGCAGTTACTCGATAAAGGTGGCCATTTTTCTGGGGCTATCGCAGGAAAAGAAATAATCATTTTTATTGATATATAAAGGTATATAGGAAAAGGGAAACCAAGTAATCAAAAGTCAAAGTTACTCGGTAAGGCTTGGAAAAATTACTGCCCGCGGCCAAGGCCTTGGGCAGTAATATTTCAGAGCGCTACCTCGTAACTTTGAACTTTTCTTCACCGGAACATAGTTTCCCTCTATTACCCACCTAATACAGAGTCTCCATGCTAAGTCTATTGAGCCTCGAGATCGCTACTGAGTAGGATACGGAAAGCCATATTCCCCTAGGAGAATACTGTCTTTTTAGCCACCTGACAGGCATTATAGGAACTATCAATATAAACAATGCACTGCGCTTGCATCAAATTTCTCATTATTTACAAAATTGTTTTCCTAATAATCAGTCGGAAAAGGTGAGTGATAAATACAACATAACCATGATTTCGACGTCGGCGTTGATGCTATGCAATACTCCTCGCTATCGCTTGGAGTTTTACTTCGCGTCAAATAGGCAAAGAATACGGCCACTCAGATCGAAATCATGGTAATATTGTGTATTTATGTCACCCCTGGTACAAGTTTAGCCATAGGAAAAGACAAGATATCAACATGGTGATACAAATGTTCTAAACTGGATTGAGAAGTAATTTGAATTATTCTGATATTATTATGCTATCTAATGTCATTGAAAGAGGTAAGATAAATCCAGAACCCCACTTGAATTGGATGAATTGGATGAATACACAATACTCGTTTGGATGTACCGTAACTGTCACTCGGCTTCGCCTTGATGCCGATTGGGGCCCAGCCAAACTCATGGAGTATTCTGTATCTATTCGATTCTTGATGTAGTTCTTTATATAAATCTGGGGCAGGGCGCACATGTATGACAAAACGATGATATAGAACGGCATCGAGAATTGTATAAAATAGACAATACTCCACGAATTTGGATGCTCCGCAATCGTCTTTGAGGTGAAGCCGAGTGACGATTATGGTGCATCCAAATGGGTGGAGTGTTGTTTATTTTACAATTCGAGTGCAGTTCTGGACTCATCTCACCCCTTTCATGGACATTAGAAGAGCATTGCAATACAAGAATGATTCAAATTACTTCACAAAACCAGTTATAAACGCTTATATCTCCATGCTAATATATTGTCTTCTCTCTGAACTCCTGGCTCTCTATTGGTCAACCACATATATGATGTTATCTCACATCACTCGACTACTCGACCACTCAGGCATTACTTTCTTCTGCATGATTCCTTGATTGACTTCTGCACAACTCTCTCATTGCACTTCTTTAATCCTCATCATTTCCTGATCGCCCTACTTGCTTTAGCACCATTCCCAGATAACACTTCTTTCTTTTGCACCACTCCCTAATAGTCCTTCTTTATACTGCGCCATTCCCTGATCACACTATTTCCTTCCACACCATTCCCTAATGATAATACTTGCATCCATACCATTCCCTGATCAAACTACTTCCTTTGGTATGATTCCCATTTTGCACGACTTCCTACTGCACCATTCCCTATTTGAACCAGTTCCTTCCACACCATTCCTTAAAAACACTATTTTCTTTTGCACCATTCATTAAAAAACACTGCTTCATTCTGTGCCACTCACTCTCTATACTACTTCCTTTCACACCACCTACTGATTGCACTTCCTCACTTTTCCCTCACAGCATGACTTTCTTCTGTGCCACTTCCTAATCGCCCTACATACTTTCTTTACCACCATTTCATACCGTTCACTAATTGTACTACTTTCTTCTGCGCCATCCCCTAACCGCACTACTTCCTTACACACCATTTTTTTATGGGACTACTTCCTTCCGCGCCATCCCATAACCGCACTACTTCCTTCCACACCGTTCCCTGATCGGACTACTTTCTTCCGCCACTTCCGCTCAGATGTCCTTGTGGTATTGACGCGATCCTAACGGCCGCCATTTTCACGAGGAAGAATCGGCCACCGAACCACTCTAGTGGAAAAGTGATTACTTTGTTGCCATTTGCCTCGGGCCCCACAGCACACCGTAGGACCACCCGACCCGGGCGGATGAAATTCATAAGGGTGTGATCCGCCCCCGTGTCAACTGATGTATCGATCCGCGTCGTCACCGGAAACAGACGACATTGTGGCCGAGCGACGAAGATTTTCCCGCCAAAAAAAGATCTCAGCGATCTAAAGCGTTTAGAGGCAGACGACTTTCAAGTTGAGGAGCTGAAGTGAGTTCCGGTCCTTTGGGGCATTACTAGTGGTTCTTTTTTTTGTACTTTAACCCTTCAAGGACGCATGATGTCTACAGGAATCACTACACTAAAGGACGCATAGCTTTGTTATTTCAAAATTATGATTTTAATGAACCTTGGACATTTGGTTGTAACACACCCTATATAGATATAGACGAAGCCTATATTTATATATACAATAGAGGAAACCTTTAGAGTCACAGTTCGTATCCCATCGAGTTTGAATCGTGTAGTAATTCACAAGGTAAAACCGTGTGAATTACGTAGCGATTCAAACGAGATGGGATCGAGCTCTGACCCTAAACTTGAATGAGTTTCAGAATATATCTCACCCTTCACATTGACTAATGGACAACTCGAGGCATTCCCATGTGAACCACAGCATGATACCTCCAGGCATTCCCATGTGAACCACAGCATGATGCCTCCAGGCATTCCCAGGTGAACTTCAGCATGATACTTCCAGGCATTTGCAGGTAAACCAAAGCATGATGCCTTCAGCCAGCATAGATAATCATATACCGAATTCGACAGATTAAGGAACAGTAGTTTGTGTTCTTCATGTTTTTCACAGAGTAGAAAGTAGTATCATAGTTATTAGTCATGGTCAGATGGGCATGCCTATAATCCGGCGTTTACATTGGACGACTAAAAATATGACGACGGTAGACCGTCAAGCCAGTAGTCGTCAGGTGATGGCAATGTCCACCGCAAAAGTCATCGACCTCAGAATATACTGAGCGTTTACACTGACGACAAATTTTTCACAGAATCGCCGCTCGTGTAGACGACTTATTCAAGCCCGCTCGAAATAGTCGCCGGCATCAGAGCTTGTCCAATAGTCATCAGGTGGTGCGGAATTGTGTAATTCACTAGTTTCGTGACAAAAATGTTAGACAGACATGAAAAGTGGCACCAATGGTGCAAGCAAGAATGGACAAAACAAAGTCATGTTTCATAACGCATGTCCCATCTATTGTCGCATGTTGTGTCACAATGTCAGTGTTGCGAACAGTGACACTACAGCGCCACTTGTGCCAGCACTAAATGTGTTGTCATGAAACTAGTTCCCAGCAGTCGCCACGTGGTTGGCGTTTACACTAGACGATTTCTATCATTCTACTGCTGAAAGTCTAGTCTAGTGTAAACGCCGGGGGAGCCACTGATACACTGGCCCTCTGTTCCGATATGAGCGTGAGTTACAGGCTCAACCACTACATGACATTTCTGTTTCTGGATTTATGTGTCTGTTGTAAGAGGGCTATAACTTCAGACACTGTCTGCACTATGCTGCTTTATAAGGCCATGAACCAGATTTCTCACCATACTCACAACAGGCATCGTGCGTACGGCACAGAGTGAGTGCTAGTTCTGCCATCATCTGCCAGGAATTGTAAGATAACATCTCTTTGAGGGTGGTTGTGGCCCATTAGATTGTAGGTCAGCTCTCGACTGTAGAGCCGTCCGAAGGCGCTAGAAAATATCATGTAAGGAGGTTAGGGTGAAGGTTGGGGTTCGCTGCGAATGCAGTCATTGGCTACTCGGTCTACTCTATTCCTTATATGGACTTAGTGTGATGGGACAACTCCATGAAGCTCCAGTCCATACAAAACTCAGCACCACCTACTGATAAAATTGGATGTTTTATCATCAACTGCAATATAGGTTTTGCCGTCTATATATTTCATGATAAATTGCAACTATTACAAAACAGAGTGTAAAGTACCCACCTTATAGTGGCTATTTTTCTGTTTACAGTTTTTAAATATCAAATTAGACTGGCTCCAGTCCCTGCATCCTATGGCTACCCTCCTCACTGGAATACTGGCTCCAGTCCCTGCATCCTATGGCTACCCTCCTCGCTGGGATACAGGCTCCAGTCCCTGCATCCTATTGCTACCCTCCTCACTGGGATACAGGCTCCAGTCCCTGCATCCTATGGCTACCCTCCTCACTGGGATACTGGCTCCAGTCCCTGCATCCTATTGCTACCCTCCTCACTGGCTCCAGTCCCTGCATCCTATGGCTACCCTCCTCGCTGGGATACTGGCCACAGTCCCTGCATCCTATGGCTACCCTCCTTGCTGGGATACTGGCTCCAGTCCCTGCATCCTATGGCTACCCTCCTCACTGGGATACAGGCTCAAGTCCCTGCATCCTATGGCTACCCTCCTCACTGGGATACAGGCTCCAGTCCCTGCATCCTATGACTACCCTCCTCACTGGAATACTGGCTCCAGTCCCTGCATCCTATGGCTACCCTCCTCACTGGAATACTGGCTCCAGTCCCTGCATCCTATGGCTACCCTCCTCGCTGGGATACAGGCTCCAGTCCCTGCATCCTATTGCTACCCTCCTCACTGGCTCCAGTCCCTGCATCCTATGGCTACCCTCCTCGCTGGGATACTGGCCACAGTCCCTGCATCCTATGGCTACCCTCCTCACTGGGATACTGGCTCCAGTCCCTGCATCCTATGGCTACCCTCCTCACTGGGATACAGGCTCAAGTCCCTGCATCCTATGGCTACCCTCCTTGCTGGGATACAGGGACTGGTACAATCGGTAATGGTGTTGGATTTCTGGCGCTGTTTAGCTCCAGTTTTCCCAACAATCTCCATACAGATGTTCTGGCTACTGGTCCGGATATCTGCTGGGAGACTGATGCTCTCTCACTTTTATCTTAATCGTGTCACAGTCAGGAACAGGTTAATACTATAATGAACTTTATTCTGAATGTGTTTAATCATCTAATGAATGTTCATAATCAAAGACTTGAGCAAGTCTAATATAAAATATGCATGAGGACAATATCATACATATCTTGTATCGTGAATTCACATTAGTTCTAAAAGCACCCACATGGTGGCATGATGGTTGGTGTGTTCTCTGGAGTGGAACTTGGGCTACAGGCAGTCATTGGTCAGTTGGTATTGTACTGTGATTGGTCAGTTAGTGAGCCAATGACTGTGCAGTAGGGCCAGGTTTACTGTTTGTACCGCCCCCTCCTATCTGTATATAAGTGAATGTTTTATATTTGATTAAACAATCTGTTCTAGAACTTGTAACTATACCTGAGTTCTCCATAGTCTGCTTATGCGTTCTAGTTGATTTCGGGGGACAAACCTGTATTCTGGCTCTTTGTTCTTACGAAATTCAACTGCCTTTCAATATTTTACCATGGTTCCCTTGACTCTCTACACCCATCCCAAAGCAGGATGACATAATGATTAAACTCAAGACATGATATTTTCCATATGGAACATTTTATATAAATATGTTAGCAAGGCTAAAGTTGTGACATTTCCCAATTATCACTCACTCCTTTTGCACCTCCATTAGTGAAGAACACCTACTTTTTCACCTCCATTAGTGAAGAACACCTACTCGGGGGGCGTCATGGCGGCCCCATGGATCATAGGCTATATGCCGTATATATATACAATGTAGGATTTTCAAGTAAGAACTCCTTTATTAATAGCTTAAAGTATGCCTTATTTTCCACTCTTTGTATATCAGTTGTTAGTTGATCCCCGATTTTTCAGGTACAATAGGGATTTATTATAGTTCTCTCGGAGCGGCTTTTCAACTTTTATTTGTATCTTCTGAATTATTCACAGAAAGGATGTGAACTCTTCAGTAACTTCATGGAAGAAGGAGAGAAAAGAGGCAGAGGGGAGATGTTTTTGTAGTAAGCCTGGCTTACTTCGTGTGGAGTCAAGCTACAAGTGATGTTGACAGGATGTCGGTTTTACTGCAGATTCCATGAGGGAAGTGTCCTCGTTTATGGACGTGGCCGATTATTTATTAAACGTGCCCCTTATTGGTAAGCTGTGAGGGTAAATAATGCATGTTTTCATGTCGTGTGAGATTTGCCATGTTTCCATCATAAAACAGTGTTATTAATTAATTCAATCCCGTTTCCATAAACGTCGTTTCCATTGGCTGAAGAAAACTTGAACCTCGAGTGGTTTACAGTACCGCCTGTCCAAAATAAAATCGTTTGTTGGGCCACTAAAAAAACCATCTTGTTTTTTTAAATAGATGAACCTTGATATAAATTATGAAAGGTATTTGTATTTAGTATCAGATTAAAGCTCCTGATGCCAGGGATGCATTCAATGTATAACCAGTTAAAATCTGGAAACCCAACATAAGCAGACACCCCGCGCAAGCAGCCACTTTGGCCCTGTCTGCCATCTTTGATATAGCAAAAAAAAAAAGGAAAAAAAAAGCGCCCTCGTCATATTTTTCATGGCTTGGTGATGAGAAACAAGTTTGTTTTTTTTAGTGGCCTTGTATTCATTATCCTTTTTTAAAAAATCTATTAATTACCGTATTATAGAGTATAACTACAGGGACTATTACTTTCCTCTGTAGCATAAAAGGACCTATTTCCCGTATACCATGGTTTTGAAGATCTGTCGATCAGAATCGGTGAACCTGGCCACCATCTTTGATCACAATCGGGTTGTTTTATGAGGTTTTAAAGGGAGATCGGGAGTAATCGGGAAGAATCCCTGTCAATGTATGAGGGTATAAGACAGCGACATCATTGTTCCCGATTATTATCGTCAATCGGGTCGGTGAGAATCGGTGGTAGATGTCACTGTCTTATGGGCTTAAGACATCGACATATGTTCCCGATTCATCCCGACCATCGGCTCGGTGAGAGTCGCGAATAAAATGTAGATGTATTATACCTATAAGACATCAACATGTAGACTGTTCCCGATCACATTCCCCCCCCCCCCCTCCTTTATAACCTCGTAAAATGACCCCATTGAGATCAAAGAGAGTGGGCGGAAGCCGGACCCGGCTGGGCCCCGGACCAGGTTTAGATGTTCATATAGGCAATAATGCAAAGTTAAATAACTTCTTTTCTGTTTAGAACATCAGAAGATCTAGTGTTATCCGATCAATCTTTCAGATTTATAATCGGCTCAGTCTCACCTACAAATCAATATTAAGAGAAAACGTGTTCACTGAGCCCGAAGGGACGGCCGTTCGAGGTCTTTTAATGCCATAAATACGTCCCGACGCCGCAGGCGGAGGGACGTATTTATGACATAAAAAGGCCGAGAATGGCATCCCTACGGGCTCAGTCACTACGTTTTCTTATTATTACATACCTAAATATTAAAAAGAGGCCATTTAAGATACTCATTAAATGTACCAATTGACCCAATGGTCACAGTGCGCCCGAATATTCACTACGGGCGCAGTGCGCCCGAACATTAATTATACTGCACCCCTAGCAGCGGGTAGTATTTCATAGATGTTCGGCCATAGGTATGTAATAAAAAACAGTTCTAAATCGGATAGGTAGTATCTTTATTTATACTGCCCGATCAGAATGGGAAACAGTCGGTGAAGATGCGAACAGCGAAAGTCTTAAGGTCGGGCAGAGTCGGTCATTACCTCCACGCAAGCGATGCCCGACGCGTCGGGATAGTTAATGAAATCGGGTCGGTGAAGTGCGTATTCACATCGACCCGATTGACGCAGATTCTCACCCCCTCCCCGACGGATCCGTCGGGTGAAGGTGGAATCGGGCAGAGTCGGCGTGTCGATGTCTTATAGGTTTTTCTTAAAGGTTTTATAACATGGGTCAGGGTTTAATGAGTCCGAATACATTTTCAAAGGGGAAATCTTATTATCCATCTTATACAAAGCCCCAATTGAAAATGTATGGGGACTCAGTAAACCACTACCCATAGTATACATAAAACCTGTCAGATACCATAACTGTGGTATACGGATTCAAACCTGTGGTATACTGCCTAAAAACCATGGTATATGGGAAAAATAGTCCCTTTTGATATAGAGCAAAGAAATAGTCCCTATTGTTATACCCTTTAATATGGCAATTATTGGGTTTAATTTATTTGAAAAGATGGATTATAAATGCAACAAACGATGATTTTGTGGACAGGCGGCTCTGTAAACCATGAGAGGTTGATAATACAGTTGTCGCTGTCTTACGGGCTAGCGCTCGTGTATTACGACGTCAACATCTCGTGGTTTACGGAGCTGCCTGTCCACAAAACCATCGATTATTGTCTAAGTATACGATGGATAATAAAAGCCGATGTTAAAGCAGGTACAAAGTGAATCCCTATACTCAGGGCACTGAACCTTGCTTTATAGAGACTTAATCAGATTTCAGTGGGTGTATAGAGATGAGGGCTGGGTGATGTTAAACAGTATCGCTGATATTGCTCTAATATCGGGGTGTACATCAGAATTACTATCAGTATTATGAGAAAACATGGTTACTGAGCCCGTATTAGATTACAGACTACAGAAACCAGACCCCACCATCTCGGCGTAGTGCGGCCATTCATTGACCTATAAATATGTGTAGTGTACATTCATCAACCCTGTTTCTACAGCGTACACATAAAACATCCTCCATCACCATCACCGAACAAAAACAGTTTGACTCGCTACAGACAGTGTCCTGTATAACTGCCTTTTACTGTACATTTCATGGGCCGTCGATTAATGATTTTATACATATATATATTTGTATATGTATATGTAGGGGGTCAGGGTAGTTGAGCAGGGGTTTATTCGCTTTACAACAGGTGCTGTGCTGCGAGTGCCAATCCCTGATGTGCAGTAAAGCCGGCAGACCCATGTATGCAAATACTACTGGTTCACCCGCGTTACGTGACTTGGTGAGTATATATTGGTCAGTCCACAATGGGTTGACAGGTTACTTGTATGTTCCTCCACGTCAAATGAACCGCTTGGAGCCTCACACACTGCTAGGTTTCTCCACAATGCCTTTCAGCGGTTGAGAGAACAGAACCTCTCACCTTACGCTACCTAGCACATTCTGTGCTAGGCGACTGTGATACGCCAAGTATAAATAAAGAGCTTGTACCTGAAACTGTTCCGAGTCTTGTCTTGCATTCATAGGCTGATTGTAAAGTTGTAGATTCTGCATCTCCTTTAACTTACCGAGAATACCCGAACCAACCTGTGCTGAGTATCACACAGGGTAGCGACTTGTCTCACTCCGCAGGATAGACTAATCTAATCTCGGGAAGTGGGTTTAGGCATCATATGCTTTAGTGCAGTGACGTCTGCAGGCATCATGCATCTTCAGTGTGGTGAAGCCTGCAGGCATCATGTGTCTCTAGTGTGGTGATGCCTCAAGGCATCATGTGTCTTTAGTGCGCTGATGCCTGTAGGCATCATGCATCTTTATTGTGGTGATGCCTCCAGGCATCATGCGTCTTTAAAGTGTTAAACCCACACCCCAGTTATTACGAACAACATGTTGGTAAGACCTTCAGTATTCATGTGGCTTGTTCATACTTTATTGTGAACCTGATACCTGGGTAAGCATGCAGCCTCATGCAGACATACACACTCCGAATTCTAGTCACGTGTTCAACATGGTCACGTGACCTAGGGAGCCAATAGAAAGGCTGGGTTTGTTTGTAAACGTCATCAGATAACGTTTTGTGCACGATCAATGTCAATAATACTCTCAGATAAAATGAGACTTTGTGAAAGAATCAACTCTTTGTAACATCATCTCGCATCAGGGCAGTAACGTCATACATCATGTTCAGAATAAACAGTATTGATCCTACTGAGGTTAGATGTTTTATCATTTCACCCCTGGTAGTTGTGTCCCATAGGCTTAACATTGGGAACTCGTTCTCCATGCCCCTATGGAAAATGGTCTAAGGGTGAATGTTTACTTAGGCCCGGCGTCCACCTATTGGCCAATGGAAATTGGCAGATGGATTTGATTTTCTATTTTTGGCACCACTTCACACTAAAAG
Organism: Alentia gelatinosa; assembly: GCA_950022655.1. Classification (NCBI taxonomy): domain Eukaryota; kingdom Metazoa; phylum Annelida; class Polychaeta; order Phyllodocida; family Polynoidae; genus Alentia; species Alentia gelatinosa. Next base: position 4,000,044 of record OX465582.1, read on the forward strand.
TATCACCAATAAATTCAACATTTGTGGAAGGCTTGCAACACCGTCCCCATAATGCCTATTTCTACCGGCCGATTTTTGGCCTCAGATCATAAGGCCCGGCGTCCGCCTTCTACGATAGGATCGTAGACCTCCCGATATGGCACCGATACAAAATGTCAAAATCGGTGCCATATCAGGAAGGTGCAAAATCGTAGACATATGTCTAGACATGGCAATCCACCATGCATCCCAATGGGTTTTTATCGGTGTCTAATCGCAGAAACGTGGTCAACTGCCCCGATAGTAGGTGACCTTCCGACGCGATTTTGATTTTGCATCGGGAGGTGCATCGTAGGGCATATCGGTGCCATATCGTAGTAGGTGGACGCCGGGCCTTAAACTATATCTAAGACTATGTACTAGGTGTGTCCTTCCATGTGAATCAAATTCACCTTATAATTCACCATTTTCCACTGGCCAACGAAAACAGCACTCATTAAGTGAGTTCTCGTAAAAATCAGTCGGGGGTGGCCAACGACTGCATGTCAGTGTCTGAAAGTCCATGATGTTGTAGCGTATGCCTTGTTTCTGTCGCATTTAACAGGTCCATACCAACAGAACTGTCCTCCAAACACAATGACCCTCGTGGTGGTGGCCTTGTTGCATCATCTAAGCACAATCAACCGGTGAACACTCAGGGTTCGTACATAGACAGCCTAATAAAATTCCAGGCTTTTCCCAGGCTTTTCCAGGCTCTAATATTGTTTTTTCCAGGCACGTCTGGTCACTATTTTTAAAACCATGTCTGATTCATCACCAAATTTAGTCTTCCTTACTACCTAGAGGTTTGGGATAGATATCTTTAAAATTATTTTTTTGCCACTTTTAAATATGAAGACAAATAATCAAATCCATTCTATATTATTAGCAATTTCCTAAACATGGTCAAATAAAGGATTTTTTGGAGCTATTTAATCCAAGTCACCAAATTTTCATTGGCAACCAGATCTACCAGACTCAAACACACCCTTGTCTCAACTGGTTCCCTGCCCCATTGAACAATGGGACAGGTAACTCCAGCTAGAGCAACAAGTGATCGACCTTGAACTCACATTGGTGCCCCCTGATTTGCAGTGGCAAGGAAAATATTTGGATGGCGTCCTCAAAGCACAATAGCTATGTGCCCTATAGACTTGAGTATGTGACCTTTACCAGCTCTAAACCCTGAGCAGCGACATGCAACACACTTCTTATTGTGGTCAGAACACAAAGTGTCATGACATTTCTGGCAGAGTGAGACGTATTCCTGTTGCAAGGTTGTACTCTGCCTTGGAGGTTTCTTTTTCTTTCTTTCACAAGAGCGTAGTACTATCAGGAAAATAGTAGCATATGGAGTAAGGTGTGATATGAGATGCGGGTACATTCGACTCACGGGATGCTTGTCTGAGATATATATTAAGTATGAGACAACAACAGGATTGCCATTCTTGCCGATTCAGGACAATAATAATAATAATAATAATAATAATAATAATAATCGTCGGCCCTTTTAATAACAATTTATAAACAAAATTATACAATAATTAATCAATAAATTAGAACAAATTAAACAAGTAAAAAGAAAATTGTATGAGTGTAAGGAGACGCGAAGCATGTGAAGCCCGCGAATAAAACATGTAATGGCCATGTGACCTAATGAATATTCATGGGGCCGTGATCCTGTGGATCCGAAATATATATCTATATAATAATATAATAATTAGTAGAAACCGAACGAGAGTTACACTTGACAATGTTTATGACACGACGGGAAGGTCGTGTATTACTACACGAGGCGTAGCCGAGTGTAGTGAGGAGCAGACCTGACCAGACTAGCATAGACATTAACAAGTCTACCTCCAGTTCGGTTTCGTATTTATCCTACCCCATCTATGCTTTTGTATTACTGTTAAAAGGATAAATATTGAGTCAACGACCAACAGAACCTTTTTCATAGTAGCTGACATCCTGCTCTCTGATTGGTCAATATTGTTATTAGTGGCATAAAACACTTTATGTCACGGCCCGCCACATAAAATTTCCCTATGTTCAGTCTATGGCGGTTTTTTATTAGGTGTGGGATAATGTAATTATACATGCCATAATCTGCTGAGATTATTAGAAACAAACACACAAGATAAAAATTGTCTTGTGCTCCTCCAAGTTTGACCGCGGAGTAATTGACCAAGCGACGCTGAGTAAATTACGTATAGACTGCCCTTCTCGGATGCCTTGAGTTTCTCAAGTTTTTGATAATGTTTATGAAGTGGAATTCACACGGTGGGATTCATGTAACTCACAGGGTTCAAAATCTCATGAGATTCTGTTCCTTGTTAAGTGAAATTCACTCGGTGGGATTCATGTAACTCACAGGGTTCAAAATCTCATGAGATTCTGTTCCTTGTTAAGTGAAATTCACTCGGTGGGATTCATGTACCTCACAGGGTTCAACATCTCATTAGATTCTGTTCCTTGTTAAGTGGAATTCACTCGGTGGGATTCATGTATCTCACAGGGTTAAAAATCTCATGAGATTCTGTTCCTTGTTAAGTGGAATTCACACGGTGGGATTCATTTCAAAACCTCATGAAATTCTGTTTCTTTTAACCCTTTAACAGCAGCATGATGTATAAGAGTCATATTAACCTTTGATTAGGTATAACAAAATATCATCAAAGGTGAACTACCCAAATCACATGACACATCATGTGACATTGCTATTTCCCCAAAAAGGTGCCTGCCGTAGCAGGGTTGTTCATGCAGGCAATGCCTGCCGTGTAATGCTGAGCAGGGGAACTGGGTGCTGCAGGGAAAGGGTTAAGGATTTAATGTCGCCAATAGTTCAAGTTAAAAAAACAAGTCTGAGGGAAATTGATCCCTACAATTTGGACGAATAAATCGTGTTCCAGCACAGAATCCCAGCAGGATTTGTCTCAGGCAAACACCCTGTGAGGTATACATGAATCCCATCTTGTGAATCCCGGTTTAGGTATTGTCAGCAGGGTAGACATGTACACACAGCCGTGTCACACCCCTTCCCCCTCATCTCCCTCGTGATCTGATCCCCACGAGTGATCCTCGTGTAACGGGCCAAGATTGATCCCCTCACCGACAACAAAGACCCGTCACTCGGTCTCCGTGCCCGGGGATGCCGCACCGCGATCTCCTTCACCCCTCCCATCCCCCTGTAAGCCCAATTCACATCTACCGATTTCGGAACATTAATGTATGTTTGTCGGCAACAAAGGAACGGTAATTTGTTTCAGGCGAGGCATCCTAACGGAGTCGGCCCTAATTGGTAGATATAGAACGGCTTGTCAAGTATCAGTCAATGATTAGTGAAACCCCCTCCTTGAGATGTTCTTTTGTCGCAGACGAGTTGTCGTTTGATGTTCATAAATTGCTCACTAAAAGTTCATCAACATGTTGGTAAATTCAGTTGCCGACAATGGAACGTTGGAAAATGGCCCCTGATTGGGTGGCTGACACGGGCCGAGGAGTTACGTAATTCGCCTGTGACAAGTTCACTGACTCCTATACGATTTAGGAACTAATCGTTCAACCTGGAATCGGTAGATGTGAATTGGGCTTTACTGACAACAAAGACCCGTCAACCGGGCCTTCACACCCCAATCGGCGAAAGTCCCTGCACCCCTCACAGCCCTTAAGCCCCGTTTCCATCGGCCGACCAATACGATGGACATTTTTTTGTTTCTCCTAAAAGCCCATTTCCACTCTGCGCCAGCAGTGCTAGAGGTCCGTCGGTGGTAGATCGGTGACAACCAATGGAAACGGGCTTTTAGAGGAACTAAAAATAAAAATCTCCGCCGTTTTCATCAACCAATGGAAACATTACTTTAGCAACATGCCCTGCCCAAGTAATCGGGTAAACACCCAACTCCTATACCTACACCCCTGTCTGCCCTCCCCCCCCCCGAACCACAATCTAACCCCATCCCCCCAACTCAGCCCCACACATGCATCATCCTCCAAGCACCAGCCCTTATCAGATTTTCTTTTGAGGGATCACATGGAGCTACAAGAGTGGCCCTGGAGAAATTATTCTCCCCGGAGACAGATGGGTCGTTGATGCCCCTACGCGGCCATCTTGATGTATGCTTCCTTCCATGGTTTGCTCCGTGTCTCTTTAGAGAAGATCCATCAAAATGGCGGACTGAAATAACCACACAACCACCCCACGAATTCACATCTACGCGGCATTTTTGGTGATGAATTCGGAGGAAACAAGATGGAAGCGACCGACATGCATTGAGCGATAATCGGGAGGTTGGTGATTGAGGTTGATGAACAGAAACAACTCCAAGAAGTTCAGAGGGAGAATGAGGGGAAGGAAGCAGGGGCCCGTTTAATAATCTAGAATCGTACATGTAGACCCTTTTCTGTATACCATAGAGACCCAGGGACGATGTAGGTCAACTTTATTCAACACTTATATGGACGACCTTCTGGACGGCTAACATTGTCCGAGCGAACGAACTTAAATATTATTAAACAATAGCCCTTGTACAACGTACAGAAAAGTGTCTTTATGTACGATCCCAGATTATTAAACAGGCCCCAGGGGTGGTTTTATACAGGTGGAAAGGTTGGTTGTCGGTGTTTCGGGAGGGAGGGAGATGAGGGAGCAGAGCGATATATCCAAGGTAAGTAGAACTGATTTATCCTACCCCTAATATAAAATCTCATAGCCTTAACATTGAGTTTCCGTATGCCACGCTGACTGGCATATGGAGTTTTATATGCCACTAGTGGCATACAGAATTGTTATCATGTAATATTTCAAAATCGAGGAGACGGGATAAGATAAAATCAAAACCTGATTCGTAATAACCTTGGCCACCGCATTCCACTCCTGGAGTTTTGGCTCCGGACAGTTTTACGATAGTATGCCTCGTTTTGGTAGGTACTGCTGGTGTCATCGTCATGTGATGACCACGTGACCATCACGTGACCAAAACTTGACCCTCACGTGACCACCATGTGACAATCACGTGACCACCATGTAACCACCACGTGAATACCATATGACTACCACCTGACTAGCATGTGACCATCACATGACCATTATGTGACTACCACGTGACCATTATGTGACTACCACGTGTCAACAAGGTGACCACCTCGTGACTATCACCTGGCAATCACGTGACCACCATACACGTGACCATCACGTGGTCAGTGCTGACAGAAGTATCACCGGCCGTTGACAGCGATGGGAAAAGACCAAAGTGAAGGTCACAAATCTCTCCGGCGTATACGGAAAGTAACCTGCCGTATGTGGAATTCTCACAGGGAGCAAGCGGAAAGATGGCGGATAGCGGGCAGCTGTCGTCCTTCTACAAAACCCGCTACTGAGATTCATACACGGCCTGTCCATACACGTTACTGTCATAGCAAGTTAGTACTTGAGATAAAAAAATTGGTAATTTGCTTAAGGGCATGTTATTTCAAATTCACAGTCAAGGTTTAGTATGAAACAAGGAAATGATTGTGTAAGTTTCAGGCTGAGTTTATTTATATATATATGTATATATATATATATATATATATATATATATATATATATATATATACATTTATATCTGTGTATGTATATATAACTATCTTGTGCACACAAACACACACACACACACATATATATATATATATATATATATATATATATATATATATATAAAGACGTGGGCATGAAGAGAGAAGATGAGGCAGTATTGGCGGAGTAATACGTTTATATAACAGTGTAAACAAGTAAATAATAATACAGAACCGACCAACAGGAGGTAATGAGAAGAAAAAAAAAATTTCCGTGTAGTAGAAGTGACGGTTGGTAGTCAAGTGACGCGGTGGTGCCGCTGCACCAGCCGCGATGCCAATCGCGCATGCGCCAATCTTTACCTGGATAACTTCCTGTCCCAAGTTTCAAGTTATCCCGCCCATATATATATATATATATATATATATATATACATATATATACATATATATATATATATATATACATATGTACATATGTATATGCATGGGTATATATATATAGAGAGAGAGAGAGAGAGAGATTTAAATATGTATATTCATATATTTAGATATGCATAGAGAGAGTTTTATAAATACTCACAGATGTATCTGAGTCCTAAATTCAGAGACATATGACCGTCACCTGTAGCCTTTCTAAAGTCATCTGAAGTGCATCAGTTACTCCCCACTCTGAGAAAAGATGAAGTATCAATGAAAATGCCACCTGTACTACTCGCCTGTCGTCTGGAGCACCTGAAAGACGGGTCAGATCTGAGAGCTGCACTTCCCGCATCCTTTACAGAAACAAAACTAATAATCCCCAAAACGGAGCTCCGAGCTGCAGCTCTCTTTTTGAGTAGCGTCCTTTTATCAGAGCAGGCTCAAGGTACAGAGTTCTGTGTGACCTGGAGTTTACACTAAGTGACTATAGGCGGCGATTCTTGAAGTTAGCACCACCTGACGACTGACCTAGCGTTTACACGAGACGATTATAGGCGGCGATTCTTGAATTTAGCACCACCTGACGACTAACCTGATGTTTACACTAGACGATTATAGGCAGCGATTCTTGAATTTAGCACCAGCTGACGACTAACCATGCGTTTACACTAGATGACTATAGGCGACAATTCTTGAATTAAGTACCACCTGACTACTAACCAGGTGTTTACACTAGAAGATTATAGGCGGCGATTCTTGAATTTAGCACCACCTGACGACTGACCTGATGTTTACACTAGACGATTATAGGCAGCGATTCTTGAATTTAGCACCACCTGACGACTATCCTGGCGTTTACACTAGACGATTATAGGCAGCGATTCTTGAATGTAGCACCACCTGACGACTAACCATGCGTTTACACTAGACGATTATAGGCGGCGATTCTTGAATTTAGCACCACCTGATGACTAACCCGGCGTTTACACTAGATGACTATAGGCGACAATTCTTGAATTAAGTACCACCTGACTACTAACCAGGTGTTTACACTAGAAGATTATAGGCGGCGATTCTTGAATTTAGCACCACCTGACGACTGACCTGATGTTTACACTAGACGATTATAGGCAGCGATTCTTGAATTTAGCACCACCTGACGACTATCCTGGCGTTTACACTAGACGATTATAGGCAGCGATTCTTGAATGTAGCACCACCCGACGACTAACCATGCGTTTACACTAGACGATTATAGGCGGCGATTCTTGAATTTAGCACCACCTGATGACTAACCCGGCGTTTACACTAGATGACTATAGGCGACAATTCTTGAATTAAGTACCACCTGACTACTAACCAGGTGTTTACACTAGAAGATTATAGGCGGCGATTCTTGAATTTAGCACCACCTGACGACTATCCTGGCGTTTACACTAGACGATTATAGGCAGCGATTCTTGAATGTAGCACCACCTGACGACTAACCATGCGTTTACACTAGACGATTATAGGCGGCGGTTCTTGAATTTAGCACCACCTGACGACTAACCCAGCCTTTACACTAGATGATTATAGGCAGCGATTCTTGAATTTAGCACCACCTGACGACTATCCTGGCGTTTACACTAGACGATTATAGGCAGCGATTCTTGAATGTAGCACCACCTGACGACTAACCATGCGTTTACACTAGACGATTATAGGCGGCGATTCTTGAATTTAGCACCACCTGACGACTAACCCAGCCTTTACACTAGACGATTATAGGCAGCGATTCTTGAATTTAGCACCACCTGACGACTAACCCAGCGTTTACACGAGACGATTATAGGCGGCGATTCTTGAATTTAGCACCACCTGATGACTTATCCGGCGTTTACACTAGATGATCAAAGGCAGCGATTCTTGAATTAAGCACCACCTGACGACTAACCTGGCCTTTACACTAGACGATTATAAGCAGCAATTCTTGAATTTAGCACCACCTGACGACTAACCCAGCGTTTACATGAGACGATTATAGGCGACAATTCTTGAATTTAGCACCACCTGACGACTAACCCGGCGTTTGCATGAGACGAATAACTAACCCAAGGCTAGAAATTGTCTAGTGTAAACGCCATGACTAGAGATCGTCTGATTACACAATTATATTGACCACTTGACGGCCAACGACTATTTCAAACTGGCTTAAATGAATCATCTAGATAGCTGACAATTCTGTAAAACCTCAGTCGTCAACCACCTCTCGTTTTGGAAAAAAAACCCCGGTTTTTCTGTGTACTACCGCATTGACTATCCATCTGCTCGAATAGATAAAAACCAGGTTTTGCCGTTTTATGAGGTGCATATACCATATTAGAACGGGTTTCGGATCTATAATAATTGGCTATGGTTTTTAGTCGTCTAGTATCAACTTTAGATGAGTGTGTACAGCTAGAATCCTCGCCCACGTTCAGGTATGGCTACATAAGGCGCTTATATTCGGCATGATTCCAAGTTGTTTTTGTAACTACTGAGCATGAACGTATTCGTAAAGAAATCTAAATCTGTTGATAGCTCAATCAGAGAAAGAAGATTTTAACGTAAAAGCAATCAATTCACTATAATTTTTTTCCTGTAATTTTTCCACGGCGGTATTACTGTCTGAAAAAGAGATCGTCTGAACCCAGGTCATTACAACAATAAAAGTCGCTACACTATACAGCTGGCAAACTATGGACACTACGCGATGAACAATGGATGTTATTAAGACTCATTTCCATTGGCCAACCGAAACAACACCAACTTTTTCGTTACCCATAAACCTCGTTTCCATTGCCCGATGAAAACGGCAGAGATTTATTCAGTTACTCTAATCCGGCGACACTAGACGACTTTCAGCTGTCAATGGAAAGACATCGGTATATATAAACAGTGTAAATGCTTGAGGAAATATAGATTAGCTTGATGACTATAACGGCCGGTAATCGAGCACCACCAGACGAATTTTGGCTTGACGACCTACAGTTATATGGCAGTTAACGCAGGGGGACAACTCCTTGCAGGTAAACTGCAGCTGAATGTGTATTTCCCATTTCACAATGCCAGACCTCCTCAGTGTGGAAAAAGAATTAGGATAAAAATCGTTGCCAGTGATATGCACTCCCTGTTTTCGCTGAAAATCCATACATAGTTCATATAGGTTCACTATGGACACTTTGTATTAGGTGGATAGTAGATATCTGTATGTGCTGGGTATGTCCATACAGAGTCCCTATAGGTTTACTACGGACACTTTGTATTAGGTGGATAATAGATATCTGTATGTGCCGGGTATGTCCATTCAGAGTTCCTATAGGTTTACTTTGGACACTTTGTGTTAGGTGGATAATAGGTATCTGTATATGCCAGGTATGTCCATACAGAGTTCCTATAGGTTCACTACGGACACTTTGTATTAGGTGGATAATAGGTGTCTGTATGTGCCGGGTATGTCCATACAGAGTCCCTATAGGTTTACTACAGATACTTTATATCAGGTGGATAATAGATATCTGTATGTGCCGGGTATGCCCATACAGGGTTAATGTAGGTTCACTATGACCACTTTGTATTAAGTATATAATAGTAAAGAATAAACCAACAAGTTCTGTTCAAAGTCGTTCTCCACGAGTGCAGAGTGATATGAACGAGGCGATAGCTGAGTGAATGTTATGTAGCATTTAAACGAGTTGTAGAACAACAATTTTGACCAAAACGAGTTGCTTTCTATATTTATCTTACCCCTTTACACACTAAAAGAATGGATGACACACAGGATATAGACCATAGAGAACGGACTGCAATACTTGTAGGGGCATGGAGAACGAGTTCCCAATGTTAAGTCTATGTGACAAAAATACCAGGGGTGAGATAAATATATGTATGTGTATGTTCATTATGGACACTTTTATTAGCTAGGTGGATAATATGACATTTCCGCATGTGCCTGGTATGTCTATACAGAATTCACTATGGACACTCTGTATTACGTGGATAATAAATATCCATTTATACACACATATAGTGCCGAGCTTTATATTTACACCACGTCGATAATATTACACCAGTCTCCCCAGAATCCATTGCTCTGTTCGCGCATGCGCACTGAACCACGTGACGAGTCTGCACCGTGTGACCCCGTGATGCACCTCGCCACATCTGTGCGAGTGTAGTTCAGGTGAAAGACTCCCCCCTCCTCCCCCCTCCCAGCCCCTCACACCGCCCTTTGTGAACACTCCACTCTCAGCTGCAGACACTGGATCTTCACCCAATGTGTCCTGGATTCAAATAGAGAGCAGGGCCCAGCTACCTGCACCACTAAGCCCGGCCCCGCTTTGAAGTCGTGTTGTCTTCGCCTGGTAACTTTAATGTAGAGGGATTAAGTCGCCGCGAGATTCGTGTCAGGGAAGAGCAGAAGATATATTACTGAGATGACGGCATTTATCATTGAGCAGACGACATTTCACGGAAAAGATGACATTTCACCGAACAGACAACATTTTGAAGCTTTGAAGTTGTGTTGTCTTCGCTTGGTAACTTTAATGTAGAGGGATTAAGTCGCCGCGAGATTCGTGTCAGGGAAGAGCAGAAGATATATTACTGAAATGACGGCATTTATCACTGAGCAGACGACATTTCACGGAAAAGATGGCATTTTACGGAAAAGATGGCATTTTACGGAAATTATGACATTTCACGAAAAAAATGACATTTCACAGAAAAGATGGCATTTCATGGAAAAGATGATATTTCACAGAAAAGAAGATGATATTTCACGGAAAGGATGACATTTCATGGAAAAGATGGCATTTCACGAAAAAGATGACATTTCAAGGAAAAGATGGCATTTCATGGAAAAGATGATATTTCACTGAAAAGACGACATTTCCGAAAAAGATGACAATTCACTGAGCAGACGACATTTCATCGAAAAGATGACATTTCACTGAGACTGATAACGTTACATTTAGAAGATGGCATTTCATCGAAAAGATGACATTTCACTGAGAAGACATTTAACCAAAAGACAACATTTCACCGAAAAGACGATATTTCACCGAAAGATGACATTTCACCGAAAGATGACATTTCACCGAAAGATGTCATTTCACCGAAAGATGACATTTCACCGAAGGATGACATTTCACTGAGACTGACAACAATTTACTGTGAAGACAACATTTCACTGAGCAGACAACATTTCACCGAAAAGACTACATCTCACCGAAAAGACTACATCTCACCAAAGAGACTACATTTCACCGAAAAGACAGCATTTCACCAAAAAGACAGCATGTCCTCGAGCAGAATATAAACGCCACTCAAATTTATTCTTTGCCTTCGGCTACAGATATAACTCAGCTCTGCTTCGTGATATCATTCCGTGAAGACAACTCACATGTTTCTTGATAGTACCTGTATGAGTACATCTCAAGTAAGGCCATGCAACCTGAAGTATCCTGAACTATACTGGAACTTTTTGCCTTTCGTACATCAGTAGACATCGTTGAAGTGCGCATGAGACACCTGAGTAGTTCTCTCTCTCAGCTTTCACACAACACATTGTGCGGCTTTCACATAAAACATGAAGCAAATCCCTTTAATAAGTCCCTCTTTGATGATGCCTTGTGAAGATGATCGCAGTTTATCGAATTCACTAAGACGCCCACACGTTACTGTCCGATGTAATGCAGTTAGCGGAGGAGGGCGAGGAGTAGTATACGAAAACTGACTTAGTGTCTCATACATAAAAAAGTATGGGGTTAAATTATATATCAGATATATCCTCCTGCCTTAAACATTAGGATATATCACCAGAAGTATACAAAAACTGGCTTAATGTCTCGTACGTCAAGAATATGCGGTTAAATTATAGATCAGATATATTCCCCTGCCTTCAATATAATGATATGTTGCCAGTAGTATAACAGAGTAGTATACGGAAACTGACTTAGTACCTCGTATGTCAGAAATGTGCAGTTAAATTATAGATCAGATATATCCCCCTGCCTTCAATATAATGATATATTGCCAGTAGTATGACGGAGTAGTATATACGAAAACTGGCATAGTATCTCAGTACATCAGAAATGTTAGGTTCAATTATAGATGAGCTAAATCCCTCTGCCTTAAACACCAGGATATATCATCTGAATTATACGAAAACTGGCTTAGTGTCTCACTACATCAAAAATGTGCTGTCAGATTATAGATCAGATATATCCCTCTGCCTTAAGTATCAGGATATATCGCCAGTAAGATACGAAAACTGGCTTACTGTCTCAGTATATGAGAAAATGTGTGGTTAATTGTAGATCAGATATATCCCTCTGCCTTAAACATTAGGATATATCACCGGAAGTATACAAAAACCGGCTTAATGTCTTGTACATCTAGAATATGCGGTTAATTATATATCAGATATATTCCTCTGCCTTAAACATTAGGATATATCATCAGTATACAAAAATTGGATTTCTATCTATGTACGTCAAACATTTGCGGTTAAATTATAGACCAGATATATCCCTCTGATATATCCCTCTGATATATCCCTCTGATATATCCCTCTGAAATATCCCTCTGATATATCCCTCTGATATATCCCTCCGTTTTCATATCGTATATCCCTCTGCCTTAAACATTAGGATACTTCACCATGCAGAAGTATACGAAAACTGGATTACTATCTATGTATTTCAAAAATATGCAGTTCAATTATAGATCAAATTTATCCCTCTGCCTTAAAGATCAGGACAAAAACTGGCTTACTGTCTGTGTGCATTGAAAATATGCAGTAAAATTATAGACCAGATATATCCCTTTGCCTTAAACATCAAGATATATCACCAGGAGTATAGGAAAATACAATTATACATTAAAACAATTACTTCCTTATGGACAATAAACGCTTTTCATGAAACCTCCGGTAGAGGGAGACACTAAAAGACATCATGATTACTGCAGTAAGTCACCCATATAGAAGTTAATTAAGGTTGATAAAACAATATCTAATGAAATTGTTATCATCTATTTGTTTGCTGCCCGTCGGTAAGTCCCACACCACAAAACATACACCCCATCTACAGTTATTATGCCTTCTTTTCCATCGTCGGCCTCTTGAAGTGGACACGTTTTTTACATCAGGCCTGTTCCCACTGGCCGAGTTTTGGATTCTGATCAATTTGTTGGCCACCACCGACGAATTCTAGAATAGAAATGTAAGATTAAAAAAGTCGGTCACTAATCTGTATTCCGATTTGATTTTGCAATTCCTCCCAACAAAATTATTGCCGATGATTTAAATACAGTTTGATTTTGCTGTGAATTATTAGTTAAGAAATGGAATAAAAAATCTGTGGGCAGATGGAAACAGACCATCAATAAATAAAATCGTTTATCTTTGGCTCAGATGTTTTTTACGCCCGGAACACCGTCTCCTTATTTGCATATAGGAACGATCGATTCGTAAAGATCGCTGCTCGTTCCGTTGGTAGGTGAGAATAGTTAAAAACCGGGTTTCCATGGCCCGACTATTTGGCACCGATCTACAGTTGGCAACCACCGATAACAGATTTCTCACAGAAAATCTCCAATACCTTGAATATACAGTCCAAACAGTGTATATAATGCACCGTCACCGATAAATTGATACTGACATATAGTCGCCCGCTCCACCATCCTCTTATTTGCATATAAACCGGCGTTTACATTGGACGATTCTTGCCGGCGATTCTGCAATATGTACCTGCGTACCTGCGGACGGACGTGAAATGATAGAAATCCTATACTGTAAACGCAAAGTGTGTGGTGAATGCAGATCGTCTGATTATGTCAAATTACTCAATTTGGCACCACATGACGACTATTGGATACGCTCTGATGCCCGCGACTATTTCCAGCCAGCTTGAATCAGTCATCTAGTCAGGCGGTGATTCTGTGAAAACTTAGTCTTCAGTGTAAACACTCACATACATTCTGAGGTTGATGACTTTTGCAGTGGACATTGCCACCACATGACGGCTACTGGCTTGACGATCTTAATGCGCCACATATGTAGTCGTCTAATGTAAATGCTGGGTTTGAATGATCATTTCGCAGTAATCGCCGATTGTTTTGTCGGCTGGTGGAAATAGGCCTCTAGTCTGTATACTGAGGGTCTCTTGAAGTGGACGAGGTTTTTACGTACGTATATCTCGCAGTAAATGGACATGTGGCTGCGTACACTCGCCGGAGGGAGTGCTTATTCTGCAGTTCCTCTATGGCCGCTCATCGAGCCTAAGTGACAAAAATCTAATTATCTCCGGCTGCAAAAAGAAAGCCTCTCCAGAGCTGGCCGTTTAAGATCTGCAGATGCGGGGAAGATATGAGCTTGAGGAGGGCTCGGAGGAGGCATTATAAACTTTACTATTTACTATATACCTATGCCGTATATACTGTAAATACGCTCCGTTTACTATATACCCATGTCGTATATATACTGTAAATACGCACCGTTTACTATATATCCATGCCGTATATACTGTAAATACGCAGCGTTTACTATATACCCATGCCATATATACTGTAAATACGCACTGTTTACTATATCCATGCCATATATACTTTAAATACACACCGTTTACTATACTCATCCAGTATATACTGTAAATACACACCGTTTACTATACCCATACCATATATACTGTAAATATGCATCGTTTACTATATACCCATACCATATATACTGTAAATACGCACCATTTACTATACCCATGCCGTATATACTGTAAATATGCACCGTTTACTATACTCATCCCGTACATACTGTAAATATGCACTGTTTACTATATACCCATACCATATATACTGTAAATACGCACCGTTTACTATGTACCCATGCCTTATATACTGTAAATATGCACCATTTACTATACCCATGCCGTATTTACTGTAAATATGCACCGTTTACTATATACCCATGCCATATTTACTGTAAATATGCACCGTTTACTATATACCCATGTCGTATAAACTGTAAATACGCACCGTTTACTATATACCCATACCGTATATACTGTAAATACGCACCGTTTACTATACCCATGCCGTATATACTGTAAATACGCACCATTTACTATACCCATGCCGTATTTACTGTAAATACGCACCGTTTACTATATACCCATACCATATATAGACTGTAAATACGCACCGTTTACTATAAACCCATACCGTATATAGACTGTAAATACGCACCGTTTACTATATACCCATACCGTATATACTGTAAATACGCACCATTTACTATACCCATGCCGTATATACTGTAAATACGCACCGTTTACTATACTCTTCCCGTATATATACTGTAAATACGCACCGTTTACTATACTTATCCCGTATAAACTGTAAATACGCACCGTTTACTATATACCCACACCGTATATATACTGTAAATACGCACCGTTTACTATATACCCATACCGTATAAACTGTAAATACGCACCGTTTACTATATACCCATACCGTAAATACTGTAAATACGCACCGTTTACTATATACCCATACCGTATAAACTGTAAATACGCACCGTTTACTATATACCCATACCGTATATACTGTAAGTACGCACCGTTTACTATATACCCATACCGTATATATACTGTAAATACGCACCGTTTACTATACCCGTATGTATGGACGCCCGCCTTTAGTCTCCTGTTTTCACTCCTGTCATGGCATGCAGTTCTTCGACAGTGTGCACCCAGGACCCATCTCAGAGGAAGTAATTTGTAAATCCTGAGAAATGATGCCTCGCCATTCTGTATCCTTGTAAAAAGACCTGGAGACACTTCGGGTATCCTTTCGGGAGTGCCTCCAGGCATCACCAGGACTCATCAGATTATGAAGCCGACTCGGGTGTATAGTAGGCAGAAGGGACTGACTGTATCTACACTCCCAGCACAAAGCCCCGCCCTCAAGGAACCAGCCTCTCCAGACATGGCCGTTTAAGATTCACGGTGAAGACACCAGCCAGATAAGTGCTTGGAGAGCCAGTATCAGTGCCAGTGTTGTAGGCAGAAAGGATTGTCTCTGGCTGGGTTTACACCAGGCGACTATTGTGGAGTTTCCACCTGCCGACTAAAACTCAACCGATCATATGCAACCTGGGGGCCGTTTTTTTTTTTATTGACTACGGTTCTCACAAAAGTGAGATCTTCCACCGTGACAGGAATACATGCCTTCACATAACATCACAAGTACACGTTATATCAGAAAACAATGATATACAAGGAATAATATCAAGAAAAGAGATGGGATGAGCATGAGGGTGAAAGAGAAAATCTTTACAACTACAATGTTCAACCGTCTCATTCAACCAAATTATCGCCAATCATATACTGAGTATATGCCTTTTACGACTTTTTTAAACTTCTGAGTATTAGCCAAACTCTGAGTTGTATACGATAATTTATCACAAAGCATGGTACCTCAGTATACAGGAGATCTGAAATAAGTACTACTATTATCCTGTTTTTAATAAATCTTACATTATGTTGACTTCTTGTATTTCTTGGTCTAGTATGAATATCATTTAAGATCTTCGATTGTTTAAACATGGTATTATTATTTGGGGACAGTGAAAAGGATATAGACAATGGTAGGAGAGTTTGTAGGACGATAATGGTCAGGACTGGAGAGTGATCACGTTAAATTGTCCATATATTATTCTCTTTCTCCTGACCTGAATCCATCAGAAGGACAGTTCATGATGGAAGCCTTCCTGTGATTGGTTGTTCCAACCCGGCGTTTACATTAGATGATTAAATATGTGGCGACTGTAGATCGTCTGCCAATAGTCGTCGGGCGGTGGCAAGGTGCACCGCAAAAGTCCTTGACCTCGGAATGTACTCGAGTGTTTACACTGATGACTCTGAGTTTTCACAAAATCGCCGCCTATCTAGACGACTTATTCAATCCAGCTTGAAATAGTCGTGGGTGTCAGAGCGTGTCCAATAGTCGTGAAGTGGTGCCGAATTGTGTAATGTGATATAATCAGACGATCTGCAGTCGCCACGCTCTTGTCGTTTACATTGGACGATTTTTATCATTTTACTGCTGAAAGTCGTCAGAAAGTGCAAAATGCCAGAATCGCCGGCCAGAATCGTCTGGTGTAAACGCCGGGTTAGGGTCTGTACCGGATAATAAGTTAAAACCAGTTGTAATCAGAGGGTCATGTTTTCAAAACCCGGTCAAGCCCAATTTTCCTTGGTCTTTTTCAATCTAAAGAAATTCTATTCTTATCATTAATGGGTAGATTATAATCTTGTAATTATGTGACACCTTCCAGATTTTAATAAAGAAAGGAATTAAATGCTAGCTTAAAACCAAAGGGCTTGTCATTGATGTGTAGGCACTTTTATTAATAAAATACAGCTATAAATGAAGAGCGTGTGCTGTGATGTACTTTGCGGAATTTCAAGATAACAGTGATTTATGTGTGGTAATGATACCAATAATCTTCCTTCATTTCAGCCAGAAATACATGACATGTTATGTGTTGAAATTAAATTCTGTCCTTCATATTCCATCAGAGGATAGTTCTTATCAGCAATCTGATATTAGACTATTCATCACCATTTTCTAAATCCCACTGAGAAATTTCATCTAAACCTTTTTGGCAATACCGTTCATTGCAACTACTGTCACTAGGTGGGGCTAGTCATAGCTGTGGGTGTCACGTGATCGTCACCAGAGGACGCTGCAACTGCCTTGTTAGAGTGCTCGTACGCCATATATATTGTTGCCTAAAGGTTAGCGTGATCACATAGACTTTTAACTTGCTGCAAGAAAAGAAACACCTTTTCCTTCACCATCTGGGTGTTATTCACTGTGGTACACCCAGCTCATAAGATCTCACACTCTCTAAGTCGTAATCTGTACAAGGTTCTCAATGCGCTCTATGGGAGAAGAATTCTTAACGAAATCCACTGACCTGCCTCCCGTGCTAAACACGTACATCAATGCAACCAAAGATTCCTATAATCTCAAAGATGCCACCTAGCGGGAATACTGTGTGCCAATGGATTCTCAAGGCTCTAAGCCTAGTTCCTTAAGAATTATTCTCCATAGAGCATAGTGAGAACCTTGTAAAAAATTCGACTTAGAGAGTGTGAGATCTTATGAGAGGGGTCCACCGACAGGGGGTGGGAGGTCAACAGTTTTTGATTTTGCATATGACCCTTCTTTGTACTATTGCATACAAGCCCGGGAGTGGTGGTGAGGGTGGGGGCAAACAACTTTGAAGGCATATCCTACAATTTATGGTGGCGCCACCTGGTAATTTTTAGATATTCTAGTGTGAGAACTTATGAGAGGGGTGCAATTGCCAGCTATATTCAACTAAAAATCAAATGACCCTTTCACCTATGACACTGAAAATGCAGTGTTGTAAAAGATAGACATACAACATGAAAATATCGATACTACACGTCACGATCCGATATTACTGGAGCAACCCTTTTCCCACATTTCTTGAAGCAACAGCCCCCAGAGCGTATTCCATGCCCGAAAAGAAAAACAAGACCGAACCCTGCGAATCAAACGCCCTACCGTCATGTCCATTCCCGACCGGAAGTCATTACCACGTGACCTTTGCCTTAATAGTCACGTGACTCGAGTTTGTCAGGCACCCCTCCCTGGAGCCTCGGTCTGATATATCATTCCCCTCCAATCGGAGAAAGGAGATTCAGTTCCTCAACACCAGCTGGACTCTGTCTCAGACCCTCACTGGCTTCTGCCGACATATTTAAGCCGGATGCCCATCTACCGATTTAGGGTTGAACGATTAGTTCTCAAATCGTATAGGAGTCGGTCACCTTGTCGCAGGCAAATGACGTAACCCTTCGCTCGACCCACACACTGATAAAATCGGTGTATGGTCCACTAATCGCTGGGGAAGGGCAAAAACCAAAGAATCTGAGTGTTCAATAATCGGTGGGAAGCCTTGCCTAGCTGTCCTACATCTACCGACTCCATTTGGATGGCTTGGCTGCAACAAATTACCCTCCGTTTGTCGCCGACAAACGTACATAAATGTTCCGAACTCGGTAGGATGGGCATTGGGCTTTAGTGGTATCTGGACACTACGCTACTTAGCAAGCACGCCACGGTTCTCATGGGTTTCCACCTGCCGACTGAAATCGGCACTAATTTTCATGCTGTACAAAAGTCTGCAGAAATACGATGCACGCTGACCAACTTTTGGTACTAAAATCAAGTGAATATGGGGTTCAAAAATCTGTGAGCAGGTTTAGATTTCTGTCCTAGCGTGTAATAATCGGTCAGTTGTGCCTTCCCATAGAAGTTAGCAGAGTGACATGCCTCTTTAGCATTTTCTGTATGCTGATATATTAAAATTATATTACCCAGAGTGACTTGCAAAAATCAATAGAATTTAGAAATCACACAACTACCAGCATTTGTCTTTGGTGGTTCACATTTAAAGGGGGGCGTCCACCAACCACGACAAGGCTACGACAATGGCTTCCCGACAAGGTCCACGATTGGCCTACAATTGGAGGCCTTGTCGTGGTTGGTGGACCCCAGTTCCTGACAAGAGTCTATGACAAGGCTATGACAAGGCCATGATTGGAAGCTTGTCGGGAGCCTTCCGACAAGGCTACAACAACATCCAACATGTTTGATTTTTCCCATGACTGGACTGTGTTGTAGAGTGTCATCGTGTGTCGGATGCATGTCACAGAGGTCTATGATAGGAAATTTTGGTGGAGCCTGCACTTCCCGACTCACCCCGACAACTCTGTCATAAAGCCCCCCTTCTTACGACAAGGCTGCGACAAGCGCCGATGGGAACCTTCTTGTCGGCGCTTGTTGTAGCCTTGTAAACTCATATAATTGGTGCCATTTTCGTCTGCCAGTCGAAGCACACCTATACTCTACTAACACTGACGCTGACTACTGTGGGAATTTTCAGATCTGTGGCATGGTTGGGCAGTGGAAGCATACCTATACTCCGCCTACACTGACACCGACTACTGCGGGAATTATCGGATTTGTGGCATGGTCGGCCAGTGGAAGCATAACTATCCTCCGAACACGCCCACACTGAATACTGCGGGAATTATCAGATTCTTGGTATGGTCAGCCAGTGGTAGCTCACCAATACTCCGCCCCCACACATACTGATTACTGCGGGAATTATCGGATGTGTGACATGGTCGACAAGTGGTAGCTCACCAATACTCCGCCCCCACACATACTGATTACTGCGGGAATTATCGGATGTGTGACATGGTCGACAAGTGGTAGCTCACCAATACTCCGCCCCTACCCATACTGATTACTGCGGGAATTATCGGATGTGTGACATGGTCGACAAGTGGTAGCTCACCAATACTCCGCCCCCACACATACTGATTACTGCGGGAATTATCGGATTTGTGACATGGTCGACAAGTGGTAGCTCACCTATACTCCGCCTACACTGACACTGAATACTGCGGGAATTACCAGATTCATGGCATGGTCAACCAGGTGTAGCTCAACTATACTCCGCCCCCACACATACTGATTACTGCAGGAATTATCAGATTTGTGACATGGTCGGCCACAGTGGTAGCTCACCTATACTCTCCCACACCCACACTGAATACTGCGGGAATTATCAGATTTCTGGCATGGTATGCCGGTGGAACCACACCGATACTCCACCTACAACCACCCTAAACACTGCAGGAATTATAAGATTCGTGGCATGGTCGACCAGTGGTAGCTCACCAATACTCGCCCACACCCACACTGACTACTGTGGGAATTATCCTATTTGTGGCATGGTATGCCGGCGGAACCACACCTATACACCACCCACACCCACCCTAAATACTGCGGGAATTATCAGATTTCTGGCATGGTTTGCCAGTGGTAGCCCACCATACTCCTCCTACACCCACACTGATTACTGCGGG
Source organism: Alentia gelatinosa (assembly GCA_950022655.1). Taxonomy (NCBI): domain Eukaryota; kingdom Metazoa; phylum Annelida; class Polychaeta; order Phyllodocida; family Polynoidae; genus Alentia; species Alentia gelatinosa. Next base: position 4,021,034 of record OX465582.1, read on the forward strand.
AATTATCGGATTTGTGGCATGGTCGGCCACAGTGGTAGCTCACCGATACTGACTACTGTGGGAATTATCAGATTTCTGGCATGGTATGCCAGTGGTAGCTCACCATACTCCTCCTACACCCACACTGATTACTGTGGGAATTATTGGATTTGTGGCATGGTATACCTGTGTAACCACACCTATACTCCGGTCGCACTGACACTAAATACTGCGGGAATTATCAGATTTGTAGCATGGTATGCCCGTGTAACCACACCTATACTCCGGTCGCACTGACACTAAATACTGCGGGAATTATCGGATTTGTGGCGTGGTTTCTGACACGCATGCGCAGGCCGCTGTTGGCGTTCAATGTGAATTTACATCGCGGATTGATTTTTGTTATGCCTTCCAGTGAAATCTAGTCCACAGCTGTGCTGCTCTCTACTTCTAGTCCCCGAAGGTATTCTCTGCACCCGCAATTCAATTTCCATCACCTCAAAAATATCTACTGTGAACAACGGGGTACCGGGTAAATGTGCATCTGGACTTTATTGGATGCTGATTGGATGAAGTCATACAGTCCCCGAGCGTTCTTCTGACCCAGATACGAGAGAAAGCTGTGGTTGTGTATGTTACGAGGTGAGGAGTGTATTTTTCATCTAATATATATATTTTTTTTTTTACAGAAATAATTTCTGGAGAATTACATCGAGGTATCCTTGGTTTGACCTTGAAGACTTACCATGTAAATGCAGGAGCATATATATGTAGATAATATGCTCAGAAAAGCCCCTCGTCTACATTTGATATATTCTACTTTGAGGTGGCGAGTGAACAGTTTAGGATTTTCTCAGAAGCAGAAAATCTTAAACTATTAACTCGCCATGATGCCAACTTACAAGCTAAACAGAGGCTTTTTCCAGTATGGACCTACTAAGGGTCGACTACTGTTCATAGTCACTGAAGAACTTAGCACCCAAATTAGTTGGAACAAATATCTACTCGGAATTCAAACCTCAGAAAGTTACTTTAATGAATTGAACCGCTCTGCCCACTACATACATGTAGGTGGGATAGTCCTCTGTATAAACAACTGTTGAAATGTGCTGTAAGTATGTATGCATGTAAAGGAGATATGTACCGCTGTGCTATGTAAACCTATCTATAAGTAGGCATTAACGCGGATGAGAGTTTTTGAGCCGGAGCCGCTGGTAGATAGGGAAACTTATATTCCCTAAGCGTTTTTCACTCCAGGATAAATAAAAACCTTTAAAAAAAGAAGATTATAGACAGCTGTAGGAGGATGTATGTCCATTTCCAGTGGGATGCTTCTTTTTAATCTTTCAGAAAGTTTATTTAAGAGACAAGAGGGTATATATAAATATTGGGTGGGTGGGTTAGGAATTTTCTTGTGTGAAAAACAAGAAAAATGAATATGCCTGCCCTTAGAATATTTTCTGCCCCTAGGAATACACGCACTCTTAAAATGATTTGATCAGATAGAGGAAGTCAATCGGCAAGTAGCAGGTATAGGCAGATCAGCGATCTCCATCAGGATATGTCTGAGCAGTCATTTTACTACAGATTCTGTGATGTACTAGAACAGTAAGCCAGTTTCCGTATATTATCTCACCCTGGTATTTTTTCTCCATAGGCTTAACATTAGGAACTCATACTCCACTGCAGTGATGATAGTGTACTCAATACTCAATGGCTAATTGAGTGATTTATTTTATCAATCATTAGTGTTCCTGATCCTGTATACAAGGTGAGTTAAAATCAGAAACCCACTTGATGAAAAACGAGCTATATACTCCTCAGTGAAGCAAAATGAGGAAAGCAAATGGCTTCAATACTTTATTGAAGTGGGATATTCTGTGACTACAAAGGATTAACTACCCGAAAGGCTGGTTGTATAGAGATTATATTCCAATCAGCTCCTGTGTAGACGTGAAATAAGCCTTTGAGAGAGGAACCCTGAAAATGGGCTAAAACTGCTTGGGTAAAGTGGGAAATATGATCAAAGGAACTGACTGAATTTGACTGTGTTTGTTCTGCATATAATCGCTATGGTTGCAATCATTGTGTACATGCACTCTCACAGTTTAAAGTGACATACTGTAAAATACAAGGATGTCACAAAATATTTTTTATATTGAATAGAATTTGCTCCCTCAAAGACACTGAGACCTTATGGTTTATGTATATTTTTTTTGAGATTAATATATAGACTAGTGTAAGGGTTTTCTTAGACCAGAGGTAGCGGCTTAGGCTTTGTATATAACCTGACTGTAGGCACATGTAACAGTACTTTCAACCGAAATAAAGGTGTTTCAAATAAAGCCATCAATGACGGGCGGCTAGGGATCTGTGTGGGCGTTCAACCCCCTTTTTATTACCGTGTATCAAGTTCAAATAATATCATTTTGTCTTTTTATACAAGAAAAAAATTTTACATACTGAAAATTTAACAAGTGGATTTCTAAAGAAAAGATGAAAATTATACTATGTTATTGTTATTATGCCCGAGCTAATGGTTATTCTAACCAGGCATTTACACTAGATGATTTTGGCCGGCGATTCTGGTATTTTGCATCTCCTGACGACTTTCAGCAGTAAAATGACAGAAATCATCTAATGTAAACGCCAAGTGTAAGGCGACTGCAGGTCGTCTGAATATGTCAGATTATGCAATAAAGCACCACCTGACGACTATCTGACATGCTCTGGCGCCCACAACTATTCCTAGCCAGCTTGAATTTATTTTCAAGAGAGATGGCGATTCTGCGATACAGTCGTCAGTGTAAAGCGTATATTCTATCCCGGCGTTTACACTAGACGATTATAGGCGGCGATTCTTGAAGCTGACGACTTTTAGCCATAAAAGTCTAGAAATCGTCTAATGTAAACGCCAAGCGCATGGCGACTGCAGATCATCTGGTTACGTCTGATTACGCAATTTAGCACCACCTGGCGACTACTGGTCACGCTCTGACGCCGGCGACTATTTCAAGCTGTTTTGATTTAGTCGTCTAGATAGGCGGCGACTCTGAAAACTCAAGAGTCGTCAGTGTAAACGCTCAGTTATATGCTGAGGTCAACGACTTTTGTGGTGGACCACCAATGTCCGCCATCTGGCGACTATTGCGTGACGATCTACAGTCGCCATGTATTTAGTCTTCTTAGGTAAACGCCAGGCAAGATTATCCTCTTACATAGTCTATCCTCTTCAGGGCATTTTTCCCAAATAAGGACAAAAATAACTGATAGAGAAACAGTTGGCAATCCTCAGTTTACACGGATTTGCAAAAATGAGCTGGGATTCGTGTTCTCATTTCTCCCAGCAGATGGCGCGCGCGGCGGTGGACCACGTGACACAAGCACGTGCTGTGATTGGTCAATACAGTCTCGTCTTCACAGCGGGTGTTTCTAATTATGGCTGATAGGGGGCGCCTCTGTCAGCTGATCTCGGCACTAAGTTTCTGTCGGGTCTCCTTCAAGATCCATTCCCGAGAGTCGCCATCTTTTATATTGTGTGATATTAGCAGGTTAGATGCCATTTTAGGAAATGTCTCCCTTTAAGGCCTGGCATCCACCAACTACGATAGAAATTTAGACCTATCGATATGGCACCGACACAAAGAGCAAATATCGGATACATATCGGGAAGGTGCAAAATCGTAGACATATCTCTAGACATGCCAATCCACCATGCATTGTATGGGTTTTTTTATCGGTGTCTAATCGCCGAAATGTGGTCAACTGCCCTGATATTAGGTGACCTTCCGACGCGATTTTGATTTTTTTATCAGGAGGCGCATTGTAGACCATATCAGAGCCATATCGTAGTAGGTGGACCCCGGGCTTAACTGGGAACTGTTATTTTGAATTGTTATTCATATTGTAACTTCATAATATCATGTTACATAGCACTACTTATATTGTAATTTGTCTAAGCATATCACTCAAAAAACTTGTTATCATACCAATCATATCACAATATGTTAACCCAAAGATTCCTATAAACTAAATGATGCCACCTAGCGGGAATACTGTGTACTACGTTCATTAGATTTTTAATTGAATATAGATGGCAACATTCTTATGATGCGATCCACAAAGAATATGGAGCAACGGTTTTGACCTCAGCTTACTATTCTGCAATCCACAAAATGTGGAGCAACATCTCCATTGTGGTCACTAATCGCGGAATAGCGATCCGGGGTTGAAAGTGCAGCTCCAGACAATTTGCGGACCGCATCATCATTATGTTACCATCTTTATCCAATTAAAAATCGAATGAACCTTTCATTTATGACACTGAAAAAGAAAGATTTTAAAAGGTAGCGATACAAAATGAAAAAAAACCAATCCAATATTACTGGAGCAACACTTCTCTTACATTTCTAAGTAAAACGACCCCCTGGTTGGTTCCTGTTCTGGCCTCTGCGGAATATAACAGTCACTCGTGTATTTCAACCGCTCCCAGTCTTCATTTTTACACGAGCGCTAATGAGTGTATCACGACGTCAACCTCGAGTGGTTCACAGAGCCGCCTGTCCACCAAATCATCGTTTGTTGCATTTATTATCCATCTTTTCTTATAAATTAAACCCAGTAATTGCCATATCAAAGGGTGTAACAATAGGGACTATTTCTTTGCTTTATAACAAAGGGACTATTTTCCCCGTATACCATGGTTTTGAGGCCGTATACCACAGGTTTGAATCCGTATACCACAGTATCTGACAGGTTTTATACAATGGGTCATGGTTTACTGAGTCCCCATACATTTTCAATGAGGGCTTTGTATACGATGGATAATAAAACACGGGTCTTGGCTGTATTTCACACCAGGCGTATGCGAGAGGAAATACCCTATGCCCGACATGTATACGCTGGGCGTATATGTGTACGATAAAGAATAAAAAAGGTAATCCTCCTCCCCCACCTCCAGCTGCTGCTGTGAATTATCAGTGTGTTTTTTAGCACTTCAGTGGTCTAAGTGGGAAACCCCCGGCCTGTGGGCTGTGAGGGTGGCTGTGAGGGTGGCTGCAAGGGCAATGGAGGTGAGGGTTTCGCACTGAGACCACCCATACTTCTACCAACACGAACAGGCGCTGTCATCTTCAATGTCTATAGTCTCAACTTTTTAAGGGCTTATAAAGGCTTACATCCACGACCCCACAGGAGAGTGGTGTTTGAAAGTAAAATCTATTAAAAAACGTAAAAAATACCAAAGAATGCAGGGTTTATTAAATGCAATTAATGAAGAGATGATAACTAGGGTTTTAGAACAATTTTATATTAAAAATTGATAATATAACATCGGATTTTCCATATACCAAGGACTTAATGACTAATGGCAAATGAAATATGCTAACAGTGGTGTCCCAAAGTGGCAGAGATCAGAACTATTTGATAGTGGTGTAAATACAACAGAATCAGGCGTATACATATGACGTATACATGACTCCAACATGGACGCTTATATACGCCTAGAGGTGAGGTGCATACACACGGGAACGACCTTGTATACACAATAGCATACCTATGTAGCGGACCACTGGTCGCTGAAAGTGTGTGACCACTTTCCGTGAAGCAGCAGTCAACCAGTGGCTGAGACTATAGTTGCTACCCTGTGCTAATGCCTCTTCATGGGTGGGTTCGGATTGAATCCCTGAAAGGTAGGGAGATGCGGGATCTACAACCTAGCGCTTAACTACGGACACAAGACCAGACTCCGGACTATTTAGATACAAGCAGTTTATTGTACCTGCATTGGTGCTGCGGGGCATGAACTAGCGCGGGAAGAGATTCAGGTCTCTTCACCGTTTATAGGTCCCAAAGAAACCTTACCAACTTCTGAGGCTCCAGGTGTTCACTCAACTCGGAGGCACCGCGAGAAGACCCTGTCGACCCGCTGCAGACTCAGTCCTTATATACTGACTGAGTTACGTAATGCGGGCGACCCCGTAGCATTTGCATACACAGGTCCCCCTGCCTTACCGCACAGCAGGGATCGGCACTTGCGCCACCTAGCGTGAAGTGAAAACAACGCTGCTCGAATACCCTGACCTCTACACCTATATACACCGTGTGAATTCATATGTAAAGTGGTTAGTTTTGTGCAGTGACTGAGTGCCCATACATTCTCAATGGGGTCCTTGTATACGTTAATTAATAAAGACTGAAGTAGTCTGATCTATAAGATCTTACCCTGGTTGGTTCCTGTCCTTATTGGCCTCTGGCGACTATAACAGTGATCAATATGGACAGAGATATTTTCGTCACACCTCACCGAACCATTGATTGTGGGTAGAACAGGGTGCAGTTAATGATATCCGATAGCTCCACAGACCTAGGAGCAACATGAAAAACCATACAGCTTTAACTCCTGAATCATATATAGAGGCCTTTGATTATGAGTCTAGACTAGTACACCAGTCGACAGAACATCCACGGGGAACAATATATTGAACCGGCTAGAACCTACTGATTTTATTCCTACTAAAGCCACTCATACTAAAGCCACACATGAAGATCTATCTATACAGCTGTTCCCTCGTGAATCATATATAGAGGTCTCCAATTATGAGTCTAGACCAGTACAGGGACGGTATGGGAATTAAACCGGCAACAACCTGCTGATTTTATTCTCACTAAAGCCACCGACTTAGCAAGCAACATGAAAATCTATACAACTTTTACCTGCTGAATCAGTCACGGACGTCCTTGCCAGCAGTTTACAGATCACCCGCACAGAATGGTATGAGAATTAAACCTGCTAGACCCTGCTGAGTCTATTCCTACTAAAGTTACCGACGTAGCGAGCATCACTTTTACTAGGTAAACAAGAGTTAAAGTTGATTCTAGTTTGGCACGCCCCTGAGATACGGTGACACCGCTCCTTTCCCGATGTCACAGTGAAAATAATGCAAAGGTGAAAGGCTAGTTTTTCTGCAATTACCAATCTGGGACCTGCTTCACTAGTTTCGTGACATGTCTAGATGGCGTCTAGATGGTGTGTCCTGTTTCATAAGAACTAGATATCAGACTTCGTTTTGTCCTTCTCATACCATGTCTATGTGGTGTGGGAAGTAAAAGAACTATCACCTCGATAAATGTGTAGGGGTGAGATTTCTACCTACATTCATCTCATAGATTCAGTTAAACCCAAAGTAAGTCTCAGTGAACAAATTGGACGTCAAACTACCCTAACAAACAAAAAAACAAAATCTGCAGCAAACTCTAAGTCTATGTGACCACACTAACCTTTAAGCACCGTATCTAAGCGTGTGTTCCACGCTCAAAACACAACAAAGTCTGTATGTAAACTAAGCTGCTGCTGCATTTTAACTTGAAGGGTACATATGCCCACCTAAAACTAGGAGCAAATGTTATTTCCATTTATAATGGAAGAGCGCGGTATACCTAATCATTTCATCAAATAAAAGTAAGAGATATTATAGGAAATCTTTGATCAGAAAGCCATTTGTGGATCTAAGTTTCTTTTAAGTTATCATGTGATTTCTTTTTTACTTTATCAATACATCGGCCTATTTCTTTTGAAGTGTTTGTCATTTGTTGGTTAACGTTTTCAATTTTGACTTGTGCCTGGTCTAGCATACCACGGATCCCATTCAACTTGTCATGGTTGTGACTGAATTTTTCATTGAGGGTCTTGGTCAACTGCCCTAGTTCTCTGGCTAATAGGTCAGATATGCCACTCAGTTTGCTCTCTGATAGCCCCTTAGCGCTTGATGCACTCATGTTTGTTTGGCTTGAGGGTACTTCATTTGGAGTTTTGAAAGTTCTATTTAAAGGATCCAAGTCAGTAGTTGGGCCGGGACATGGTCAGAATGGGATACTTGACCCCTGACCATTTTACCAGGCCTTTATAGTTGGTGGATAGATAGTGAAGGTTAGATTCTTTGCAGTAAGCTGAAACCCTGTGTGAGCGTTCTAAACTCTAGATGACGTATATGAGCGCGTTTTCCCGCGCTCAATAAAGCTATGGAGCAGAATAAATTACTTCTGAGATATTCTATTGAATTATATCCCTATATTGATATTTTCTTACATCATTGTAGATGCTTCTGCCCTCAAGCGATCACTATTTAATTTCCACTGATATGATTATCATGCAGTCCCGAAGCGAATATGATAGTCCTAATTCAATATATATTTATATAGAACTGCATCCAGAATAGTATAATTAGACAATACTCCACGAGTTTTGATGGGCCGCAATTGAGGCGAAGCCAAGTGACAATCATGTGCATTTTACGGTTAGAGTGCGGTTCTGGATTTATCTCACCCCTTTCTATGACATTAAATATCATCACAATATCAGAATAATTAGAATATACTTAGCAAATTCATATGACGTCATCTCAAATTCACTACGTTACGGCGTAGTATTGTCACTTTAGGGGGGGTGATTGTGTTGAGTATTTTTTTCTAATGTTATTCCTATGGCTAAACTTGTACCAGGGGTGAGATAAATACACTTACATCTATATCACTGAAAGAATTTTATTATGGTATAGATTGGCAATGATGATACTTTTAACATATATATAATATAAAGTATTTATCAGATGGTGTTTCTACACGCATGTAATCGACCTTAGTCAAACACCCACTCCTTTTAATTAGGGCCACACTAACGATCAGGTTTAGACTATGGCTGCCTTGCTTTCCGTTTCATACTCACTGAGCCAACATCCATCAACACTGTTGCTTATATCTTGTCTCTCACTTGATGTGATAGTGATTAAAACGAGGAAATAAAGCCGGAAACAGTCAAACGCCCATGCGCAGTGACAGACGCGCCTGCGCAGTGACAGGTACGCTTGTGCAGTGGGTGACTTCCGGTTGACAGCTGGTTCGAGGCTATTTTTAGCTTTTGAGGTTATGATTGATGAGCAGACGACATTTCTGTTACAGTAACATTCTTTATCACCCACCCAATACAGAGTCTCCACACTAAGCCTATGGAGCCTCCAGATCGCTATTATTACCCACCCAATACAGAGTCTTTAGCTAAGCCTATGGAGCCTCCAGATCGCAATTATTACCCACCTAATATTGAGTCTCCATACTAAGCCTATGGAGCTTCCAGATCACAATTATTACCCACCTAATATTGAGTCTCCATACTAAGCCTATGAAGCCTCCAGATCGCTATTATTACCCACCCAATACAGAGTCTCCATACTAAGCCTATGGAGCCTCCAGATCGCAATTATTACCTACCTAATTTTGAGTCTACATACTAAGCCTATGGAGCCTCCAGATCGCTATTATTACCCACCCAATACGGAGTATCCATGCTAAGCCTATGGAGCCCCCAGATCCCTATTATTACCCACCCAACACAGTTCTCTATACTAAGCCTATGGAGCCTCCAGATCGCTAGAGAGTAGAATACAGGAAGCCTAGGAGAATACGGCTTTTTCGGCCACCTGACGGGCATTATAGGAACTATTTTATGTAAACAATGCACGGTGCTTGGGTCGAATTTCTAATTATTTACAACGTTTTTATCCTTATAGTTAGTCGGAAGGTGAGTAATAAATATAACATTACGATGATTTCAATGTGTGTGGCCGTTTTCTCCTTGTATTTGACGCTACGCAATAATATTACTACGCGTCAACTACGCGGAGAATACGGCCACTCAGATCGAAATCATGGTAATATTGTGAATGTATCCAGACCACTGAAGCCTTGCCAATCTCTAACATAGAATAGATCCATCTCGCCAGATGTCAGCAAGCAATTCAAAAGATCTATAAATAGGGCGAAGTCAAATGAAAGTCGTAGGAGGGTGGTGTTAGTCACTCTCCCAGCAGATCTCTCGCGGTGCCAGCGATTACTGATCTCTGCCTCAACCCACTGCTGGTTCTCTGGATATGCACTAAAGGCAACGGGAACCAGCCAACATTTTGGATTCAAAACAGGATTTGGATTTTGGATTCAAAACTGTCAAAAGTCAAGAAACTCAAACAACTCATGTAATATGAGTTGGGAAGTACTAGATTTGCTAAATGAGCTTCACAGACAATTCAGCTGTTTCTTTGTCAGCACCAAACCACTTTACAATGTGAATGGACAGTTGATTAGACTGCCCCTTTGATTGAGCATGTGTCATGTTGACAAAGAAAACCATGCAACACATGAGGTGCCTTCCACTGAAGACAGTAATCCCTAAGATTATATCTGATTTGACATAACAAATGGGTGTTTATCATATACCATTTAAATATGTGCATCTCTATTCACAAGTGAAACACAAAATACCCCTCAAAGCGTTCAGAATTTAGGATATATGAAAAACTGGCGGATGGGGCAGATTTTGACCCAAACAGGCTGGAACACAATCTCCTCGTCTGAATGAACACAATCTCCTCGTCCGAAATCTTTTTTTCCATGTAATTGACTGCGACATCACCCCTGACATAAAAGAGAATCTCATGAGATTTTGACTTTGAACAGGTTTAAAATCTATAGGGTCATATTGGTGAGACAAATGGACCTACTGCGACCATGTACCTGTCCTAGCCAATTGGAGGCCAGCAAGCATAATTACATGTTTGTAACACCCCTCACCTTAAAGAAACTTGAGTCTCAGGGTGAGGGCTCACTTTCACTATGTCTGAGATTATGTACCAGGTGTGTCCTCCCATGTGAATCAAATTCGCCATTTTTCCTTGAGACTGTAAAAGCACTTTGCCATGAGAATTTTGTTCCAACCAAGAATTGTCTGAGACTAGGGGAAAGATGTGAAGTACACCTGTCTCAGGTACATGAGTCTCTAGTGTGAATCCTACTTTACAAGCGGCCGCAGGAAGTAGAGCGCAGGATCTCTGCTAGGAGAGTGTGTGTTGGCGTGATGGATGTATGTAACTTCACATTCTCCACACATCTTGCAGATTGTCTCTAACCTCTACCAACCAGGGTGCGTTATTCACAGAAGGAAACTTGTTGTAACTATCGTCCAATCTCCTAAAACTGCTGTAGATCAATACGACGTTATCTCGGCCCCAGGACTCTCCTGATGTATCATATTGTAGGATACTATCAAGAAACGTCAGCAGTTTCATATGGTTATTTATATGGCGTGAGTCGAAGGATTTCATGAAGTGATTGTTTTGTTTGTTTGGTTTGATTTTAACGTCCAGTCAACCATTATAGGTCCTTTCCAGATTTTCTCAAGGTTCTTTTACACCACTAGGGTGGTGTTCAAATCTATGTGATGAATTCAGGTAGAAATCTCACCCCTATACATTTACCGAGGTGAGAGTTCTTCTACTTCCCACACCACATAGACATGGTATGAGAAGGATGGCCTTTGTTATAGCAGTACCACTGCGGGGGGTGGGACTCGAACCCATAAGTCTTACAACCTTGGGGTTACAAGTCCGGTGCTCTAACCACTGAGCTAACTCCCCACCCACCTCGTGAAGTGATATCTGTAGCAGAAGGCAATGAACGCCATGTTAACAATTATATGAAATTGAGTGACGTTTAGATTTTATCCTACCTGGTCATGTGCTTTAAACTTCATATGTCACCCATTGAATATAGATATTTTATGGCATAACAGTGGCATACAGTTACACCATGTAAAGTGTATGGGGATTTCTACGCGGGGTAGGATGATATAAGGTACAGAGTGATTGCTAGTTCATCCATAATCCACCTCGTGAAGATGGCGCCCCTGTAGTCTGTTATCAGTCTGTAAAGAACCGACCTTGTCTCAACTATTAAATATTTATATCTCCGTTTTCTATTAAAGTACATACACTGGAGACCATTGAATGATATCTTGTCATCTGTGAGGCTGGACGATCGACATATTGGGTGATGAATAATATGAGTGACGAAAGAATATGAATACGTCCCTCTGTACCACGTGACCACTCATTCTACTATTTAGTGAGTTGTAGAATGGCATTTTTAATGATTTCTAGGTATATATACACAATAATCGATGTTTTTGTGGACGGGCGGCCGTATACCACGAGAGGTTGACGCGTAGTAATACACGAGCGCTAGCGAGTGTATTAGGAGGTCAACCGCGAGTGGTATACGAAGCCGACCATCCACAAATCATTGTTTATTGTATTTATTATCCATGCGCCAAATAGGTTTTTTATACTTAGCGAGTTATGATATAAAGCGCTCAAAACCGACTATGCACATAATGGCAGCATTTATAGTGTAGTGGTTAAGTCGACAGCTTAGTGATCCCGGGGTCGTGGGTACGATCCCCGGTCTAGGCTGTCATGTTATTCTTTTTAAATAGAAAAGAAACCGCCAGTGTACAGAGATTCAGTAAAAATGTATAAACACATTTAACAAAATAAGATAAATTATATTAATTTTATGTGTAAACAATGTGTCAATGTTTACATTTTGACCCTTTCATTGTTTATATGACGAAGGGTAGTCAAGGCACTGAGTCTAGTCAAAGAACTATACGACGGGTCATACTTCTTTGGTCTAGTGTCCATAAGATATGTTATAATGTTTTTTATGAGTATTCCTTTTGTATTTCGGAGTAATTCCGTAATTCATGTTTGGATACTGTACTTCAATGTCCTACATGCCCTAGTTCACGATAACTGGCCACTAAATATTGCCGTAATCGAAGCGATTAGGGGGTGCTAGCGATGAACTATTTTCTTTCACCCTCCAAGCACAGTTGCAGTGTTGCAAATAGAAACAAGTGGATGAAACATCTGATTGAGGAGTGAGATTTCCGTATACCACAGGTTTGAGGGCCGTATACCACAGTTATGGTATCTGACATGTTTTATATAATGTGTCATGGTTTACTGAGTCCCCACACATTTTCAATAGGGTCTTTGTATACGATGGATAATAAAATAATAAAGAGACATAGTTAGTGTGACTGAACTCCATCTGTTCCTCGATATTTTGGTCAGAAATACTCACCTCGTTCTTCGAACTCAGTGAGTATTTCTGATAAAAACATCTCTGAACAGAATCCATTCAGTCACACTAACTATGTCTCTTTATGATAATGCTGATACACAATGAAACACATTGAGCGATGCAGTGGTATATCTGAGAGAAGTGGTGCAGTCCCTGTAAATCAGTGCGAATTATCAAACCTGTTTCAAAAACGATTCAATTGTTAACAAATGATGAAGTTTACTATACATGTATCACATACGACTAAAATTCTCTGTAGAAAACATAATTTATTTCAGATTAGATTTATTGTATGACAAACGAGTTTGACCTCTAGAAATGTCTTCCAGGACGACAAATGGATGGCAAAATGGACGACATTTTCAAAAAGAACGATTTGTTTTGTTTGTTTGGTTTGATTTTAACGTCCAGTCAACCATTACAGGTCCTTTCCAGACTTTCTCAAGGTTCTTTTACACCACTAGGGTGGTGTTCAAATCTATGTGCTGAATTCAGGTAGAAATCTCACCCCTGCACATAGACATGGTATGAGAAGGATGGCCTTTGTTATAGCAGTAAATCTACCACTGCTGAGGCCGGGACTCGAAACCACAAGTCTTACAACCTTGGGGTTATAAGTCTGGTGCTCTAACCACTGAGCTAACTTCCCACCCCTCTCATGAAGTGATATCTGTAGCAGAGGACAATGAACGCCATGTAAACAATTATATGAAATTGAGTGACGTTTAGATTTTATCCTACCTGGTCAGGTGTTTTAAACTTCATATGTCACCCATTGAATATGAATATTTTATGGCATAGCAGTGGCATACAGTTACACCATGTAAAGTGTATAGGGATTTCTACGAGGGGTAGGATGATATAAGGTACAGAGTGATTGCTAGTTCAGCCATCATCCACCTCGTGAAGATGGCGCCACTGTAGTCTGTTATCAGTCTGTAAAGAACCGACCTTGTCTCAACTATTAAATATTTATATCTCCGTTTTCTACACTGGAGACCATTGAATGATATCTTGTCATCTGTGAGGCTGGACGATCGACATATTGGGTGATGAATAATATGAGTGACGAAAGAATATGAATACGTCCCTCTGTACCACGTGACCACTCATTCTACTATTTAGTGAGTTGTAGAATGGCATTTTTAATGATTTCTAGGTATATATACGCAATAATCGATGTTTTTGTGGACGGGCGGCCGTATACCACGAGAGGTTGACGCGTAGTAATACACGAGCGCTAGCGAGTGTATTAGGAGGTCAACCGCGAGTGGTATATGAAGCCGACCATCCACAAATCATTGTTTATTGTATTTATTATCCATGCGCCAAATAGGTTTTTTATACTTAGCGAGTTATGATATAAAGCGCTCAAAACCGACTATGCACATAACGGCAGCATTTATAGTGTAGTGGTTAAGTCGACAGCTTAGTGATCCCGGGGTCGTGGGTACGATCCCCGGTCTAGGCTGTCATGTTATTCTTTTTAAATAGAAAAGAAACTGCCAGTGTACAGAGATTCAGTAAAAATGTATAAACACATTTAACAAAATAAGATAAATTATATTAATTTTATGTGTAAACAATGTGTCAATGTTTACATTTTGACCCTTTCATTGTTTATATGACGAAGGGTAGTCAAGGCACTGAGTCTAGTCAAAGAACTATACGACGGGTCATACTTCTTTGGTCTAGTGTCCATAAGATATGTTATAATGTTTTTTATGAGTATTCCTTTTGTATTTCGGAGTAATTCCATAATTCATGTTTGGATACTGTACTTCAATGTCCGTCATGCCCTAGTTCACGATAACTGGCCACTAAATATTGCCGTAATCGAAGCGATTAGGGGGCGCTAGCGATGAACTATTTTCTTTCACCCTCCAAGCACAGTTGCAGTGTTGCAAATAGAAACAAGTGGATGAAACATCTGATTGAGGAGTGAGATTTCCGTATACCACAGGTTTGAGGGCCGTATACCACAGTTATGGTATCTGACATGTTTTATATAATGTGTCATGGTTTACTGAGTCCCCACACATTTTCAATAGGGTCTTTGTATACGATGGATAATAAAATAATAAAGAGACATAGTTAGTGTGACTGAACTCCATCTGTTCCTCGATATTTTGGTCAGAAATACTCACCTCGTTCTTCGAACTCAGTGAGTATTTCTGATAAAAACATCTCTGAACAGAATCCATTCAGTCACACTAACTATGTCTCTTTATGATAATGCTGATACACAATGAAACACATTGAGCGATGCAGTGGTATATCTGAGAGAAGTGGTGCAGTCCCTGTAAATCAGTGCGAATTATCAAACCTGTTTCAAAAACGATTCAATTGTTAACAAATGATGAAGTTTACTATACATGTATCACATACGACTAAAATTCTCTGTAGAAAACATAATTTATTTCAGATTAGATTTATTGTATGACAAACGAGTTTGACCTCTAGAAATGTCTTCCAGGACGACAAATGGATGGCAAAATGGACGACATTTTCAAAAAGAACGATTTCTTATGCCACACCAGCAACGACATTTCAGTTTCTCGTATCATCCAAAGTTTGTTCATTGACGACATAATTTTTTAATGCAACCTTTTGTCACCAACGCTCCCCCCCCAAAAAACTTCGTTCGCTGACGACATATCTTGTTCATGCTACGTTTTGGCGTCAGCACCCCGTGTGTATAATGATGAAGGAGAATGTACTCACGTTCCTGTGTGTTACAGTTGGCGCTGTCACTCTGCATCCACCCAGAACAACACTCGTAGCACGTCTCATTGTGCACCACCACCTGGTACCTGTAACAAGAGAAGTATATAATGATAAGTATTATTACCTGTATCAAGAAAAGTATGCGGCAATCAATATATATATATAGAGAAGTATACAATAATACGTATCAATACCTGTATCAATACCTGTATCAAGAGAAGTATGCGGCAATCAATATCTATATGAAGAGAAGTATACAATAATACGTATCAATGCCTGTATCAAGAAAAGTATGCGGCAATCAATATCTATATGAAGAGAAGTATGCAATAATACGTATCAATACCTGATATCAATACCTGTATCAAGAGACGTATACAGTAATAAGTATTAATATCTGTATTAAATGAAGTATACAATAATAAGTATCAATACCTGTATCAAGAAAAGTATGCGTCAATCAATATCTATATGAAGAGGAGTATACAATAATACATATCAATACCTGTATCAAGAGAAGTATGCAATAATAAGTATTAATATCTGTATTGAATGAAATATACAATAATAAGTATTATTACCTGTATAAATGGAAGTATGCAATAATACGTATCAATACCTGTATCAAGAAAAGTATACAGTAATAAGTATTAATATCTGTATTAAATGAAATATACAATAATAGGTATTAATACCTGTATGAATAGAAGTATGCAATAATAAGTATTAATACTAATATGAATAGAAGTATACGGCAAGCATTACCAATACTTGCATTTAGAGAAGTATGCAATAATAAGTATTAATACCTGTATGAATAGAAGTATGCAATAATACGTATCAATACCTGTATCAAGAAAAGTATACAGTAATAAGTATTGATACTAATATGAATAGAAGTATACGGCAAGCATTACCAATACCTGTATGAAGAGAAGTATGCAATAAATAGACAATAATCGATGGTTTTGTGGACAGGCGGCCGTAATCCACGAATAGTTGACGCGTAGTAATACACGGGCGCTAGCGAGTGTATTACGACGTCAACCGCGAGTGGTTTACAGAGCTGCCTGTCCACAAAACCATCGTTTGTTGCATTTATTATCCATCTTTTCGAACAATTTAAACCCAGTAATTGCCATATTAACGGGTATAACACTAGGAACTATTTCTTTGCTCTATAGCAAAAGGGACTATTTTTCCCGTATACCATGGTTTTGAGGCCGTATACCACAGGTTTGAATCCGTATACCACAGTTATGGTATCTGACAGGTTTTATACAATGGGTAGTGGTTTACTGATTCCCCATACATTTTCAATGGGGGCTTTGTATACGATGGATAATAATAAGTATTAATACCTGTATTAAATGAAATATACAACAATCATTATCAATACTTATATGGAGAGAAGTATACAGCAATCATAACCAATACCTTTATGAATACAAGTATATAACAATCGTTGTCAATATCTATATATATGAAAATACAGCAATCGTTGTCAATACTTATGTTAAATGAAGTATACAGCTTAAGGGAGTTAGTCAGAGGGAAGAAAATAGCACAGTACCGTTTCGCCATATAACGTAAAATACTGTACGGCTGCTGGTCCGCACATGGAAATACGGACCACTTCCCATTCACATTTATTAAAATATTGGTTCTTAAGTCAAATGAAATTAATGATTTTTTTTTAATATTTGGGGTATACATATAGTAAATTTATAACGTCCAACCATGCTTGTGCAAGTCACAGAACTCGATGATAATTTACGGTTTGTGCGGAACTCGGCATAAACGCCTCGTTCCGTACCAAACGTAAATTAGCATCTCGTTCTGTGACTTGTACAGCATGGTCAGGACGTTCTATATGAGTATTGACTCCGAACCCTGTCAGATTGTGAGCCTGCCTGCACAACCACTGCCAGCCATCTCACTCAGCATGAACAACGAGGCAAAAGCGAGCTCAACCTTATTACCGTTTGTCTTCATTGAGAGATGGTAAAATGATCGCCAGATGTCTGCATCTAACGGTGCCTATCTCTCTCATAAAGCATCGGCGGAGAGAGCGCTCATTCCGGAGACGACAACGGGCTGGCAATGGTTGTAGGGATATTGTCGGTAACATTATCTGGCAATGGGCCATCCATAAAGTATCTACGCAAAATCTTAAAGGCATATCGGACAATTTGGCGTGAAATTTAAAACCCATGTCAATTTTCTGAAAATTTGATACAATGATCTCTAAGTATTGTAGAGCAAATATTCGACTTAAAAATCTGGGGTCACCATGCTAATCTTTTTATTTAGAGATCAATATTATGATCATTTTACATTAGAGTATATAGAGATTTTAAAAAGTTGTTTTCTCACATAGTAAAACCCACGTCATTGTTCTCAATCTTTCACAGAATATAGTTTATGTATAGTACTATCTATTTAGGTTTTAAAAATCATAGGTCATCGTCCTTGATTTTTAAATGATTGAAGAAAACCATATTTCTCAGTGCATGTCCTATATAAATCTAAATAAAAAAGGGCCTAATTTACCTATTGGATTAGGTCAAGCTAGACAAAACTTAGATCTTGCTCTTTTGAGTTTGGATTATGCAACAAATTACCAATTTCAATGGTTGAATGGGAATATATAGAAATCACCATGTGGCGCCACCATAAATTGTAGGATATGCCTTTAAAGTTGTTTGCCCCCACCCTCACCACCACTCCCGGTTTTGTATGCAATAGTACAAAGAAGGGTCATATGCAAATTAAAAATTGTTTGACCTCCCACCCCCTCTCGGTGCACCCCTCTCATAAGATCTCACACTCTCTAAGTCGTATTCTGTACGAGGTTCTCACTGCGCTTTATGGGAGAGGAATTCTTAATGAACTAGGCTTAGAGCCTTGAGAATCCACTGGCACACATAATTTCTGCTAGGTGGCATCATTGAGATTATAGGAATCTTAGGTGGTATTGATGTACGTCTTAAGCACCGGAGGCAGGCTATTGGATTCTCAAGGCTCTAAGCCTAGTTCGTTAGGAATCCTTCTCCATAGAAGTAAGAAAGAGTGCAGAATACGACTTAGAGAGTGTGAGATCTTATTAGACGGGTGCATCACCACCTAATCTTGTATGCAATAGTACAAAGAAGGGTCATACGCAAAATCTCCAAAATTGTTGGCACCCCTCCCCCCCCCCCCCTCTGTGCGGATGTCCTTTATTGATAGCCTCTTATAAAACCAATATCAACAAGAATCTTCCACTTTTTATCCCTCGTGAATTTCTCTTTCGTCTCAATAATGATGATGCATTCAATCTATATTTCATTCGGTACGTCAAACATATAGGGCTTCCTGCTGAGAACACCTGTACTTCTACCAACACAAACGGGCGGGAGACAGCGGGGACAGGGGCTATTTCTTCTCATATACACCGGGTGTGAAATACGGCCAAGATGCGTCCGTATATAAATCCTGGGCGTATATATATGAAAACAAGTCAATATTCAGCCAATCCATGTATGCACTTCCGCGATGGCGTATATATTAATAAAATGGTGGTTTTCGTGCAGTGTACTCCACAAGTTTGGTTGAGCTGCAATCGTCTTGAGAGGCAAATGATTTATCTCAATTCTTTCACAGACATAAGATTAGCATCACAATACCAGAATAATTCAAATTACGTCGTAGATCCAGTCAGGAAGTATCTCCATGTTGATGTCTTGACTCTTCACTGAAATCCTGGCCACTGATTGGCCAGTCAACTATGACGTCATCTCACATCACTCTGCCACAACCATGGCGTAGAATTATCATTTACTGGAGTGATCGTCGCATATAATTTTTCAATGTTATTCCTGTATGCATAGAAAGAGTCAGCTTTTGACAACAGTGACAGTGGCTTTTACAGCTTTTTGCAATTTTTAACAAAGATTGTAACAATAATATAGTTGCTGTTGACACATTTTAGGAACACAGTGTTCCACATCACAGATGGTTTATCGCATTGTAGATAAAGATTATTTCACATAGCAGATATAGACGATAAATGATGGATTTTTGGAAGATGGCTGTAAAACATGGAAACAGGGTATTCCACAGTACAGATATAATTTTTTCACATTGTAGATACAGATTATTTCACATAGCAGATATAGACAATGATTGATGGATGTTTGGAAGATGGCCGTAAACCACAAGCAGTTGATGAATTGTAATACATGAGCTTTAGCTAGCTGCAGACACATTATGGAGACAGGGTATTCCACGGTACAGACATGATTTATCACATTAGAGATACAGATTTTTTCACATAGCAGATATAGACAATAAATGATGGATTTTTAGAAGGTGGCACTAATCCACAAGCAGTTGATGAGTTGTAATACATGAGCTTTAGCTAGCTGCAGACACACTATGGAGACAGGGTTTTCCACGGTACAGACATTTTTCACAGTATAGATAAAGATTATTTGACATAGCAGACATGATTTTTCAGATTACGATACAGATTATTTCACAGAGTGAACAGATTATTCCACATCACACAGACAGACTTTGACATTGAGATGACGACACATGAGTAGGAGGGGACAACTTCTGTCCTTGTTGGAGAATTCGCCCGAACCATAGCCGCCCTTTAGTTTAAAGAACTCGCCCCATTCTGGAATAGTTTCACCAGTGAGTCTTAGGCCTAGAATATATGTTGCAAGTAGAAACAAATCAGACAAGTGCATTCCACATGGTGCCCTTGGTCTACACTATAAATCTCATATAGGTTATAGGTCATTGTACAGAAAAATGTGAGTTTTATTTGGTAATTATGGACAGAGCACATTTTAATGCAGCAGAAAATATATATTCTAGGGATTTCTCAAGCTTTGGAGTCATTTTAACCTGTAAAAACATTTAGGAACATTCGCTATAAAAAGTATATAAAACTAAATACAGGAGTTGTTTTTTGTTGTTGCAGGAAGGCAATATTTTCAGGAATTATTTAACCATTCTTGACTTTCCATGCTCAAATCAGAGAAATATGTGAATATATTATTTATACAGCTTTAAGATCCACATACCGAACGTTCAATAATGGTTAATTTTACGTGTTTCCATACGATGACCCATATAAATAGAGATTATTTTATATAACACAAGGAGGAATCAAGATGGGGCGAGTTGGTCTCGGGGCTAGAAAATCCCGGGGCGAGTTTGTTCCGGAGCGAGTTCGTTCCGGGGCGAATTGTCCAGTATTCACCCCCGTTATTACACCAGAGGGTACGAGTTAGAATCTCGTTAGAGCGAGAAGAGAAACGAGAGTTGGTATTATGAGATAGAGACATGAAGTAGCGATCAGACTAATTGAATATATAAATTACTCGTCCTTAAATCCCCTGTAATCCGTGAAAACAATAAACAGAAAACACAGGATATTAGGTGTGGATGGAAAGGAAAGCCGATAAATCCTGAAACCGCGCAAGGTGCTAGAATTATTATATCACAGTTATCCTATTATCACTCAATGTTGAATAACAGAGCAGATATAGCCATATGGAGACTGTCTTAATACCTTTATATCGTGCAAAACATTGCAGAATTAAACAGGACTTATGGATGGAAATTGTCCAGGTTATCCTCAAAGAGAAGATGAGGGGCGAGGAGTAGGGTAGCTACAGAGAAGTGGAGAGAGAGAGAGTGACAGAGCTATGAAAGAACAGAAAGAGATGGACAGAGACAGTTCAAAGAGGGAGAGGGAGAGAGAGAAGAAGAGAGGAAGGGAAGGAGAGGCAAAAAGGGAGAGGAGAGAGGAGAGAAGAGAGTGAGGGAAGTCAAAGAGAGGGAGAGAGAGAGGAAGAGAGGAGGGGGAGTCCAAAAGGGAGAGAAAGAGAGAGAGGAAGAAAGGAGAGAGGAGGGGGAAGGGGGTCAAAAAGGGAGAGGAGAGAGGAGAAGAGAGAGGGAGGGAAGTCAAAGAGAGGGAGAGAGAGAAGAAGAGAGGAAGAGGGAAGGGGAATTCAAAAGGGAGAGAAAGAGAGGGAGAGGAAGAAAGGAGAGAGGAGCAGGGTCAAACAGAGAGATAAGAGAGAGAGGGAGAGAGGGGGGGGGGGAGACGGAGAGACGGACAGAGAGAAGTAGGAGGCAGATAAACATTGAGATGGGAGACAAAGAGAGAGACAGAGTTACAGACAGAGGGAGAGCAAAGAAGAGGTACAGAAAGAGGAAAGGGGGGGGAGAAAGAGGGGTTGAAAGGGAGAGAGGGTAAGAGGAGTGAGGGCGAGGAGATAGAGTAGGTTAGAAAACTGAAGAGGAAGACAAAGAGAGGGAAAGGGAGTCGGAGAGAGGGAGAAAGAGAGGAGAAGGGTGAAAGAGAGTGAGATAAAGAGGAAGAGAGAAGGAGAGGTAGAGAGAGAGAGGGTGAGAGAGGGACAGAGACAGGGGGGAGAGAGGGAGAGAGAGAGGGGAAGAGAGGGGAAGAGAGGGGAAGAGAGGGAAAGTGAGAGAGAGTGAGAGAGGATGAGGGAGAGGGTGAGAGAGGTTGAGAGAGAGGAGAGAGTGTGTAGAGAGGAGGGGGAAAGGAGGCAGGGAGGGAAGGAAGGAGACAAGAGGAGAAAGGGAGAGAGAGAACTGAGGATGTGGGGGAGAGGGGAGGAGGAGGAAAAAAGGAAAAGAGATAGAGGGAGAGAGAGAGAGATACAGAGAGAGAGAGAGAGAGATGAGTGGTAAGCGAGGCAAAGAGAGACACAGAGAAGGAGAGAGAGACAGAGACCGTAGGAGAACAAGAAACGGAGAGAGAGTGGGCAAGCAAGGCCAAGGGAGGGAGATAACAAGCAGGAGAAAAGAAGGAGAGGAGAAAGGCAAAGCGCCTGAAAGACACACCCACAGGGTAACTTAGAGAGGAGAAAAATGGAAATAGCTTCAAGAAAAGATTATATCTCCTCCTCTATATACGGGTGTGTGTGTTGGTTGCTGACATTTAACTTTGCTATAGTTTCTCGGTGTTTTGCAGATCAATACAGACTTTATTTCACACAGTGAGGAGGGCGACCCTCTGGGACTGTCTTATCCGTGTACGGCACACTGTGCAGAAAGACGTATTACTGAGCCCCGACCTTCACCCACACAGAGGCTTCTTTACTTAGCTCTGTCTTCTAGACGGAATCTGGCCCAGTATTGTTTGTTTAACGTTCTATTAGACGTCCTCCCATAGGATCTAGATATACCAAGCTTTTTATAGAAGTGGATCGAGAATCGTAAAAATATACAATACTCCATGAGTTTGGATGCACCACATTCATCATCGAGGCGAAGCCGAGTGACGGTAACGGCGCATCCAAACGAGTGGCGTATTGTGTATTTTACGATTAAAGTGCAGTTCTGGATTTATCTCACACCTTTCACTGACATTAAATCGCATCGCATTATCAGAATAGTTCAACTTAGTTTACAAATCCAGTTGGTTAATGGCATCTGATTTCATCTCACATTCAATACGCCACGGCTGTGGGGTAGCATTGTCACTTTACGGGGGTGATTGTTGAGTAAGATCTTCTAACGTTATTTCTATGGCTAAACTTGAACCAGGGGTAAAATGAATTAATGTACTCAATCGCTAGAGTAGGACTATAGTCTGTATGCATGCATCCCATTTCCTATATCACCCTCGTCAAATCTGTCATGGCTTGGTAATGAGAAACAAGGTTTTTAGATGACCTTACATGAAAACATTTGTAAAAATGATAATATATCAGGACAGGGTTAGGGTGGCTGAATGGATTTTGTTCTGAGTTACCGAGTTTATAGAACGAGCTACGTCTAAACACACCCAAGTAATAAGGAATGGAATCTGTTCAGCCACCCGTAACCTGGGACCTGTTTCAATATAAGTGTTAGTAATAGTGAGTTGAAGGCCTCAACAGTGACAGTAATAGTGCCACCAACAGCGAACACAGAGATTCCCGTTTCAATAGCTGTGTCGCTGTTGAGGGGCCCCTGCCGTTCACTGTTCCCCACTGACGGTCGTTGTTAACGGCATAGTACACTAATTGAGCACAGAGTATTGCTATGCTGTTCCCGGTCCGGGCGAGACCACCGCAAATATAGCGCCACCAACAGTGGCAGCAAGAGTGAATGCCACTTGACTGCTGAAACGGTTACTCCCACTGTTGGTGACGCTCATTTCCAAAGTGACGCTCGCTGTACAATTCACCTACTATACTGCCACTGTGGGATCAATGACACCAACAGCGATTGGATTTTCAACTATTGAAACAGGTCCCTGTTTTCTTATCACATGCTGCATATGTACCCTGGGGTCACCATTTTCGCCACAAGTAGATGTTCTTCACTACTCGGACACTCGGGATAATAGGACACTGTCACAATTATAGCCTTTCACACATATATGATTATAGAGCCTCTCATGTGAAAACAAACATGTCCTGAGTTTGATCTTTACGTTATATTAAACTGGAATGGCTGTAGAAATGAAAAGGAGGGAACTTAAATTCGGCCTTAAGCTCACTCTTCAGTTATATATCGAGAGGTAGAATATGTTTGGAGATGGTGTAACACAATGATTTGGCTCAATACTTCCTGCGTTATGTCTAGCGTAAAGATAGCTGCCAGCATTTTCCTTTTTATGATCAGTAGGCCTTTCACCCACCAACGTTGACCGGTGTAGATAGAGCTCCCGATAGGCTACGTTTGGAAATGGCAAAATCGTAGCATATCAGGGGGTATTTGAAAGAGGCCTTAAGGCTGGCGTCCACCGACCACGACAAGGCTACGACAATGGCTTCCCGACAAGGTCCACGATTGGCCTACGATTGGAGGCCTTCTCGTGTTTGGTGGATCTCAGTTCCCGACAAGAGTCTATGACAAAGCCACGACAAGGCCACGATTGGAAACTTGTCAGGAGCCTTCCTACAAGGCTACGACAACATCAAGCATGTTAAATTTTTGCCACGACTGGACCCTTGTCGTGGATTGTGATGGCATGTCAGGAGCGTGTTGCAGAGGTCTACGATAGGAAATTTTTGTTGAGCATTCACTTCCCAGCAGGCCCCAACAACGCTGTTGTAAATCCCCCCTTATTACGACAAGGCTGCAACTAGCGCCGATTGGAACTATATTGTCGGCGCTTGCCGTAGCCTTGTCGTGGTTGGTGGACGCCCGCCAGTCGTGATCCAATTGGTGAATCATGAGCCATGGCTACAATTAGCTACTGATAGGCTACTATAGGCTATGATAGGCTACGAAAAATCCAACATGTTGGATCTTATCGTGAGCTCTACGATTGGCATTTCCAATCGTAGCTTATCAGTATCGATTGTGTGGAAGAACGATGATTAAGTTGGTCGAACACAATTTGGAAAAAAAAAAAAAAAAAAAGTATCCAACCGTGGGCTATTGTAGAGTCAATGGTTCACTGTCATGATTTTGTCTGACCTCCTGATAAAAATTTTATTCAAGTCGGGAAGTCAATCGTAAGGCCTATCAGGACCAGAATCGGCGTTGGTGGGTGCAAGGCCTTAAGCTCACTCTTCAAACAGAGGAAGTACACGAAATCGAGACGTAGAACATGCTTGGAGATGGTAAAAAACGCTGACTTGGCTCAGTCCTTCCTGCTAACGTAAAGATGGCTGGCAGCATTCTAATTTTCCTTTTTATGATCATAACAGCTCGCCTTACAGTCAGCCAGCAATCTCCCTGTGAAATTAAACCCTCAGCACTGCAGTCAGATATGACGCATGTTTTCTCCGATCTTTAGCTGTTCAGCTCGGTGGATGCATCCTTAGCAGGTCGCCATAATTTAGCTACAGTAGAACCCATTAAAAGAAACATGGAGGACCGTTTTCTCCCTTTATTTTTGTTTGTTTTTGGCACCCTGCGCCTCCGATGAGTTTAGTTCATTTCTAGGATAATTTTGGGCAAGTGGTCATTCCAAGATGTCTTTATGAATTATTTTGCTAAGTTCTGTTTTGGAGTTTTTTCTAGACATCTATCTTTAAACCTGCCTTCTATTGTATCACATTGGGTATTATATATACCTATGCCAGAAAATACTTTAAATACCAACCTCGGCTATGGAAGTGGCAGTTGACACGTACCACGTTTATTTAAATAAAAATTCTGTACTCGCTCTGCGAACTCATGCGATATTTTTATCGAAAGAAACGCAGTAATAGAGGCCGTCTGAAAAGGCTAAATTACTACCCACTCTCCCCACCCTTATACCTTACCACAACTTTACTATTGCATCACGTGCCTCCCTACTCTTACCATTAATCACACATTTACCATTGTATCGCCACTTCTACTACTCCTAACCTACTCTGTACAACCAGTAACAACACCCACCACATTTATGCCCATGCTACTGCTGTATGGCTGAGCAGCTTCGAGCAGCTCCGAGCAGCTCCGAGCGGCTCCGAGTAGCCCCGAGCGGCTCCGTCCAGCTCCGAGCAGCTCCGAGCAGTTCCGAGCAGCTCCGAGCAGCCCCGAGCAGTTCCGAGCAGTTCCGAGCAGCTCCGAGCAGTCCCGAGCAGCTCCGAACAGCTCCGAGCAGTCCCGATAAGCTCTGAGCAGATGCGAGCACCACAGCACAGCTCTGAACAGCTCTGAGCAGTTCTGAGCAGGTCCGAGCAGCCCCTAGCAGCTCTGAGCAGCTCCAAGCAGCTCCGAGCAGCCCCGAGCAGCTCCGAGCAGCCCCGAGCAGCTCCGAGCAGCCCCGAGCAGCTCCTAGCAGCTCCGAGCAGCTCCCAGCAGTTCCGAGCAGCTCCGAGCAGTTCCGAGCAGCTACTCATCGGCAGTTACCCCGGATCGCTCCTCCTTCATCCTAATTACAGATTTAGCCGCGTATACACGCAATTAATCAACGGGGCTGAGATAATGCAGGCAGTATGTGTGATGAGGTGTGGGGGAGAGGTGCTAATTGTATGGCCTCATTACGGGGCTCTTAGGAGGGGCTCGGGCCTGATGGCTGTATGCTGAGAGAGGGTGCGAGCGCATAAAAATCACCCGAGGAGAGATTCCTGAGCAATATAGTTATCACAGCATTCCAGAATCAATAGTGCTTCATACTAGAATTGGGTAAAATTGCATGGAATCACATTTTCGACATATTGGAATTTAATTATATTTTATATTCATCAGAAATTAAATTACGTCTCCGTGGAAGAATTTTTTATGAGTCTCGGTGGGGAAAATTCCCAGGCTGATTTTTATGGAACAGTCCCTGGTCTATCGCATTACTCATCGGACCCTAATGAATCACTCCCCTTCATTAGGTGGAGATTAGTGTTTGTGTGGTGATTGATGACCATCGGCAGTCGTTAGATGTGCATTCCCTCTGTAGAGGTACATTAGTTACATTGTATACGGGGAAGGGTATGTATAACTCATCGCGAAATAACTGTTGTCATAATGATAGATGGATATCGCTGTTGTTGCATATTGAGAAGGAAACTCGTAAGATGAAAATAACTCCATACTCCACCTCATTTGAAGCCGGGTGAATTATACTGTGAGTGCAGACAAAATTATTTTCATCGACTAGATTTCTGATTCTCACGCCAAATAACATTTTCAGTTAATACCATATATCCCCCAATAAGCCATCGAGTATTGGGAAAAAAATATGCATTCTTTCTCTAGTATATTAACTACATATTGTATAAAGAACAATAGGCATAACTCATCTTGAAATTGCTGTTGTCATACTGATAGCATTTATCTTAACTTTGACTAACATTTCTGACATAATCTCCCATTGAGTAATTTTCTAGATAGTCCATGGGCATTGAGTACGAGTTCACAATATCAAGTCTATTGGGGAAAAATACCAGAGGTGAGATAAAGGGAATGGTATGCATAACTCATCGTAAAATAACTGTTGTCTGAATGATTCTTGGCCATTGCTGTTAATGCATACACATTCACTTTCTACTGCATGAGAGACTTAAGGTACACAGAACACTATGCATAACCCATAGGGAAGTAGCTGTCAGTACACTGATAGATGACCATTGCCAGTCATTAAATTTGCATCCCCGCAAAGAAGTAATTTGATTATATTGTATACAGGGAAGAGATGACATAACTCGTTGCAAAATAACTGTTGGTATATTAATAGAAAACCATCGCCAATTGTTAGATTTAGGCCTGGCGTCAACCTTCTATGATAGAAATTGAGACCTCCCGATATGGCACCAATACAAAAAGCAAATATCGGAGACATATCGGGAAGGTGCAAAATCGTAAACATATGTCTAGACATTACAATCCACCACGCATTGTATGGGGTTTTTATCGGTGTCTAATCACAGAAACGTGGTCAACTCGCCCGATATTAGGTGACCTTCCGACATGATTTAAATTTTTTTTATCGGAGCCATATTGTAGTAGGTGGACGGCGGGCTTCACTCTCTCTCTTTCATAGTCAATTAGCTACATCATGGACAATGAATGCCAAGCATAGCTCATGGTGAAATAAATATCTACATACTTATAGATGGTCATCAACAACTGTTAATGCACCTTCTCTCTCTGGTACATTGTATACAGGGAACGGATATGCGTAACTCATCGGGATAAAGTTTGCTGCTTCGTATGGGCGTTTACATAATTTAACTGTATATATGTCTCTTCTATTGCATGAATAATAGACGAATGATCTAGAAGATGCTTGTAATCTAGTAAATCAGTGACATTATGTACACAGAACGCTATACATAACTTGTAGGAAAATAACTAGTCAGTGGTACATTAGCTGCATCATGTGCTGAAAATACCATAAGCCATTTTCCACTGGCCGATGAAAATTGCACCGATTTTTTTAGTTTTTCTTATAGTCGGTTAGTGGTAGCCAATGACTGTATGTCTATGACTAAAATCAGTGAGGGTACAGTGTATGTCTTGTTTCTGCTGCATTTGACAGATTCATACCAACTGAAGGCCTTCGTTGGGGGCTTCATTGTATAATCTAAGCACAATTAATCGGTGAGCACTGTTCTCCATGCCTGTTTCCATTCACCGATCTGGTGTCAGTAGCTCCCAACTGCAGATCGGTGGCAAATAGTTGGTGAATGGAAAATGGCTCTAAAAACCCTTTTCCATTAGCTGACGATTAGTTAAGTTCTCTAAATAGTCGGTTAGTAGTAGCCAACGACTGCATGTATGTGTCTAAAAATCAGCGAAGGTGCAGTGTATAAGCCTGCCCCCACCTACCACGATTCTGGTCCCGATTGGCCTTACGACGGCCTTCCCGACACCATTCCGATTGTAGCGTGAGGTCTGGCAAAATCGTGGTAGGTGGAACAGGTTTCTGCGATTCCATCTACGACAGCTCACGATAGGCTGCGATGAAAACGTCAATCGTAGAAGTCCCGATAATTTCCAACATGTTGGAAATTTCGTAGCCTGTCATAGGGTATCATAGCCTATCGGGAAGATATCGTGGTCAGCGTTTATGTTATTGGTCCTCCCAAGGTGTTGCCACGCTCTACGATTTCAAACTGTTGGACCTATCGGGGACCTTCCGATAGGTCACGTTTTCCCCATTTCAAATCGTAGTGATCGGGAAGCATGTCGTGGCCTATCGTGGTAGGTGGGGGTCCCCTCTATGCCTTGTTTCTGCTGCATTTGACAGGTCATACTCACTGCAGATCAGTGGTGAATAGTCGGCCAGTGGAAAATGGCTTATAAGGCACGTTTCCATTGGCCGATGAAAACGGTGTGGATTTTTTGTGTTCTCCTAATGGCCCATTTTTATTGACCCTCACCGATATACAGTCAGGGACCACCGACGAACCTTTGGGAAATGTCAAAATATAAATAGGCTATTAGGAGAACTGAAAAAAATCGACACTGTTTTCAAACTCATCATAAAGTTTGACTTCTGAGAATATAAGATGATTGCAATCAAGTGAAACAAAGCAAAGTGATATTTGAATTTTGGGGGTTTAATGGACCTCATTCAACCAATCAAAATGAAACAATCCCCTCACTGCGTGTGACCTCTCAGCCGGCTGGTCAACAGTTTCTGTTTTCTAAGCAACAAACGATTTAATCGCCCATTAAGTTCAAGAACTGTGTCTATATGCACACAAATTAGGAAAGTCAGCTTGACTCAGAAAACAAACAGTGGCAATATGTATTATGTGGAATCGGCCGCGGTTTCAAACCACTGTTTTTTATGGATTTGTGAGATCTTTTATTTACCCTGGACTTGATGAGGCAGTGCCCGTCTGTTTATTGTCTTAAATGAGTCCCATTAAATGTCATCGTTGCTTTGTATATAGAGAAGAGACTTTATAAACTGAAAAAAGTGGATTTCCATAAAAAGGTGGGAAGTTGCCATCTGAATTCACTCTATGAAGTGTTCCCGTCCCGTGTTAAAGGAAAACTCCTAATGGTTATCTATACCGTTTATAAAAAGACATCTGCTCTAGCAGAATTCACACGTAGAGACTAATGTACCTGAGACAGGTGAACTTCACACCTTTTCCCTAGTCTACAGCAGGATTCACACATAGAGACTTATGTACCTGAGATGGGTGTACTTCACACCTTTAAGTGGGATTCACAAATAGAGACTAATGTACCTGAGACCGGTGTACTTCAAACCTTTCCCCTACTCTAAAGAGGGATTCACACATAGAGACTAATGTACCTGAGACGGGTGTACTTTACACCTTTAAGTGGGATTCACACGAAGAGACTAATGTAGCTGAGACTGGTATACTTCGCACCTTTCCCCTAGTCTAAAATGGGATTCACAGGTAGAGACTAATGTACCTGAGACAGGTGTACTTCACACCTTTCCCCTAGTCTAAAACGGGATTCACAGGTAGAGACTAATGTACCTGAGACAGGTGAACTTCACACCTTTCCCCTTTTCTAAAGAGGGATTCACACGTAGAGACTAATGTACCTGAGACAGGTGTACTTTACACCTTTAAGTGGGATTCACACGAAGAGACTAATGTAGCTGAGACTGGTATACTTCGCACCTTTCCCCTAGTCTAAAATGGGATTCACAGGTAGAGACTAATGTACCTGAGACAGGTGTACTTCACACCTTTCCCCTAGTCTAAAACGGGATTCACAGGTAGAGACTAATGTACCTGAGACAGGTGTACTTCACACCTTTCCCCTAGGCTTTAGCGGGATTCATACGTATAGCTTAATGTACCTGAGACGGGTGTCCTTCACATCTTTCCCCTAGTCTAAAGCAGGATTCACACGTAGAGACTAATGTACCTGAAACTGGTGTATTTCACACCTTTCTCCTAGTCTAAAGTGGGATTCACACGTAGAGACTAATGTACCTGAGACTGGTGTACTTCACACCTTTCCCTCTTCGCATAAAAACCAGTATAAAGCCGGGCCCCCACCTACCACGATTCTGGTCCCGATTGGCCTTACGACAGCTTTTCCGACACCATTCCCATTCTATCGTGAGGTCAGCCAAAATCGTGGTAGGTGGGACAGGTTCTTGCGATTTCGTCCACGACAGCTCACGATAGGCTGCGATGGAAAACGCCAATCGTAAAGGTCCTGATAACTTCCAACATGTTGGAAATTTTGTAGACTGTCGTAGCCTATTGGAGGTGATTTAACAGGAAAATACCTCTTGTGGATGAAATAATTTGCGGAAAATTATGAGGTAGGGCGCATATAGATATATAATCGATGTAAATATGATATTATTTCATGAGTTCTAAGTGTCTGAAAATAATAGTTTCATATTGGAATTATTATTCTACCACAGGTATATTGTTCAATTTGATTGTTTTAGTGTTTGAAAATAATATCATAAGATATTGTAAATAGATTTAGAAAAAATTTCGGATTCATTCAATGTTTCCAAAATTATAGTATACATCAATATTAAAATCATGCCTGAGATCTACTGTGAATCACCAATTGAATCGTGAGCCAATCGTGACCATGGTTTATGTTTTGGTCCTCCCAAGGCGTTTCTACACTCTACGATTTCAACAATTTGAAACAATCGTGGACCTCCCGATAGGTCGCGATTTGGGCATTTCAAATCGTAGCTGTCGGGAAGTGTCTCTTAGACCATCGTGGTAGGTGGACGCCAGGCCTATCCAACATGTTGGACATTTTGTAGCCTGTCGTAGGGTAGCGTAGTCTATCGGGAAGATATCGTGGTCAGCGAGTATGATTTACAGGTCTACGATTTCAAACCATGTCTACGATCTGGAGCTATCGGGGACCTTCCGATAGGCCACGATTTGGGCTTTTCTAATCGTAGCCATCGGGAAGTATGTCGTAGGCCGTCGTGGTAGGTGGGGCCCGGCTTAATTGTTCACGATAGGGATGTACTAACCAGAACCTTGCGAGGGGTTAAAATAAGAGTTTAATAATGATAATAATAATAAATGATATATAATAATAATATAATGATAAATATAATAATAATAATAATAATGATAATAAATAAGTTTAGATAAGATTTAAGAGGGGTTAAAATAGTTGCCACCGCTGTTATCGTCTCGTTCACAGACACTTAGAGCTCGCCGGGCAGAAACGAAGCTGCTGGAATCAAGATAAGCAAGGGAACGCCCATTTCTCACGCAAAATCTCGTCCTACTCGGAAATCCCGGGAAATCCCGCGGGTTAACGTCGGCGCCGTGGTTTTATTTCTTTGTTTGAGTCGGTGGAGTTATTCGAGGTCAGAGATAAATGAAGCCTCCTTCCAAAAGACCAGCTGCCGACTTAGAGAGTCTCGGACAGTTTCCGACACATTAAAGGCATATCCTACAATTCACAGTGGCGCCACCTGGTGATTTCTAAACAATGTCAATCATTGGTCAAAACTGATTTCTTGGGATTCATTGTAATTCTACATGAGTAATTTTGACATTTTGTCCTGTTTATCCAATCATAAAAGGTAAAATAGGCCAACTTACATTTGCTTGGTTTACATAGGAAAGGTAGTGGATTTGGATTTCTTTAATTCATTCAAAAACAAGGACGGTGACCTCTAATTTTTAAAACCTAAATATGTAGTACTATATATGTTATATTCTGTGAAAGTTTAAGGAAACTGACATGAGTTTTACTATGTGAAAAATACTTTAAAGATTTTCTATATATTCTAATATACAATTATCATAATATTGAACTATAAATCAAAAACTAGCATGGTGACCCCCCATTTTTAAGTTAGAAATGTATTCCACAACACTTGGAGATCATCTTATTAGATTTTCAGAAACTTGACATGGGTTTCAATATTTAAGCCAAATTGTCCGATATGCCTTTAATTCTTCATGGTAAACTTTCCTAGTCGTGGATTTCTCCCTGAATTAAATACAGATAAATACTGGAGCCTGAAGCTGGAACGGTAAATCCGTATCGTTGCATCTGACTGTAAACATATGAAAAAATAATCAATTACTACCGAAAAACGTAGGAATAAATGGTATTTATCCTAATGCGGTGTTTCCACCTGTCGACTGACGAGATGGAATGGACGCTCACAAACTTTTGAAAGTAATGCCGGATGCCCATCTACCGATTTAGGGTTGAACGATTAGTTCCCAAATCATATAGGAGTCGGTCACTTTGTCGCAGGCAAATTACGTAACCCCTCGCTCGACCCGCACACTGATAAAATCTGTGTATGGTCCACTAATCGCTGGGGGAGGGCAAAAACCAAAGAAACAGAGTGTTCACTAATCGGTGGGTAGCCCTGCCTAGCTGTCCTACATCTACCGACTCCGTTAGGATGGGTCGGCTGTAACAAATTACCCTCCATTTGTCGCCGACAAACGTACATAAATGTTCCCAAATCGGTAGATGGGCATTGGGCTTTAATGCACAATATTACTATGATTTCAATCTGAGTGGATGTATTCTCTGCGTCGTTGACGCATAGTAAAACTCCCAGTGATAGTGAGGAGTATTGCGTAGTGTCAACTATAAGGAGAATACGGCCACACAAATTGAAATCATTGTAATGTTGTATTTATTACTCACCTTTCCACTAATTATTGGGAGAAAAAATCTTGCAAATAATTGGAAATTCGACCCAATCGCTGTGCATTGTTTGTATGAAATAGTTCCTATAATGCCCATCAGGTGGCCAAAAAAGCAGTATTCTCCTAGGAGAATACGGCTTTCCGTATTCTACCAAGTAGCGATCTGGAGGCTGCATAGCCTCAGTATGGAGACTCTGTGTTGGGTGGGTAATAATAGCGATCTGTAGGCTCTATAGGCTCAGTATGGAGACTCCGTATTCAGTGGGTAATAATAGCGATCTGGAGGCTCCACAGGCTTAGTATGGAGACTCTGTATTGGGTGGGTAATAATAGCGATCTGTAGGCTCCATAGGTTTAGTATGGAGACTCTGTATTAGGTGGGTAATAATAGCGATCTGTAGGCTCCATAGGCTTAGTATGGAGACTCCGTATTGGGTGGGTAATAATAGCGATCTGTAGGCTCCATATGCTTAGTATGGAGACTCCGTATTAGGTGGGTAATAATAGCGATCTGGAGGCTCCATAGGCTCAGTACGGAGACTCCGTATTAGGTAGGTAATAAAATGCAAAACATCACTGATTAATGGATCTTTTTTTTGTTTCCAATAATTGCCCTAAATTTGTCGCATAATCGGTCGATGGTAAAATGGAAACAGGCATACAGAGAAGTGTTCACTGATTAATTGTGTATAGATTATGCAATAAAGCCACCACTGACTGACTGACCCACTGAATCTAAGTGGTTTGAAATTATCAGTAATGGTCATTGTGTTTGCTGGACAGTTCAGTCGGTATGAACATGTCAAATGGGACAGGAACAAGGCATAAGGCCCATCTCCACTGGCGGATTTTCCATCACCTATCTAGAGTAAGGAACAACCGGCGGACCTTTAGCACTGCTGACCCGAAATCGGTGAATGGAAACGACCCAGCTCGTGAAATGCCCCACTACTTTTCCTGTTTAGATTATGCAATGTGGCACCACCCACCACTGAGCGAAAGCTTGGTTACTGAGTGAAATCTGCTACCCTCACCGATTTTTCTATACCGAGGTACAGTCAGTGGCACCACCGACAGACTTTCTTGGAAACTAAAACTGAAAAGATTGACACCCTTTTCGTCTGCCAATCGAAACAGGCCTATACACAAATTATAGAATACCGAAAACTGTTCCGTACAGCGAAAAAATATCCCTCTTCCATATGTATTGATTAAAACATTATTCGTTAGGCCAAATTAAATTATCATTTTATATTAATTTCTGGTATATAGCAAATATTGAACAACCTAGCATGATTGTACAAGCCACAAAGCTCGAAAATAATTTACGGTTTCTACGAAACTTGGCGTAAAGGACTCGCTCCATACAAACCGTAAATTATCATCCTGTTCTGTAGCTTGCACAGCATGGGCAGGCCGTTTTATCTAACTATCTTATGGAGTTCAATAATAACAACATGTTTACGGACGACGATCTGCTAAAGTGAATACAAAGCTGCATTTATCAAAAATACATCCATTTAGTCCTAATGGATGTTGACAGCATATTATCATCATCATACTAATTATCTTCATTAGACCATAATTCCCTCTACTCCCTCCATTCACATCGCCATTTTTCTCGACATATTTACGACACAACCTTAAAATCCATGATGTTATTGCCAGATAGAACTCCATTGCGCTGCCATATTGTATAGCCTAAGGCAATTCCATTGTGCTCCAAATAAAATATAGAAAATCACGTGACACATATGGGCCAGTGAGGTGTCGTTAATGGATTTTACTTCAATAAACCACGAAACACAATAGATTTGAACATGGTTCCCAGGAGTTCTTCATTTTAGCCTAACAATGTCTGACTATGAGACATTTTCCACTGGCTGACTATTCGCCACCAATCTGCAGTCAGGAACCATCTACGCTGGATCGCTGAGTGGAAACAGACATGCAGAGAAGTGTTCACCGATTAATTGTGCTTAGATTACGCAATAAGACCTCTACCAACTGGCTTGAATCAAAATGGAAGCCCGTTTCCATTGGCTAACTATTCGCCACTGATCTGCAGTCGGGAACCACTGACGCCAGATCGCTGAATGGAAACAGGCATGCAGAGAAGTGTTCACCGATTAATTGTGCTTAGATTATGCAATAAGGCTACCACCGAATGACTTGGTCAAGGACTGACAGAATCTAAGGGGATTGAAATCGTCGGTGATGATCATTGTGATGGAGGATAGTTTTGTCAGTATGGACCTGTTAAATGCAGCCGAAACAAGGCATATGAATACACAATAATGACTGGTTTTGTGTACAAGTGGCCGTAATCTCCAAGTTGTCGACGTGTAGTAATATCCGAGCGATTAGCCAGGATATTACGCCATCAGTTATGAGGAAATCACGGTCATTCATATACAAAACCAATCATTATTGTATTCATTACCCACCTAAAAGATTAATAACCCACCTGAAGATTAAGTCCATTGCAATTAAAAGGTTTCTGCAAGACATTTAGTTCCAGACACCATAGCACTGTCAAGCATGGCAGTAATTTGGTGTAGACTTACACCAACAATTTAGTTTGCCATTGACCTGTGATTTTAGCAAAGTGTGTTATGACAGTGATTTCCAATGGTAAATGAGATCATTATGATTGATTTCGATGTATATGATGATTCAACCTCGTTATGGACAGGGCTTTTCTCCCCCAAATCTCCTGCAGGAGATTCTGACATGTAATCTCCAGGTAGCTAATTACAGGCAGTCTATACATTTCCTATGGAGACTCCGTAATCGGTGGGTAATAAAGCACCCTTACCATATCTTAAATAGAGACATACAGGTCTTCAGGCCTCAATAAATATATTTTTGGTAGCATTTGCGGCACTTCCACGTGCCGATAAAAACTACCGATTATGGCATTTCACACCACCGACCGATTATTTGACACATTTGGTGCATTAATTGTCTGGTGGAAACAGAAATGGTTCACCAGTTTTCTCCGCTGCCTTAAACAATACGGCACCACCGACCAACTCCTGCACCCAATGACATAATAATGGATGTACAATGATACATTTACTGTTAGGCCTGGCGTCCACCTACTACAATAGGAATTTAGACCTACCGATATGGCACCGATACAAAAAGCAAATATCAGAGACATATGTCTAGACATGCCAATCAAACACGCATCGTAAGGGGTGCCTAATCGTAGAAACAGCATCAACTGCCTGATATAAGGTGACCTTCAGACGCAATTTAGATTTTCTATCGGGAGGTGCATCGTAGACCATATCGGAGCCATATCATAGTAGGTGGACGCCAGGCCTTAGCCTCCACATATCGGTGTCTAATCGCCGAAACGTGGTCAACTGCCCCAATATTAGGTGACCTTCCAACGCGATTTAGATTTTGTATCGGGAGGTGCATCGTAGACCATATCGGAGCCATATCGTAGTAGGTGGATACCGGGCCTTATGGACTAGGAGCAATGCCCTCTTATGAAAAAACATCAAAAATGAAAATAAATACTGCCTGTGTTCAGAATGATAACGCGGTTGAAGGACGTAGCATACTGAAGTGTGGGTGAGGAGAGATTTCAACCCACATTACTCGACGAAATCCCCTCAGATGAAACAAGTCCCATTAGAACCGTTGATTACAATTTTATCACGCGTAAACAGTAATAATACTCAGTTTGATTTTCATTATGCTTTTAATTATCTTGAAAAAAAAAATCAAAGTTGACATTTGAAAATGACATTGGCAAAAAAACCTAGTTTGATTTTAATTTATTTTTCCTTTTAAAAACAATAGAAAACAAGATGAAATTTAAAAATGGCAAAGTCGAGGCAGGATGTGGCAGGGGAGAGAGCCCTCGTTTACACTAGACGATTTTAGGTGGTGATTCTTGAATTTACATCTCCTGATGGTGGTCAGCCGTAAAAGACAAGACATCGTCTAGTGTACGAAGGACAATGCCCATCTACCGATTTCGGAACATTTATGTACCTTTGCTGGCG
This sequence comes from Alentia gelatinosa, assembly GCA_950022655.1. Lineage (NCBI taxonomy): Eukaryota > Metazoa > Annelida > Polychaeta > Phyllodocida > Polynoidae > Alentia > Alentia gelatinosa. The sequence goes on from OX465582.1 coordinate 4,058,745, forward strand.
GCAAATGGACGGTAATTTATCTCTGCCAAGGCATCCTAACGGAGTCGGCCGTAGCCGGTAGATGTAGGACAACTAGAAAAGGGTCAGTCACCGATTAGTGAACCACCTCCTTCAGATGTCCTTTTGTCGCTGACAAGTTGTGGTGTCTATGTTCCAAAATTGGTGGCGAAAAGTTTATCAACGTAATATCTCCCACCGATGATTTAGCATCCTGGAAGGAATAATCAGGTGAAATATTGAAAGATAGCTCACATACACGCCATTTTGTGTTGGCGATTCCGGAAATCGCTGCATTTCTTGCTTGGTGTGTCTCCGGCTTTAGTGATTAATCGCCACCTGTCTAGACGACTAATTCAAGCAGGATTGGAATAGTCGTCAGGTGGTGTCAAATTGCGTAATGTGACATAATCAGATGATCTGCAGTCGCCACACGCTTGGCGTTTAGACTAGAGGATTTCTAATACCGAGGCCACACCAAGCTAGTCAAGGCAACAATCTCTGTAATCGCCAACACAAAATAGCATGTATGTGAAAAATTATTTTACAGTAATATCTCCCACCCATAAGTTAGTGTCTCGGAAGCAAAAATCATGTGAAATATAGGATATTAGCTCACATATAGATGCCATTTTGTGTTGGCGATTCCAGAAATCGTTGGATTACTCGATTGGTGCTTCTCCAGCTTAACCTAGGTGTTGCAAAATTCAATAGAGTTTAGAGAGAGAGCCATGGTAAGAGGAACGTACTCCTGTTCTTATTATAATAGAGGAGCAAATTGCCTAAACATGGGTCAGATTGACCCCCGAAGATCTACTGCATGAAACTTGCCATAATAGAGGGAAACTTTGTTCCGGTGAGCAAAAGTTTAAAGTTACGAGGTAAGGCTCGGGAAAATTACTGCCCAAGGCCTTGGCCGCAGGCAGTAATTTTTCCGAGCCTTACCGAGTATCTTAGACTTTTGATTACCGGTACTTGGTTTCCCTATTCCTATATACCTTTAAATATCGATAGAAATAATTATTATTTTCCTGCGAAAGCCCCAGATAAATGGCCACCCTTATCGAGTAACTGCAATAGCTAAGTTTTCGTCCCGCTGCTCTTGGGACGTCAGCCTGGGACGAAAACGTCAGCCTCGCTACATAACATATAACTACTGCACCCCCAGCAGCGGTATGTCACTATAGAGGTTTCGGAAATGGGTATATAGGAATATGTGAAACCATGGTTATGGTGACAATACGGGGTAGATTGAAGAGTTGTTCCGGAGAAATTCATTCTGAACGAGCCCTTAGAGTGCATTCTGAACGAATCACTCCAAAACAAGGAATAAATCTAGCCCGTATTGGCACCATCACTATGGTTTCATATTATTATATACCTCAATTCGTTCTTAAATGGCTAAAACTGACCGTAATTTGTCGTCGAAGTGACTTGACACGCCAGTCATTGTGTACGTTAGCAGACATGCCGGAAGTGGACAATAACTAGAATTCTGTTGTCAGCCTCTCGGCCAATCAGATTGCGTTATTTTTTCAAAGCGTGCAGTCTGTCAGACAAAGCGTGCAGGTTGAGTTCAAAGCGTGCAGTCTGTCAGTATCCAAGGTAACCAGTACAACGATTTACGGCGTACAGTGCATTCCGTGTACGATAACTGTACCCCCAGGAGCAGTACGTATTTACACTAAGTTAGTGCATAGGTATATAATAATTGTCAATTTTACCTCAGTAATCTGAATCTGATGCTTGTTTGTTCCGAAAAGTGTAGCATCATATCATACTACATCGGATCAAAAACCTCTCTGCGTAACGTATTTGTCTCGCTTTCCCGGGTGGGGGTGTGTTCGACCGTACATTATTTAGAAATTTTTTTCTAAATAATGTACGGTCGAACACACCCCCACCCGGGAAAGCGAGACGAATACGTTACGCAGAAAGGTTTTTGATCCCATGAATTACATTCCACCCTATCACCACGAGGCGACTGAAATGTGACGGTGTCGAGAAAACAAACATTCCCCAAAATCACCCACACGCACCAAAAGCACATTAAAATAATAACCGCGATCGGCCAATCATAGCCTGATGATATTGAACGCAATTGAAACTGCTGGTATGGCCCAGGACAATTCAATCTGGGAGAAACATTGCACACCACTGGAACACACATGGGAAGACACCAGAACAAAACACTGATCCCCTTCCCATAACCAGATTAGTTATAGACAGATGGCGCCACCAGAACAGTACAGTCTGGTCCCCACCCCAAACAGAGAGCCAGTCACATAAACAACAAGCCTAACTATAGGCTGAGACAGGTTCCCGCCGCTCTTTGTCTTAATCTGCACCAATTAGGGTCAGCATGTAACATCATGTGACTGACCACAACCAGTGGAAGCCGTGCTTTGAAGGTGACAGGAATAAATTAACTCACTCGCCGCCGGCCGGCCGAGAGAACGCCGTCACATACCAGCAGTCACTTAAGCGGATCGCACGTCTTTCTATCATATCATACTACTATTAACTGAGAAAGCAGAAAGTGTAAAACTCAGTGACCAATAATCGGTGAGGGTGTAACGGATACCTTGTTTTCACCTCATTTTACAGGTTCATATTAACTTAATTTTCAGGGTACGACCTTGTGCCTCAGCGTTGTAATCAAAGCCGTTTGGATCTGTCGGTTATTGCAAAGTGGAGCAGTGGTGGCCTCATTGAGTAATCTTAGAGGCATATCGGACAATTTGACAATCGGACAATTTGACACTGAAAATTAAAACCCATGTCATTTTCCTGAAATTTGGATTTGTTGATCTCAAAGTGTTCTAGTAAACATGTCTAACTCGACAATTGGGGATCACCGTACTAGTTATTTTTTATTTAGAGCTCAATATTGTGACAATTTTATAAAAGAATATGTAGAGATTCTATAGAGTTACTTTTCATATAGTGTCAGTTTCCTCCGACTTTCACAGGATATAGTAGATGTATTATGCAACACATTTAAGTTTTACGAACCATAGGTCATCCTTCTTGTTTTTGAGAGACTTAAAGAAGCCATATTTTTTGGTACATTTCCTATGTTAATCAAGCAAATGTAAATTAGCCTATAATACCTATCAATATTGCATAAACTGGACAAAACATTAAATTAACTCCTATGGAATTAGACTAATTCCCAAGAAACCGGTTTTGACTGATATCTAAAATATTCAAAAATCACCAGGTGGATTGTAGATTGGTGTGCAATAATTGGCCAATCGAAACGGGCTTTGAGACAGTTATACTATAGCCTATAAGCCTGTCCTATGTATTCACATATTAGGCCGGAATGGCACTGCTATTTTGTCAGACACACTTCGTGATATCATTTTTGGTTTTCCATCAGCAATTCGGAATTGCCTCTGCGCAATATCCTCGCATACGCTCGGATATTACTGCGCGTCAACATCATGGAGTAATCGGCCGCTTGTATCTGAGACCAGTTAATACATATTAAATACTAGGCGGCCTTTAGGCGTGAGAGGAGAGGCCTGATTTGCATAGTTCAAGGTTGTTTAGCATATATCTCTACCTGTCCTATTATTTTTTTGGACAGGGAACCAGTCTAGTTATGGCTTCATTGAGCCGGATTGGAAATTGTCTAGGATGCATCATATGGACAGACAAATAACTGACTTCAGTGTACCTTTACTTATACTTGCAAAATGTATCGTGAGAGAGTGTATGGGAAGTGTATGGAAAATGTATGCATTATGGATCGTGTGTGGAGAATTAACCCCTGCATTCTATTTGTGCAAATTATATTTATTTGTTTCGTATTGACAACACGTGCTAAATGTTTGAAAAAATCCAATTCAAAATGGCCGCTGCTTGGTGTTATGAGCATGCGCAGATCCCTCGAGGAGGCTGCCGGGTAATTTCCGCCACATCAATATTCTAAAAATGAGCCCCTGTAAATTTCGCTTTATTGCCCTCATGATAACAGTGATGTGGCGAAATGAATTGAATGGACAAGAATAAAAACATCGTTATTTGTTTACTTGAGAGCCGCAAGAACAAGGCTGAGCTAGGGACAGAGAAAGATGACGAGACAACTTGTAAAAAATAATATTTATTATCTATATTAATAATGATAAATGACAATAAAATATGAATTATAAATAAGGTGAGTTGATGTATATAAATGATTATACATGGATAATATTTGGGAAAACATTTGTGATATTACACTAGTATATAGGTAAGATAGTTGAGTGATAATAATACATTATTTGTAAGATATGCTATATAAATGCATATGATATTTTGTAAAAATGCCAAGACTGCCAATAATGTAATGGTTTGTGAAGGGGGGATGATAAAAATAGATATGATAATATTTGATTTTGTTTTGATGTAGAATTTGTACATACTATATCGATATTTAAAAGTTCATTGGGCATAATTTGATTAATAATTGCCTGTGTGAGAGATTTTTGCGACCGCTCTTGCCGTTTCCATCTGGATGTAGTCAAGGTAGGCATTTGAGAACCACAGGGCCCCGTTGCTCCACTTTTTGTGGTATCGCTAGCTATAATCGGATCGCAATTCTATTTTTACGATTATTTTAATGATCTGACTGAAAAAGCGTTGCTCCTGTAATTTCAGATCATATCCTATATTCCCGTGGTATCGCTATTTTTTACGATGTGATACCGATACAACAATTCAGGGGCACATATTGAATGAGACAGGGGAAAATTTATTAGTTCTTTAATCAGATACAGATGGCAACTGGTCTGACACCTGGTGGTGTGGATCGCTATTTCCTATAGGTTGAAGAAGAAGTAGCGGGGGTTGGTGGTGCCACCATGGATCGTTATTTGAAATATCAGACAAGGCTGTATTTCACCTACAGCGATACGATTCATCGTGCTGTGAAGGTCCTGGTAAAAACTATCGCAAAAAGCAGTATTTGACGCAGCGATAAGCGTATGCGATTACGACACAAACGGCAACAAATTTCAGGAGCAGCGTTTAGACCCTCGGTTTGCTATTCTGCGATCTGCAGCTCTGTCATAAACATGGAGCAACGGGGCCCTGGCCCAACCTCTGGACCTTGAGAGTCACAGCGGCCCTACTGAGGGAGTGCAATGTGTAGATCCGAGGGCATAACGTTGCTCCTGAAATTTTGCAGATCGCGTCGTAATCGCATGGGCGCTTTGGTTTCTATACAAAGAAAATAGTCATCTAAATTGTCTGTATTTGTTAGTACCAAAAATTCTGCATTCAGACAGTTGCCATTTGTCTTGATGTTGACCGTACAGCAGCCATGTAGTGAATGGCATGTTTACCCTCATTATTGCTGGGCAAGGCGTGCTGACATGACACCTGAGTTGTAAGTGACATGAGCAGCCCTCCTGGCATGTGCAGCAGACCAGAACAAGAACGGTCAGCTCTGATTGGCTGTTGTTTCAACAGCCAATCCCAGCACAGAGCTTACAAGCTTACTCTGTACCGAGATACCACCTGCTGTCTGTATATTAGCTGATGAACCTGCCATTAAAACAGTTAAGTATTGACTGATAGTAGTGCTAATACATCTGTGTTTGAGTTCTTACTCCCTTCTTCCTAAGGTCTACACATAGCTAGTCTAAGTCTCTAGAAATTAGAACAGGTTACATTCCACATATACACTAAAGAGACATAACGTAGGACACTCCATACTGACAAAAAAGGACAGCGCAGGATGAAGAAATTTCAAGTGATATTGTGAACTATATATGGATACATTATCCAAACAACGTCGTTAGGCCTGGCGTCCACCTACTACGATAGAAATTTAGACTTACCGATATGGCACCGATACAAAAAGTCAATATTAGAGACATATCGGGAAGGTGCAAAATCGTAGACATCCCACTTCACCTTGCAGTGTAAGAAGTTTTTTTGGTGCCTAATTGTAGAAACGTGGTCAACTACCCCGATATTAGGTGACCTTCCGACGCGATTTTGATTTTTTATCGGGAGGTGCATCGTAGACCATATCAGAGCCATATCGTAGTAGGTGGACGCCGGGCCGTATACCCGCCTCTGTCTCATGGCTCACACCAGTCTTTGATTTTTTATTGGAAGGTGCATCATAGACCATATCGGAGCCATGTCATAGTAGTTGGACGCTGGGCCTAGCATTCATTTCAGTGTTAAATTTACTTCACAGATTTAAATGAGTAAACCGTGACTCACGCGTAGTGTGTGCACCTCCGCCAGCCGAACAGCCCGCACCGCTTGTAGGTCTGTACTCTCTCCTTAAACGTCCTCTGACACGTTCTGCTGCACACGTTTGTCCTGAAAACAGACCAGAGAGAGGGTTAAACACATTATAATAACCAGGATTAACATAAAAACACAGAGGCTCTAAGCCTCGTTCGTTAAGAATTATTATCCCATGGAGCACACTGAGAACCTTGTACAGAATACCACTTAGAGAGTGTGAGATGTTATGAGAGGGGTGCCTGAGCATACAGGGAGTATGGTCAGCCAGGGAAATCACCCAGGAACCCAGCGAGTCAAGTGATTGGCTTTGTGAGCATGGGTTTATAAAAGTGAACATTTAAAAGGCTTCAACTGTTATATATTCAGTGATGTGATACCTTATAACCCAGTCAGGCATGGTGGTAAGTGAGGAACAATGCGGCTGATATATTCAGTGATGTGATACCTTATAACCCCTCAGTCATGGTGAGACCTTATAATGATGGTAAGTAAGGAGTGATGTGGCTAATATATTCAGTGATGTGATACCTTATAACTGGTCGGACATAGTTGTATGTGAGGAACGATGCAGCTGATATATTCAATGGCTGGAGTGAGTCAGGCATGGCATTAAGTGAGGAACGATGCGGCTGATATATTCAGTGATGTAAGACCTTATAACCCAGTCAGGCCTAAAGGTAGGTGAGGAACGATGTAGCTGATATATTCAGTGATGTGATACCTTAAACCCAGTCAGGCATGGTGGTAAGTGAGGAACAATGCGGCCAATATATTCAGTGACGCGATACCTTATAACCCCTCAGTCATGTGAGGAATAATGGGGCTAATATATTCAGTAACGTGATACCTTATAACCCTTCAGTCATGGTGGTAAGTGAGGAACAATGCGGCTAATACATTCAGTGACGTGATACCTTATAACCCCTCAGTCATGTGAGGAATAATGGGGCTAATATATTCAGTAACGTGATACCTTATAACCCCTCAGTCATGGTGGTAAGTGAGGAACAATGCGGCTAATACATTCAGTGACGCGATACCTTATAACCCCTCAGTCATGTGAGGAATAAAGGGGCTAATATATTCAGTGACGTGATACCTTATAACCCCTCAGTCATGTGAGGAATAAAGGGGCTTATATATTCAGTGATGTGAGACCTTATAACCCCGCAGACATGAGGGTAAGTGAGGAACGATGCAGCAAAAATATTCAGTGATGTGAGACCTAATAACCCCGCAGATATGATCGTAAATGAGGAACGATGCGGCTGATATATTCAGTGATGTGATACCTTATAACCCCTCAGTCATGGTGAGACCTTATAACTCGCCGGAAATGATGGTAAGTAAGGAGTGATGTGGCTAATATATTCAGTGATGTGATACCTTATAACTGGTTGGACATGGTTGTATGTGAGGAACGATGCAGCTGATATATTCAATGGCTGGAGACCTTAAAACCCAGTCAGGCATGGCGTTAAGTGAGGAACGATGCGGCTGATATATTCATTGATGTGATACCTTATAACCCAGTCAGGCCTAATGGTAGGTGAGGAACGATGCGGCTAATATATTCAGTAACGTGATACCTTATAACCCCTCAGTCATGGTGGTAATTGGGGAACAATGCCGCTAATATATTCAGTGATGTGAGACCTTATAACCCCTCAGTCATGGTGGTAACTAAGGAACAATGCGGCTAATATATAGACAATAATCGATGGTTTTGTGGATAGACAGCCGTAAACCACGAGTGGTTGACGCGTAGTAATACACGATAAATTAAACCCAGTTGCCATATTAAAAGGTATAACAATAGGGACTATTTCTTTGCTCTATGGCAAAAGGGACTATTTTTCCTGTATACCATGGTTTTGAGGCCGTATACCACAGGTTTAAATCCGTATACCACAGTTATGGTATCTGGCAGGTTTTATACAATGGGTCGTGGTTTACTGAGGCCCCATACATTTTCAATGGGGGCTTTGTATCGATGGATAATACATTCAGTGATGTGATACCTTATAACCCAGTAAGACATGGTGGTAACTGAGGAAAGATGCAGCCACTAACGGACTCTGACAGAGCGACTGTACCACGACATGAACACCCACCAAACCCTGCCCAGCATGTCACTGACCGAACCAATCCCTGCCAAGACACGGTTCGAGAGTACCTGACGTGTGCGTGCGCAGTCAGCTCCAACCGGAAACGTAGCCTTGAAGCAGGTCTGCCGCCTTTTCATGTGGACGTGGACGAACGATCTGAGAGCTCTTCCCATCAAGACAGCTTCCCCCCATCCCCAACACCACCACGGCAGCCTAGCCTAGGCCTATCTAAGCCTATTACCTCACGATGTGGCGCCAAAATCGAATTAGGAGGAGTTTCTGCTTTTATCGCCCATACGTGCCGGACAGTGTTAGTTAACGGGAGACTAATCAAATAGTTTGCCTCTCATTGCCCTCTCTGAGTTGCGATTTCAGTTCCCAGGCGTTAGGCTGCGGTATTTTGATGGTGGGGGAGTATCAGAGTCTACTTAGCTCCTAATGCACCATGATAGGTCTGACATGCACCTTCTGGTGTAAAATCCATGTATCCCTGTCTCTCTAACTCTGAGTCTATCTGTCTATCTCAGAATATGTTATGTGTTCATGTCTGTCTCCGTCTCCCTCTTGTCTCTGTCCGTCTCTGACACTCTTCCTATCTATCTTTGTTTCTCTGTCTGTCTCTGTCTTCCTTCCTGTGTCTGTCTGTGTGCCTGTGTATGTCTCTGTAGTTTTCTTTTTCTGTGTGTTTGCCTCTGTATCTGTGTCTTTATCTCTCTGTTTCTGTTTCTGTCTGTGTCTGTCTTCCTCTCTGTCTCTGCATCTCTCTGTCTATCTGTGGCTTCAACTGTTATATATTCAGTGATGTGATACCTTATAACCCAGTCAGGCATGGTGGTAAGTGAGGAACAATGCGGCTGATATATTCAGTGATGTGATACCTTATAACCCCTCAGTCATGGTGAGACCTTATAATGATGGTAAGTAAGGAGTGATGTGGCTAATATATTCAGTGATGTGATACCTTATAACTGGTCGGACATAGTTGTATGTGAGGAACGATGCAGCTGATATATTCAATGGCTGGAGTGAGTCAGGCATGGCATTAAGTGAGGAACGATGCGGCTGATATATTCAGTGATGTAAGACCTTATAACCCAGTCAGGCCTAAAGGTAGGTGAGGAACGATGTAGCTGATATATTCAGTGATGTGATACCTTAAACCCAGTCAGGCATGGTGGTAAGTGAGGAACAATGCGGCCAATATATTCAGTGACGCGATACCTTATAACCCCTCAGTCATGTGAGGAATAATGGGGCTAATATATTCAGTAACGTGATACCTTATAACCCTTCAGTCATGGTGGTAAGTGAGGAACAATGCGGCTAATACATTCAGTGACGTGATACCTTATAACCCCTCAGTCATGTGAGGAATAATGGGGCTAATATATTCAGTAACGTGATACCTTATAACCCCTCAGTCATGGTGGTAAGTGAGGAACAATGCGGCTAATACATTCAGTGACGCGATACCTTATAACCCCTCAGTCATGTGAGGAATAAAGGGGCTAATATATTCAGTGACGTGATACCTTATAACCCCTCAGTCATGTGAGGAATAAAGGGGCTTATATATTCAGTGATGTGAGACCTTATAACCCCGCAGACATGAGGGTAAGTGAGGAACGATGCAGCAAAAATATTCAGTGATGTGAGACCTAATAACCCCGCAGATATGATCGTAAATGAGGAACGATGCGGCTGATATATTCAGTGATGTGATACCTTATAACCCCTCAGTCATGGTGAGACCTTATAACTCGCCGGAAATGATGGTAAGTAAGGAGTGATGTGGCTAATATATTCAGTGATGTGATACCTTATAACTGGTTGGACATGGTTGTATGTGAGGAACGATGCAGCTGATATATTCAATGGCTGGAGACCTTAAAACCCAGTCAGGCATGGCGTTAAGTGAGGAACGATGCGGCTGATATATTCATTGATGTGATACCTTATAACCCAGTCAGGCCTAATGGTAGGTGAGGAACGATGCGGCTAATATATTCAGTAACGTGATACCTTATAACCCCTCAGTCATGGTGGTAATTGGGGAACAATGCCGCTAATATATTCAGTGATGTGAGACCTTATAACCCCTCAGTCATGGTGGTAACTAAGGAACAATGCGGCTAATATATAGACAATAATCGATGGTTTTGTGGATAGACAGCCGTAAACCACGAGTGGTTGACGCGTAGTAATACACGATAAATTAAACCCAGTTGCCATATTAAAAGGTATAACAATAGGGACTATTTCTTTGCTCTATGGCAAAAGGGACTATTTTTCCTGTATACCATGGTTTTGAGGCCGTATACCACAGGTTTAAATCCGTATACCACAGTTATGGTATCTGGCAGGTTTTATACAATGGGTCGTGGTTTACTGAGGCCCCATACATTTTCAATGGGGGCTTTGTATCGATGGATAATACATTCAGTGATGTGATACCTTATAACCCAGTAAGACATGGTGGTAACTGAGGAAAGATGCAGCCACTAACGGACTCTGACAGAGCGACTGTACCACGACATGAACACCCACCAAACCCTGCCCAGCATGTCACTGACCGAACCAATCCCTGCCAAGACACGGTTCGAGAGTACCTGACGTGTGCGTGCGCAGTCAGCTCCAACCGGAAACGTAGCCTTGAAGCAGGTCTGCCGCCTTTTCATGTGGACGTGGACGAACGATCTGAGAGCTCTTCCCATCAAGACAGCTTCCCCCCATCCCCAACACCACCACGGCAGCCTAGCCTAGGCCTATCTAAGCCTATTACCTCACGATGTGGCGCCAAAATCGAATTAGGAGGAGTTTCTGCTTTTATCGCCCATACGTGCCGGACAGTGTTAGTTAACGGGAGACTAATCAAATAGTTTGCCTCTCATTGCCCTCTCTGAGTTGCGATTTCAGTTCCCAGGCGTTAGGCTGCGGTATTTTGATGGTGGGGGAGTATCAGAGTCTACTTAGCTCCTAATGCACCATGATAGGTCTGACATGCACCTTCTGGTGTAAAATCCATGTATCCCTGTCTCTCTAACTCTGAGTCTATCTGTCTATCTCAGAATATGTTATGTGTTCATGTCTGTCTCCGTCTCCCTCTTGTCTCTGTCCGTCTCTGACACTCTTCCTATCTATCTTTGTTTCTCTGTCTGTCTCTGTCTTCCTTCCTGTGTCTGTCTGTGTGCCTGTGTATGTCTCTGTAGTTTTCTTTTTCTGTGTGTTTGCCTCTGTATCTGTGTCTTTATCTCTCTGTTTCTGTTTCTGTCTGTGTCTGTCTTCCTCTCTGTCTCTGCATCTCTCTGTCTATCTGTGGCTTCAACTGTTATATATTCAGTGATGTGATACCTTATAACCCAGTCAGGCATGGTGGTAAGTGAGGAACAATGCGGCTGATATATTCAGTGATGTGATACCTTATAACCCCTCAGTCATGGTGAGACCTTATAATGATGGTAAGTAAGGAGTGATGTGGCTAATATATTCAGTGATGTGATACCTTATAACTGGTCGGACATAGTTGTATGTGAGGAACGATGCAGCTGATATATTCAATGGCTGGAGTGAGTCAGGCATGGCATTAAGTGAGGAACGATGCGGCTGATATATTCAGTGATGTAAGACCTTATAACCCAGTCAGGCCTAAAGGTAGGTGAGGAACGATGTAGCTGATATATTCAGTGATGTGATACCTTAAACCCAGTCAGGCATGGTGGTAAGTGAGGAACAATGCGGCCAATATATTCAGTGACGCGATACCTTATAACCCCTCAGTCATGTGAGGAATAATGGGGCTAATATATTCAGTAACGTGATACCTTATAACCCTTCAGTCATGGTGGTAAGTGAGGAACAATGCGGCTAATACATTCAGTGACGTGATACCTTATAACCCCTCAGTCATGTGAGGAATAATGGGGCTAATATATTCAGTAACGTGATACCTTATAACCCCTCAGTCATGGTGGTAAGTGAGGAACAATGCGGCTAATACATTCAGTGACGCGATACCTTATAACCCCTCAGTCATGTGAGGAATAAAGGGGCTAATATATTCAGTGACGTGATACCTTATAACCCCTCAGTCATGTGAGGAATAAAGGGGCTTATATATTCAGTGATGTGAGACCTTATAACCCCGCAGACATGAGGGTAAGTGAGGAACGATGCAGCAAAAATATTCAGTGATGTGAGACCTAATAACCCCGCAGATATGATCGTAAATGAGGAACGATGCGGCTGATATATTCAGTGATGTGATACCTTATAACCCCTCAGTCATGGTGAGACCTTATAACTCGCCGGAAATGATGGTAAGTAAGGAGTGATGTGGCTAATATATTCAGTGATGTGATACCTTATAACTGGTTGGACATGGTTGTATGTGAGGAACGATGCAGCTGATATATTCAATGGCTGGAGACCTTAAAACCCAGTCAGGCATGGCGTTAAGTGAGGAACGATGCGGCTGATATATTCATTGATGTGATACCTTATAACCCAGTCAGGCCTAATGGTAGGTGAGGAACGATGCGGCTAATATATTCAGTAACGTGATACCTTATAACCCCTCAGTCATGGTGGTAATTGGGGAACAATGCCGCTAATATATTCAGTGATGTGAGACCTTATAACCCCTCAGTCATGGTGGTAACTAAGGAACAATGCGGCTAATATATAGACAATAATCGATGGTTTTGTGGATAGACAGCCGTAAACCACGAGTGGTTGACGCGTAGTAATACACGATAAATTAAACCCAGTTGCCATATTAAAAGGTATAACAATAGGGACTATTTCTTTGCTCTATGGCAAAAGGGACTATTTTTCCTGTATACCATGGTTTTGAGGCCGTATACCACAGGTTTAAATCCGTATACCACAGTTATGGTATCTGGCAGGTTTTATACAATGGGTCGTGGTTTACTGAGGCCCCATACATTTTCAATGGGGGCTTTGTATCGATGGATAATACATTCAGTGATGTGATACCTTATAACCCAGTAAGACATGGTGGTAACTGAGGAAAGATGCAGCCACTAACGGACTCTGACAGAGCGACTGTACCACGACATGAACACCCACCAAACCCTGCCCAGCATGTCACTGACCGAACCAATCCCTGCCAAGACACGGTTCGAGAGTACCTGACGTGTGCGTGCGCAGTCAGCTCCAACCGGAAACGTAGCCTTGAAGCAGGTCTGCCGCCTTTTCATGTGGACGTGGACGAACGATCTGAGAGCTCTTCCCATCAAGACAGCTTCCCCCCATCCCCAACACCACCACGGCAGCCTAGCCTAGGCCTATCTAAGCCTATTACCTCACGATGTGGCGCCAAAATCGAATTAGGAGGAGTTTCTGCTTTTATCGCCCATACGTGCCGGACAGTGTTAGTTAACGGGAGACTAATCAAATAGTTTGCCTCTCATTGCCCTCTCTGAGTTGCGATTTCAGTTCCCAGGCGTTAGGCTGCGGTATTTTGATGGTGGGGGAGTATCAGAGTCTACTTAGCTCCTAATGCACCATGATAGGTCTGACATGCACCTTCTGGTGTAAAATCCATGTATCCCTGTCTCTCTAACTCTGAGTCTATCTGTCTATCTCAGAATATGTTATGTGTTCATGTCTGTCTCCGTCTCCCTCTTGTCTCTGTCCGTCTCTGACACTCTTCCTATCTATCTTTGTTTCTCTGTCTGTCTCTGTCTTCCTTCCTGTGTCTGTCTGTGTGCCTGTGTATGTCTCTGTAGTTTTCTTTTTCTGTGTGTTTGCCTCTGTATCTGTGTCTTTATCTCTCTGTTTCTGTTTCTGTCTGTGTCTGTCTTCCTCTCTGTCTCTGCATCTCTCTGTCTATCTGTGTGTATGCCTGGGGTACGTTTGATATGTGAAATGACCCAGGGCTTTTTCTGCTTAGATTATGCAATGTGGCACCACCTACCACTGAGTGAAAGCTTGGTCACTGAGTGAAATCTAATACCCTCACTGATTTTTCGATACCGACTGACAGACCTTTTGGGTAACTCAAAAGATCTCCACCATTTTCTTTGGACAACGGAAACGGGCCTTTTCCTGCCTACACACAGATATCTAACATAGGGCCCGGG